>CM066036.1:768303928-768526100 GCA_033557465.1 Ichthyophis bannanicus | reverse complement strand
CAGTGCATAAACAGGTAAAGCGATTGGGTTATGGATGCGGACTTGGTAACTCTAACCAAGTTGCACCAGACCTTCCGCCATTGTTGCACACTCAGGGTGATTTCCAATTCCCTTTCCCATGCCTGTTGAATCTGGCGCATCCTCGAGCCGGTACTCTGCGTAAGAAGTTTATAAAAATTGGAGACAACGCCAGGCGCGCTGGAGATCAAATGAGGTCCACCACCCGCCCTCCCCTATATCCATACCCGGGGCAACCTTAGCATGTTGAAGACAGTGTTTGAGCTGCAACCATTGGAAGTAAAGCTTAGGTGGAAGGTGAAATTCTCTTTGCAACTCCCCAAACTCTGTTCCCACTCTATTACCCATCATTGAGCTGGCTTAGCCATCGGGCATACTCCCCGGGAAAACCATGGTCTCCACCCGGCTAGGTGCAAAAATGTTGATTTATAGGGATTGTGTAATAGAGGGGGTGTATGCCAATAATGGGGGGGAGGCCTGAGACAAGGCAGACAGGCTCTAACAAACGCAAGACACCCTTGGCGTGCTCAGAGGGAAATAAGGCAGCGAATACGCCCCAAGTTGGTGTGCTCGCAATGGCATGCTTGGGGGCTAACAAGACGTCCCTGGGTAAACTCAAGGTGCCCGGTAGCTGATGTAGCAGGGGATCGGAGATTTTGAAAGGGGGAAGAAGTACGGGGGGGTCATCTAATCGAAATGATCTAACCAACCTGGGCAACTTTGCCCCCACAGAAGGCCTCTAGCCATCGGGAACGCCTGCAGTTACAAAGTAGCGACAAAGCGTCGTAATGATACCCGAGGTTAAAAAACATAAAACACGGAACATCTGAACCCCCCCCAGATGGCTTTATCAAGCGTGGTCAGCGTTGTTGTGATTTTGCAATAAATCATCGGGGGTTTACGTATTTGCCATAAGACCCACAGTCTACCAAGATCCGCTCTATCCATCCAAAAGGGGGTGAGATTTGTGAGGGCAATAAGCAGGGTAGTCATTTCTAAGATATAGCTTTAGGCTTTAGAGAGTTATCATCATTTTCACAGTCTACGATCCTTCACCCACCAGGACAAAGAACCAGAGGGGACCAACAAGAAAAGAATTGCTGGTACAAAACAATGGGGGGGGCCAATGCACTTTAGGTCATGAAAAACTAAGCCACTATAGCAGTTAAAAACGAAATGGTCATGCTTCCAAAGGATAGGGGTGACGAAAAAATAGAAAGATAGGTAACCCCCAAATACTAAAATCAGCCGGACAAGACTTATACCACAACACACAGGGAAAAGCATTTCAGTCCGTCCCTGTGGACCTATAAAGGAGATATGAAGTGGGAAAGAACAGACAACAAAGTGAAGGTGTGAGTCCAATTACTCTTATAGCCGGACCGCCGAGGAGTAACGGTCGATATTTATTGCCGACGGACACTATGGGGTGGCTGATGACGGTGAGATGACCAAATTAACAGCAGTCTCTGCGTATGCCGATTAACATTGGATCTCCCGCACTGGCGACTCTAGCCCCGCGACATGAATGTCCGTCACACTGATCGAAGTATCAGGGTCAAGGGCCTCCAGTGCTCAGGTTATAAGAAGCATTGGAGAACCAGGGGGCTATCCCTTCGCGTTCGCGCCGCTGAAGGCTAAATTCCCCCCTCGAGACTGGGTACTAGGAGACATGTGAAGGCAGATTCGAAGCAAGATAGGTTGGGCATACAATGAACTGCAAGGTAACGAAGGAAAACTATCACCGATAAGCCAAACCAGTGTTAAGGGTCGCAAATAAGTTAGGGCCACTGCCAACCGATCAAAAGCCTTCTCGGCATCGAGGGGGGGGGGGGGAGAAGAAGGCCCACTAGAGGATGCTCCGATGTCGCGCAATACGCTCCGCTAGCACATTGACAGAAGGTCCAAAGAAAAAAGGCATTATCATCCGTAGACCTACCAGCTATAAAGGCCGCACTTGATTCTGGACAGAGTTGGACGGAGTCAAGGAGGATAGCTTTCCCCGATAAGGCGGAGCTGGCCAATATAGTGGCATAATGATCCACCCCCGAAAAAAAAAAAAACCCCCACCCGGGGGGTGAAAAACAAAACCCCCCCAAAAAAAAAAACACGGGGGGGTAACCCCCCCCACCCACACACCCCCCCCCCCCCCCCCCCCCCCCCCCCAAAAAAAAAAAACAAAAAACAAAAACCGAAAAAAACCCCCTTAATAGTCTACAGAAAGTCAGAAGGGAGATAGGGCGATAGTTGGCTGTTAACGAGTGGAAGTTCCCTCCCTTCATTTCCTCAAACAACGCACCACATTTTGCCGCCGACGCAAAGCTCCAACACATTGGAGTGGCGACAGCTGCAAAGAAGGCAGCATAGAATACCAAACAGAGTAATGATGTAAGGAGCTCACGCATTTCCTTGCTGCACAAGGTTGTTAAAATAGGAATTCCTAATGCCGGCTAGTGCCGTCAGGACCAGCGGCTTTCCCCCGCGGACTACAACGCGTAGCCGACACAAATATATTGGGATCTCGTTCATTGCAGAAGAAGGATTCTATTCCACTATCCTCTTTGCTCAATACAGCGGTCAATGTTCCTGGTGCAACATGGAGAAAGGAATAGGAGAGGCAGCCGAGATCAAATTGCGCAAGGGCACAACCCTCAGGGTGTGTAAAACACTGATACTGACGGGCGGGGATATAAAGTTTGCATAGGAAAGCCCGAACAGTTCCACCATTTCCTCATCATTCGTGATCAGTCTCGCCCCCTGTGGATCACAGAGAGCCGCCACTCTTTTGGCTTCCTGTTTGCCCTTACGGGCGTTGGCAAGCAGCCTCCCCGCTTTATTACCTTCCCAATAATAAAGCCCTTGTTGAGCTTGAATGCGCCGGGATGCCTCCGTGGATAAAATCGAGTTATACTGGAAACGTAATCTTTGAAGACGCAATAGAATGAATGGGTCTGCCCTAGCAGTAAGTATGCATTCCCCTGACTTTGGGGGGGTCAAAGGTAATTTGTTGGTCTAAGAGTATGAGCTGTTGCTTCGGCTGTTTCCCCCGCCGAATTTGATAGCTAGTGATGACCGCTCTCATGGTGCTTTGAAGCCCTCCCACCAGGCCCACCCTGCGGTGGCATAAGACGTATTAAAGTGGAGTAGTCATGAATGGCTAGCCGAACTTCCTCCCGAAAGTCCTGGTTATCAAATAAGGATCTATCTAAGGTCCACGCGCACCCCCACCTTCTCCCTCGCCTGGCTGTCTCGCAACAAGAAGGAGACAGCCGCGTGGTCTGAATGTGTAGCGGACAAATCAATGCATCCTCCACATTAGATACCAGCGTTTTAGAAACGAGGAAGAAGTCTATTCTCGACTGAGAGAGATGAGGCGGGGAAAAAAAGGTAAACTCAAGTGCAGAAGGGTGCAATAACCTCCAAATATCCACTAGAGCTAACTCCTGAAGTAAGGAAGTTAACAGGAGATGACCTTTACTTGGTCGGATGGTCCGAGGGGGCTGTTTGTCAATCAGGGGGTCCATTACCTGGTTAAAGTCTCCACCTCTGATCATTGAGTACGGGCGGCGGTCTGAGCCTCTTGGCTATAGTGGTAAAGAAGGCAGGGTTATCAACATTGGAGAGCATAAACACAGAGACAAGTTACTTCAAGATTACCAAGCGTAATTGATACCCTGGCCCATCTGCCCTCGCCATCAGGAACGTGATTCAAGAAGCAGTAGCATGCAGAGATCTCCTTATCAAGACAGCCACCCCAAATTTTTTTGAGATGGCTGGCGAGGAGTAGGCGGCCACCATGTAAGGTTTAATACCCAATTTCATGTTTTCCTTCTCATTTAAATGGGTTTCCTGTAGAAATACCAAATCGGCTTTCTCATGCTGTAAGTAGGCAAGAATTTTTTTTCCGTTTAATCGGGCTATTAATACCCTTGACATTTAGGGATAAAACCTTACATAGGGCCATTCACATAAACAATACACATTCAAAGCAATTAGGCTGATGTGTTGATGGTTGTTCCGTTTGAGAAGAGCTGGATAGCAGCATTCCTGGGTCCTGTGCGCGCTGCACGAAATCGAACAGGTGACTACCATAGCCATCTTCATATAGCCATGGTCGCTATGTGCCTGGATGAGAAACCAAACCCCAGCAGTCTGTGGTAAGCCTGCACCAGCAGGGCAGGCCCGAGAGGCCGATCATTCAATCCGCTAGGCTCCACGCTGCCACTCTAGGCCCGGCGGCCCGTTAATACTTAACTGTGCACACACAGGGAACACGATGAGGGATGAAGACCCCGAACTCTGGGATTGCGGTGATCGTAACCCTACTGGAAAGAGAACCTGTAAGCATTGTAGAGTATCTGAGATATTACTGAGAAAAGGATGCCTCCAACACCTCATCGCATCTGATCTGCCTCCTTGTTGTCCAGAAATGTTGCCAGAGCCTCTGGATCGTCAAATGACCTGTCTGGTTATGAAGCGTCACCCGTAGCTTGGCAGGATACATGAGACCATAGGGGCTTGCAACTGCTGCAGCCGCGGACGGTACTCCAAGAAGCGTCTCCTCCGCTCTACCGTGGCCTTAGCCAGGTCTGGGAAAAAGGATATTCTATGCCCGTCGAAATCGAGGGGACCTCGCATCCGTGCTGTGTTCATGATCTGCTCCACGTGCTGATATCGTAGGAGTCGAAAAATAACGGGTCTCGGGGCCTTACGATTAAGCGCCAGGGTCATTGGGACTCTGTGTGCCTGGTCGATCTCCAAATCTCGCTCCAAAGGCGATTTTCAGGCATCTGAGGGAAGGAATGTGCATAAAAAGGCTTTCATATCGGTGCCTTCTGCACCCTCTGGGATGCCGACGATCCGGACGTTATTGCGGCGGGCGCGATTATTGCCTTCCTCACCTCCCGTTTCAGTGCCCGCAGCTGCCACTCTACTTTATCCACTTTAGCTAAACGAACGTTATGCATGTCCAGAGTTCCCTCCATCTTATCCTGCCGCAATGAGATCCCCTCGAGTTTTCTTTGCATGATGGCTAGATCTTCCCGCAAGGCCCGGAGTGACTCACCATTTGTTTGAACCAGATCTTTTACCGCCGGATCTCAGCGAGTATCTCTTGCATGCCCTCCGATCCCTCTCGAGCAGCCGCCATCTTCTGTGGGGATAGAGGTTCCGTTTTCGACCGTTTACCGTGGGCATTTGTCGGCGTAGTATAGTCCAAACCGGACTGGTTTGGGTCCAAAGCCATGCTCCGGGTTTACCGTGGCAGCTGAAATAGGCAATGCAGTGAACTTTTGTGGATTTTAATCAGGATTCGTGCCCCGGCCTCTCGGGAGCCTCGACGCTATGCGACTAACCCCGCTGGACATCAGGCTCCGCCTCCTTGGCTATTGTTGTTTAGGTGCTGTGGTGTTTTTGTTTCACAGTTGTTTTACATTTTCAGTTCTGCATAGATAACATTTGTATCTATATTTTGGAGCAGGAGGCAGAACCTAAATAGCGGCAGAAACAGTAGGGCAGAACAAACATGTATGTCCTGCAGGTATGACCATGGAATGTATGTGCATATTCCCTAGCAAGTATAGACATGCATTTCTGCACATAGTTTTATGAGCGCAATATGCACATGCAAGTTCTTTTTTATTTAGCAAGAGAGCAATCCAGTATAGCCTGATAGTGCCCACCCCAAAGAATCCCCATCATTCCCGAAAAACATCCATCCCATTCTTGCCCCAAAACATGTTTTATTACATCACAAAAAGGAAACATAACAGGAAATAGAAGAATGACTTCATAGAGGGTGAATCACCAAAAGAGCTGGTCGCGGTACCAAGTAGTCCTGGCGATAACGTTCTCTCCAGAGTTGCATTCCCCCCTTGTGGCCATCCTGATTTTAATGTATGGGCAAAACATATGGCAGGTTCTGATGGGAGATCAGGAGCTATTTTGCACTATCATACCATGAGATCAAGGCAGTGTTATGCGTCCATGCAACACATCCGCGACAATGTGCCCCCAACCTTTTCAGAGGCAAATGCCTGCCAACTGCCCCTCCAGAATGCTCCAGACACTGGAAGCCACTCTTGAGGACCCCAAAGGTGTGCTCTGTGCTGCACTTCATAATTATATATGCCTCACTGATAATGTCTCTCCGCCAGCGTGCATGGGGACATCAAAGGAGTTGACAGACTATGACTTACACCCATACGCAAGCCTCCACTATCCATACAAATGAAACAAATAATGGCCTATAGACTCAGTATTAACACGGTATGCGCCACATAACATCCGTTCGTGCAACATCCAACCGCATATACATACGCGATCGGAGAAGGGGACATAGCGTGCGTGGCGGACATAACCGGAAAGCGATTTGTGATGCCAAGCAATCTCTATTTACTTACTTACAAATATCAAAGTGTTGGTCTCTCTGTGTAAAATACATGCATCATGGCTCCCAAACACAAACCAGTTCTACAAATATCAGCGAGCAATAGGCAAAGGAAACGTATTGACTTGGAATTGAAAGAAAAAGTTATTCAAACAGCATGATGGTGGAAAACCAGTGAATGCTATAACTCATGACTTAGGCATGTCTGCCACTCACAACAATCAGGATGATCCTTGAGAGAAAAGAAATGATGTTCCAAACTCTCTAAAAGGATTGACTCCACTGGAAGCGTACAAGGCTTCCGAAAATGCAAGAGGGCCCTATATCAGATATGGAAAGATTTCCTATGACTCTGGAGTTGAGGACCAAACGCAGAAGACCTATCCGCCTCAGGATGTTGACCATCCCTGCAAAGGCAAGAAGACTTGTTTCAAATGCTTACAGAAAGAACAGGATCCGACTTACAGTATCGAGTTTAGTGTTTTTTCTGGGTGGTCCAAGGTACTTTCAACACTGTTTTTTGCTGCATACTGGTGAAAGTGAGTGGTGAGACAGCAAGTGCTGTTCGCTAAGCGCGGCAGAAGATTTTGTCAAAACCCTAGATAATGTATTGTAGTGAAAGGTTATTCGTTCTGGCACATTTTTAATGTGGACGAAACCTACTTATTCTGGAAACGAAAGCCTGAAAGGATCTTCATCCATAAGGAGGCCGAGTCAATGCCAGGCTTTAAGGCTTAAAAAGATTGGTGACAGTGCCATTAGGAGAAAATATTGCTGGCTACAAATTAAAGCCTTTCGCTATTTGACATAGTGAAAATTCCAGGGCTTTCAAGAACATTATATAAAAAACCATCATAACCTGTTTATTGCAGGTCCAATAAAAAGTCCTGGATGGACACAAGTGCTTTTCCAGGATGCCCTCGATTGCTATGCCAGGGAAATGGAGAAGTACTGTTTGGAAGAAGACATAACTTTCAGATTTTACTGATTATCAACCAATGATCAAGGGACATTCTCCTTTCATGTGTGGACCTCCACAGTAATAGCCTACCACCAAACACCACAGTCATGAATCCAGCCAATGGACCAAGGTGTCATTGCAGCTTTCAAGGCCTACTACCTAAGAAGGACCTTTGCACAGGCTATTGTGGTAACTGCCGACACTGGCAAGAAACTTGGCAGGAGCGTTTTTCCTCTTTCTTTTCTTGCTTACAACATATACCACTGCATAAAGAACCTGGCTTGGGTGATGTGAACCAATAAGGCATGAATGGTAAATGGAAAAAAAATAATGAAAAATGGTCTGGGCATGGTTTTAAAGGTTTTGAAAAAAGGATGAAGTTTCAAGGATTAAGAGAAATGTTGTTGACATGGCAAACAGCATGAACCTTGTCCTAGATGATGAGGGCATTGACGAACTCCTAGAGGTGGTACCTCAGTTGATGGAGCTAGTAACAAAAGAGCATAGCTGACAAAGAGGCAAGGGAAAAGGAAACGGGGGGCAGAAGGAGAACAACAGGGACAGAAGGGGTTAACAGTCAAGGGGTTAGCAAAATTCTTTGGCTGGACCTTAACAGCTTGCTGAAGAGATGGGCCCAAACAGGTGACACGGTTTTCAGTGATAGAGAGGAATGCTCATGCAGTGTTTGCCGCATATAAGGAAATATATGAAGAGAAGAAAAAAACAAAGGGGCAAACACACTAGCCCAGATTCCCGAAGAAGCCAATAACTCCCAAGAAGAGCCTTCAGCCTAGGTCCTTCAGGCATTACAGGAGATGATATTTTCATCACCGGTGACAGTTCATCAATGGCAACTATTCTACCTAAAATTTTCCAGTGTGACACTATGATGGAAGCTGAAAGAACAGTGATGTGTATGATCGGCACTTCTTACTTAAAAATGTGTGTGATACAGGCGAATAAAGTGGTTTACATAAAAGTTTAAAAGGTGGACGTAGTATGGTGGTTCGCGCACAACGTAAAGTTCACATAACATCATATTTCACAGAATGTATCGAGGATGTTAAGTAACACATGGCTGTATTTCATCGAGTGTGTAATATTCCCAGAAACATACAGGTATTCTCTCCCCCCCCATTATCTTTACAACCCCCACCCTTCTTTAAACACGCAGGAACACAACTTTTACTGCATTTTACCTCTGCAAAGTTGCTGCCTGGTGCTGGGTTGACAGACGGGTATATGAATCAGGACAGCTGACCAGTAAATGTTGATACTACGTTTAAGATCTTCATGCACAAAATATAAAAAAACAAACAAACCCACTTGAAAACATTTACTGTGTGGCATGGAAGTGTTCCTATTTTGGAATGCCAATTTCTCTGTGGAGGGAGGAGTTAGAGCTACCGGGTGCAATCTATTGCGTCCATCACAGTTGGCAAACCCAGCAATATTAACAAAGTCTGCCTTAACACACGTTCATTTGGCCTAATGCTCAGGGTACCGGGTATGGGGGGGAATCCCTGATCCAATTTTTCAAGGCCTGTACACCTGCTTAAAATGCCTAGCAAAATGATGACCGGTCCATCATTTTGGAATGATCCAGTGCCAAAAAAATTTAATTTAGCATTTAACTTCACAAGATCCCTGGTATGGCATGACCATGATGAGCAGTGAATCGATATATATGATCCTTTAATTTCCTCATTAAACAACAAACAAAATGGTTCTTGTACATAAACGGTAGTGGAAACACAACATGTCTCTCTGGGAGTCCATCCAGTGCTGCCCTTTTTTTGAGATAGGCACCCAATTCAGGGAATCATGATAAGGGGTTGAGCCTGGCCCTTCTCATCATCCTTTTTCTTACCTAGCATTCTCCAGGTCTCTGTTGCTTTGGTCTTGGTTCTCCCTGTTTTTAGAAACATAGCAACATGTCAGCAGAAAAAAAACAATGGGACCCATCTGGTCGGCCCTTCCATATCAACCAATAAAACAGCCCCATCTTTTCCTTTAGAGATCCTCGGTGTTTGTCCCATGGTTTTTTTGAATTCAGATACTGTATCATCTCTACCATCTCCACTGGGAGACTATTCCATGCATCTACCACTCTTTCCATAAAGGAAATATTTCTGCATATTTACTCCTGAGTCTATCCCCTTTCACACTCATGCCTATGCCCATCATTGCAGATCATTGCTTTCAATTGAAAAGGAGGCTCTCCTCCTGTACATTTAGACACAAAGGGGTATGTTGACTTAACTGCGGTAATCGTGGATAAACGCCGCGTTATATAAACGTTAAAACACTCGTTGTGAGTGTCATAACGTGCGGTTATGACACGCTAACGAGCGTTAACGTTATACATTAATCGACGCGTTGTGATGCGATTAACAAGCGTAATGCTCCGCGGTGTGCGGTTTAGGTAAAACACCACAGAAGGTGGCGAGAGGGGCAGAGAGGAGAGAGAAAGGGGTCAATGGGCGGAGAGAGTGGGCGGGGCGAGGATCCCCTTACAATAACCGTGCTGAATTTCAGGGCTTTCATTCCAACGCAAAATGAAACTACCTACGTGTTAAAGGCACATTACAGGGGAGTAGAACCATTTAAGTGTCAAGCAATGTACAACCCAGGCAGGGGAAACCAAAAAAACAGTGATAAGTGTGATACAGGTGTACAGACCAAAAGGGCACAGAAACACTGAAAATGACCCCAACAAAACAGGAAAAAAACAATAAACAAGCTGGGAAATAGTGGTATCAATGAGAAACATCAAATCCCCCACCCCCGAGTAAGCCCCATAGAACCGATATAAATCGTGGAAGGGTCTATACGCCATCCCCATACAAGGTTGAATAAGCCCACAGACGACATAGCGCTGCTCAGGGTTTTCCCCACCATCGCGACAGGTGCACATGTTCTGCAAAACTCAGGGTTGGGAATGTCAGGACGGCAACTGGGACAGATGCCGGAGAAGGGGATACAGGAGGGCCGTAGGCAGCACATGCTGTGGTGGAGCTGGGTACAGTGCGGACTAGGGTGAGGCCTAGGTGGACCATACGAATGCTGAAAACGTGGAGCAGCCAGGACAAAACAATGCTGAAGGGCCAACATGGGCACGAGTGGGTTCCCAAAAGTGTCACCAGGGGATAGTACCCAAAACAGCTAACCCCCAAGGGCACGGAACATTGGCAGGCGGGGCTGGGGGGGAGCGTGGTAAGTCTATGCAGGCAACCCTACCCCAGAACCCTGCACCATAGGCAGGCACCTACCTGAACAGTTGGATGGATTGAGACTGCCGCACAACCAGCTCCACCAGCAGAAGGGCATGTCAGCATGGTGGCTGAGGGCTTACTGGTGGTGGATGGGGACAGTGGCAGCTGCCCAGAGCAGACCGTGGCATAGCCCTGTGTAGGTGGGTGCAATGCACTGCAACAGACAGGCCCTGTCTGACCAACAGTCATGGTATCACCAGGGAATGTACCCTCCCTGCGATAACATGGTGGTGCAGTGCACAAAAAACCAGTGTAGTGAAGAAACAGAAGATCACAAGTTCAAGTCCCAGCTGTGGTGTCGCAAACCAGTGGCATATTTTACCCATTAATATAACGTGCTAATACGAAGAAAACTTTTTTTTATGCAGATGATGTAAACATTGCCCCAAAACACCTACATTTTTCACCCTACGGAGCACAGACACCATTAAAAAATGGCACATTACCTAGAGCAGAGCCTCCCAAATGCAGTCCTGGAGGGCCAAACACCAGTCAGGTTCCATGCTGCCTCTGATAAAAGATGCCTGGGGCTGCATTTCTATGCGCCAACCCCCATGGTATTGCAGATGTATTTCATGCATATCCATGAGGGGACAGCATGAAAACCCGAACAGTGTTTTGCAACGCAGGAATGGATTTGGGAACCTTTGCCTTAAAGCAGCAGCCAACAGGGGCAGACACACCAACAACCACACCCACAGGCACCATTATCCAAAGCCTCCTGGAGAGGCAGGAATTTGGGCTCTTGGCGCTTCCCAATACTAGCACTTGCATACCTTAGTAATGCCACCCTAAACCTGGGAATATGGTACAACATCTATCAAAAGGTTGATATGATTGCTGGCAGATAGAGCAATTCATCGGTTAAGTACAATTTTACTGAGGGAGCTGCATCATAGCAACCTTTCTGATGTCTGTGGACGTGGGCTCCAGGTCTTGTGTCTGACAGTGTTTACCAATCTGGGGAGTGACTCCTACAGTATTGTGTACTTCATAGCCATGCCTGCAACTGGGGTGGCCCAGGACTGGTGTGGTGGCCTTGGCTGGCCTCACACCTCTTATAGTTGCACAATGCTGGCATATGTGTGGCAGAGTGTGTGTCTGTCTATCCAGTGTTTGGTGGCTGCAACAATCCTCTCACAGGCCACACAATGCTAGGCACGGTGGCCAGTATTGGCCTTGCCACGTGTCATAATGAGGAGCAAGGTACTGTGTGTAATAGCCTGGGATATGGTGGCTTCTGCGGCCTGGCCGCATCTGGCAAACAGGGCTATAGGGCAATGGCCGGGGGAAATAAAAAAAAAAGAAAAAGTGAAGACCATGTAGTGTCGGCGGTAACCACCCTGCTGGGACAGGGGTGGCCATAGAAACAAAAAAAGCATGTCCTGCTTGAGGAGGATCACTCTGCACCTCTGACTGAGCAGTAAGACCATAAATGCATGGCTAGGTTCCCAGGCCCATAGTATATATTTCTTTTTTCCACTATGTGATATCTATGGGGGTTTTTTTGTGGCTCAGTCACTTGACTTAGCTGCTTGGTGTGTTATGCTGATTATCCCCGTTCTGGGTAGGCATGCATCTTCTCCTTGGACAATGCTGCCACTAATGGACTCAGCTGGGCAGACCAATGTCTGCAGCTAGTCTGTGTCTTGGCTGGAACACCGTGCAGCGGCTGGTGGCTTGCTGGCTGTAGACATGTCAGATAATGGTGGGAAAGTCGAGCTGGAGCATAATTCCAGACCTTCTGTCCTGTCTATTCGCGTTAGGAGATGTGTACTGCATCTGGGCATTGGCCTGCCCTGTAAGGGTTTTTGATCCTTTGCAGGACTGGGGTGATGGTCACCCGATCTACTGCCACAAAAGCAGCACTGGCAGGGGGGTATGAAATTAGATCTGTTGGCAGCCCATCCTTGTCCCCCACCCTGGAGGACCCCAGATGGTTGATTGGGTGGTGGTAATGATGATCTCAACCTGGTCACGCAGCAGAATGTGGTTGTGGTGCCGTGCAGTCCATTAGTGGCGCAGCCGAGAGTGTTAATTAGGCAGCTCTAGCCACACTTGCGTTACTTCATCACTGTCCCATAAGACGGGGGGGGGGGGGGGGGAAGCCAGAGGTCATTGGGTTTACCAACGCGACACAGTGGGGTTCTCATCAGATATGGCTTTTTTAGGTCATTGTCTATTCTTTATGGTATATTAGTGGTCTGCCGAGCACAACCACTCTACAGGGGACTGTCACCATCTAGGGTGGCTCAGCCATACGTCACCCTATAGGGCGCCTCAGATGGTGCCAAACTATAAAGCGATCTTATAAGGTGCCTTAGATGGTGTCCTGTAAGGGGGATATTATAGGGTGGCCATTGGCAGACAGCGCACTTTATAATGTGGGGGGGGGGGGGCCCTATGGATGCCGTCATAGGGTGCCATTAATGTGGCATCCTTAGGTTATGGCCACTGTGAGGGTGTAGTTTGTCTGGTCAGTTGCACTATTCACAGATACAGACTGCAACTTCCTCAGGCAGCCCAATAGCCTTAAACCCGCTTAATCTAGGCCAAGGCCAAAAACTTTCGGGATGCCAAACATCTGCCTAACATCCAACATATTCGCTATCCAAACTGGTATATTATATAAACATGACCCTGGCAGAGGGTAACGTCCACTATTGGAATATGAATTTGCATAAGACGGGTACAATTTTCCTGACATATGCAAACAATTAACCTGGCTGCATGACTGGGATTAAAATATTTATAGTAGGCTAATTCAAAGGGTTTATAGCACATGACGCGCATTATAGCCTTCCTTATTCATTAGGCAGCACTGGGGAATTGAAACACCCATGACCCTGTGTACCATCGGGTCATGTAGTAGTAACCATTGTGCTATGCAGCTCTGTTTCTGTATTTGGGAGTCTGTCCGTGCCTTCTTATGCTTAATTGCGCAGTAACGGTGCCCTGTTACGGATCGTTGCTGCACGGTCGCGTTCTAGCTGCGGCGTTATCACTAATGATGTACCGCCCATAATTCGCTATTGTCTGGGGAATTTCTCCCCTCCATCTAACGCGGGCTCCTTAAACGAGCGAATCACAGACTAATCGCAGTTTAGATAAACTACCCCAAAAGTATTTAAACGTGGTCCTCAATCATATCTCCTCTATCCACGCCTTTCCTCTAAAGTAAATGTAGCTGAATATTAAGATGTTAAGTCTGTCCTCATATTGTTATTCTTTAACTAAATACCAAGACGTCACAGCTGACCATTTTAGATTTAGCCACCATCTGCACTGACCTCCAACCTGTTTATATCCTTTTGACGCTGCGGTATCCAGAAGTTGCAGCAATATTCCAAATGAGGTCACACACAAAGACGTATACAGAGGCACTAGTCTTCTGCTAGCCAGGGTATCCTGCCTCCAAGCATTCTGCGAGCTTTCCGCTGTCACCTTTTCTTTCTTCTACTCTAAGCAGCTACTTTAAGATCATCATACACCAAGCTCGCTCT
This sequence comes from Ichthyophis bannanicus, assembly GCA_033557465.1. Classification (NCBI taxonomy): domain Eukaryota; kingdom Metazoa; phylum Chordata; class Amphibia; order Gymnophiona; family Ichthyophiidae; genus Ichthyophis; species Ichthyophis bannanicus. Next base: position 768,511,955 of record CM066036.1, on the reverse strand, counting down.
ATACTCTTTGTGGATACAGAAGTATTTCAACTCCCTAACACTTTATCTACGCTCCTTTGGATATGTTGCAAGCCCAAGTGCAGACCCTAAAGCAAATTTTTTAGCATTAAATGCTCAGGCTGCCTAAATTTAATAGACCGGATTGCTTCAAGCTAGCTAGGAACCTCATGTTATCTACAAGCACCTTCATAGAGTGTCTATTTCTATTGCAGATTTTGGTTTATAAGATCTGCCACTAAAAAGAGGCAAACCTTATCGGCAAGCCCTTCCAGCAATATACACACAGTAACAAAGAATGTTTCAAAAAGAAATCGGACAACCAAGGACAGATCCCTGCGGGCACTCCCACTGATAAACAACCTCCTCGTGACAGAGTGAGCTGCCTAGTACGCCTTTGTTGTCTCCCTTCATCAAAAAATTTCTAACTCCAATTGGTACATTTTAGTATCCATCCCTAGGATGCTTAGATTATATTAATTAATCTATTTATTTAAAGTCTTTTCCTATAGACCTGAGTCGTGCTCTTTAAAATCGAGCTGCGGTTTAAGATAACAGCTAAACTTCGTCATGGAAAGTAAAGGTTGAGAAACCTGTCACTGGACTTACAGAAGAAAAACAGGGTAGGAAAAACCTTGGGTATAACTGGGGAAATACTATATCAACAAGCTCTATGCTTAGGCTAAGGCAGTTACCGTCTTAGATTGGCTATCGAGCATACTCCTGCTAGTAGTTGGTGGTGGCTATTGTGATAGCGCTGCTGTCTTTGTATGTGTAGGCGGGTTATGGAGGTGGGCTGGTATTGGTTGTCTGTGGGTGGGTGGCTTGCTGGGTGGTACCATAATGTCTGCTAGGAAAAGATGGGTGCTCACTCAGTGCTATTCGCTGCAACTGGGTGAGGCTTCGTAATTGTAAACGGATGTTGGGTGGGAGGGGGCATTACAACACGAAGGGGGCATCAGAACACGAAAGCCCTCTTTCTTGTTGCCTGCGAGCATTTTGTAATTTCACTTGGAATACATAGGGTATTGGCTGGTTAATTTGTTTATAAGTTGCTTGTGTGGAACAGTGTCACAGGCTTTACTGAAATCTAAATACACCACATCTACAGCCCCTCCCTTCGGTCCAACTCCCTGGTCACCCAGTCAAAGAAAATCAATCAGATTTGTCTGACAAGACCTGCCTTTGGTGAATCCATGCTGCCGTGGATCCGGTAAACGTTGGACTCAGAAACTTCACTATTTTCCCTTTCAGCAGTGTTTCCAATAATTTACTTCACCACCAAGGTTAAACTAACCAGCCTGTAGATTTCAACCACATCTTTACTTTCGCTTTTGTGTAAAGGGACCACATGAGGCCTCTCTCCAGTCCTCTGGCACCACTCCCGACTCCAAAGAGGCATTGAAAAGGTCAGTCAGTCGAGCTGCTAGAATGTCTCCAAGTTCCCTCAGTATTCTCGGGTGTATCCCATCCGGTCCCATTGCTTTGTCAACTTTTAGTTTAGCTAGTTCCTCAGAACACAGTCTTCTGAAAATCGTTTGAGATCTCTGTCACTTCTGTTTCCAGTTTTTGGGTATTTTCTGAAGTCCTGCTCCAGGTGTTCATCTGTGGAAACAGAACAGAAATATTTGTTTAGCAACTGCAGGGGCGCGCATGGTAACAAGAAGAACTGAAGCAGACATCAGCAGCTGTGATCAGGAGCCCCTCCGCTCATGCCGAAGCCTACCCATCAGATCACAATACCAGATTCAAACCTCCACTGCAGGGGTGCACCCGCACCTGAGAGCCTTGCCAGAGGGCCCTTTGGCATGGCCCTTAGGCGTAGGACCTTGGCAAGAATAAAGAAAGATAGATAGCATAATTGATAACAAGTATGATAAGAACCTGGTCAATATGGTAGGCGCTCAGTTGCCCTAGTACTGCTGTATCTTCTTAATTTCCTCTCACTATATTCCCTATCTCTTTTCTATTTTATAGATGATGTTCTGTTATATTTTTGTATTGACTGTAAACCACATTATCAAATGTAACTTAATGTATGTCTTGTCATTCCCTGTTCTATGTAGATCCATTTTCTACCACTTTGGTCCCTGCATGTCTCTACCCCTGCCTTTGTATGGCCTTGTAGTACAGTGTACACCGCCTTGATTGAAGGAAAAGGCGGTATAGAAAAACTGTTAAATAAATAAATTAATTAATTCTGCTTTATCCTCATCAGCTTCTACATATTCCTCCCCTTCACCATGGAGTCTGACAATTCCACTTTTGCCCTTCCTCCTCGCACTAACATATCTGAAAAATGTCTTATCCCCCATTTTATTACATTGGCTATTTCTTCTTCTTTTTGTATTTTGCTTTCTTGACTACTTTGCCTGACTCCCTACGTTTTTTTCAAGTATAGATGCCTGTCTTCCACTCTCCATGATCTCTTGCATTTCATGAAGGACTCCTTGTCTTCTTCACCTTTACCAGACTTAGGGATATGTTTACTAATCCGTCTTAATGTGTGCTCTGACACGTTAGGTGCACGATAAGGCGCCTTATGGCGCGATAATGGCGCTTGACCGTGTGATAAGATACCTTATCGCAGCAACGGCGCAACGAGCGCTGAAGGCCGAGTAAAGGCTCCCTGCGGGAGGAGGAAGGCTCCCCAAGGGCGGAAAGAAGGGGTCAATGTGTGGAGAGTGGGAGGGAAGAGGCTCCCTGCACACTAACGCTGGGGATTTCGGGGCTGAAAACTAACGCCAGTGAAACTCTGGCGTTAGAGTAGATTTAAAGGGAAGAGAAACCATTTACGTCAGCAATGTACAGGCCAAGCAAGGGAAACCTACAAAAGGTGATAAGTGTGATACATGTGCACAGAACAAAAAAAGGGCAGATAAACATTGAAAATGACCTGAAACAAACTGGAAAATAAAACTTAACATAGATGGGCTATAGTGATATCAATGGGAAACATCAAAAAAACACTACCAAGAAAGCTCCAAAAAAAAGATATCAATTTTGGAAGGGGCTATGCTCTGTCCCCATACAAGGTGAATGATCCCACAGTGAAATAACACTGATCATGGCTTTCCCTTGTTACTGGACAGGTTTACTATGGCATGCACATGTCACGCAACAGCAGGGTGGGCATGTCAGGAATGGGCAACAGGACAGATGCTGGAAAAGGGACACAGAGGGCTGCAGGCGGCACATGCTGTGGTGAAGCTGGGCCACAGTGCGGACTAGGGTGATGCCTAGGTGGCCCATACGAATGCTGATACAGTAGAGCAGCCAGACAGCAACTGATGAGGGCCAAACACGGGCACAAGTGTGTTTCCCACAGTGTCACAGGGGATAGTACCCAGCAGGTACCCCCAAGGGTACACAACCATTTGCAGGCGGTGCTGGGGGAAGCGTGGACATCTATGCAGGCACCCCTACCCCAGAACCCGCACCATAGGCAGCTGCCTACCCACACACTGGATGGCCGCAAGACTGCGCACCACCAGCTGAAGGGCATGTCAGCATGGTGACAGAGGGGTACTGGTGGTGGAAGGGGCAGTGGCTGCTGCCCATAGCAGACCATGGCCCAGCCCTGTTTAGGTGGGTGCCGTGCACTGGCAACAGACAGGCTCTGTCTGACAAACAGTCATGGTATCGCCAGGAAATGCACTATCTTTGTGGCAACATGGTGTCAGGGCACACAGCCAGTGTATTCAGGAGCAGGGAAGGTCATAGGTTTCAAGTCCCAGCTGTCGCTGTGGTTCCTGCCAACCCAGTCCCCATATTTTACCCACTACTAAAATGCGGTAATACAGACAGAATCTTTAGTGCAGATAACGTAAACATGCCCAAAACGCCTACATTTTACCCTACAGAGCACAGACACCATAAACATGCGGCATTACGTAGAGCAGAGTCTCCAAAAAGCAGTCCTGGAGGGCTAAACACCATTCAGGTCCCATGCTGTCTCCAATAACTATGGCTGTGCTGCATTTCTATGCACCGCCCCCATGGTATGCAGATGTATCTCATGCATATTCATTAGGGACAGCATGAAAACCCGAACAGGGGTTTGGCCCACCAGGACCGGAGTTGGGAGCCTCTGCCCTAGAGCAGCGGCCAACAGGGGCAGACTCACCTGCACCCACAGGCTCCATCATCCAAAGCCACCTGGGGAGGCAGGATTTTGGGCCCTGTGTGCGTCTCCCAATACTAGCACTTGCATACCTTAGCAATGCCACCCTAAACCTGGGAATATGGTACACATCTATCAAAAGGTTGCTATGATTACTGGCAGATAGCAATTCCTAAGTTAAGCACAATTTGCTGATGTGAGCTGCATCATAGCAACCTTTCTGATGGTCTGTGGAGTGTGCTACGGGTCCTTGTGTCTGACAGTGTTTACCACCCTGGGGAGTGACCCCAACAGTATTGCGTACCATAGCCATGCCTGCACTGTGCCCAGGACTGGTGCGGTGGCCAGGGCTGCCAAACACCTCTAGAGTCGGTAATGTAGAAGGTCCTTCCGAGGTTGTGGAGCTGGGGGAAACGGAAGATTCTGTTTCAGTTTCTGACAGGCAAGCAAAGCACATGGCCCAGGGTTGCCATGGGCAACGTAAACAGTATGAGTCACGAGTGCAGCAAACACGCCCAAGCTGCAGAGTATCCCTGAGCCCCAGTCTTAAGGGGAAACACCCTGGTGGGAGGCGGGGCAGAGTTGAGCCCTAGAAAACAAGGATATAAGAATTGCTCACTAAGATTCAGGCAGAGAGGAGTAAGGAGGAGAGCAATGCGCCAGAGTAAGAAGCAGAGCAACAAGGAGAGCAAGGAGAGGAACCAGGAGATAAGAAGAGATGATGGAGCTGTAGGAGTCCAAGAGCAGCAGAGAGAGAAATAGGAGATAATAAGCACAAGAATTCAAAGCTATAAAGTCCCGGAGAGCCCAAGCCCAAAAGCCAGGTGGGAGCTACTCTCAATTAGAGCCCTATCGTGAAGGCAGCTGGAGAGAGAGGACTGCCTGAGAGGTCAGTTTGGGAGTGCTCAGAAACTCTGGAGAGAGGAGGGTGTTGGCCAGAGGACGTTTGCATGACTGAGGAAGCAGTGCTGAGAAAGTCTTCTAGGAAAAAGCCAGAAGGTAGGCTGTGTAAAGCATTGAAGGAGAAAACTAAGCAGAAACGTTTTCCCTGTGATTGCCAAGCTCTGTTAGACTCTCCATGTGCTAGTTCCCAAGTATACGGCAGTTATAAGCCCTGCTCTATAGAGCATTCTGAAGAGAAACCTCTGGGAAATAGAGAGGGACTGTGGTTTAAAACTCCGTATGAGTTTGTACACACCTGCTCAGCTGTAAGTGATGAGGTATCGCAGACAGGGTCTGTTGTAGATGACTCTGATGTACAAATGGACTGTTCGCTTTCATTTGCAGATGATATCATATCCCCTGTGCTGATATCTGTTGGCAAAGCTGTTGGAATAGCAGCAAAGGAACACAGTGATTCTTTTGGGTTTAAAAGGAAATGTTTTCTTTGAGTTTGTTGAAGCACTGCATTGGTTAAAGCTGAAAAGGAAGAAGCTGTTTTGTTTAGTTCCTGAGTTTTGTTTTCTTATGCCAGAAGCATGGCCCTTTTTGTTCTGTATTTTATTGGCAATTAATCCACCCGGAGGGGAAATAAAACCTTGTCATATATTGCCTGAACCATTTGACTGCAGTTATTCCTTGCTTGGGGAGTGGAAGGGGACTACAACACCCAGAAGGCCATGCATAATCAGTGCACTGCCCTACTTCCTGAGTCAGGATTTTCCCAGGCTGACCTTTCTCTGCATGCCTCAGGGCTCCAGGGGAGGTTACTGGTGACAAGGCTGGTGTAGTTTTACGGATTTTGTTGCCTGGAATACAAGGACATTTACAGTGAAAGAAACCATCCGGAGATACCAGTGCAAAAAGAAGAAGAAACTGCTATCCTGTAAGCGGAAAAGACAGTACGGATTCGCTGGCAGATCGGCCAGGAGGACCAGGACATTTCTCAATGCCTGAGTCTACACAGTGCCAAGGTAAAGGTAGCTGGGCACGGGTGTAGGTGGATAATAAGTGAGAAAGGGGAATACCTGTTCTGCAGTTTTAAAGACAGGGTTGAAAAAAAAAAAAAAGAGTGTGTGTGTGCCGCACTTGGTGGGCCTTTCTTTTTTTTCCTGTCTCTGTAGGAACAGCAGCCACAAGGATGGATCCACAAGATGTGATGAGGTGGATGTCTGCCCAGTGGGAGAAGCAGATGGAGTTGGTGCGTCTGACGCAGGAACAGAGTGCTGCAGCAATGCGTGCGCAGCAGAAGCCACTCATCGATCTGCTAGAGGAGTTGCTGAAGAAGGACAGTGAAGGAGCTATTCCCTCGTTGGTAAAGGGGGTAGGACTGCCTGACTGTAGTGCTCTTGCACTTGGACAATTAACTGTACAAGATAACTTTGATGACTTTACAGAGACCTTTGAGCGTATAGCCAGAGGCAGCTAAATGGCCTGTGGAACAGTGGGCAGTTAGATTTGCTTTGTCTCTCACAGGAGAGGCTCTGGTAGCTTACAAAGCCATGCCCGCCGTTCTGGCAGCAGATTATGCTGAAGTAAAAAAGGCTGTGAAAGATAGGCTAGGATTAACACCGTTGTTTTACAAGTGTAGGTTTAGGGAGACTAGGCTGATGCCTAAGGAAACTCCGAAGGCTTTATTTCAGCGATTGAAAGGGTTAGCTTGTAAATGGCTTGCTCCAGGGAGGAGGACTATCGATGCAGTAATAGATACCATCATCCTGGAGCAATACATGGAAGCCGTGCCCCAAGAAGTAAAAGCTTTCCTGATGCTCCAAAGTTGCCAGACCACTGAGGAGGCAGCCAACCTCACTGAAAGGTACTTTGAGGCTGAGTTGGCTGGGACCTCAAGAGAGAGTGTGCTGAAGGTGGCTGGTGTTGCCAACTTTGGAAAATCGGAAAGGAACCCAGGAGGTAAAGTACCCAGCGAGAATGCTGTTGTGTCTGTAAATAAAGGAAAATGCTATAACTGTGGAAAATTTGGCCATTTTCGTAGGGATTGTATGATGCGTACAGCCCTAGTGACTGGGAGAGAAAAGCACATGAGAGAAGCATTCTTATTAAAAGTTCATGTAGAGGGCATTGAAGCTCTGGCCCTGCTTGACTCGGGGGCGGAACAGAGCATGGTCTCGCCAAAGCTCTGGAAAGCCATTGAAGCCCGTCTCCGCGCCAGCACCAAGCGAAGCAGAGGGGAGAGTTGGAATAAGATGTGTGCATGGGGCATCCTCATACCACCCCCTATACAGGTTATCCGTGAAAGGGCTAAGAACTGAAAGGGAGGTACTAGTGGCCATAGTCCCACGGCTCCCACATGACATCGTCCTAGGGAGAGATTGGCCTCCATTTTGTAAAGAGATGGAGAGAGTCCTTAATGAAAAATCAGGCCCAGTATCTACCCAGTCCCGGGCAAGAACACCAGGGGTAGGGATAGTACAGCAAGGTGTCCCAAAGACAGAGGCCCTAGCAGCAAAGGTCCCTAGTCCATTATTTGGAAAGCCACGTAATACTAACTCCCAATCGAAGCCACAGGTGGGGGTTGTGCCCTCAGTAAAGCAGAGGTTTGTTCTACAGTATTGTAAGGTCTCGCCTCAGGCCAAAAGCCCGCAGAGAGCTTCATCCGCAGCTGCTGGCTACGACCTGTTTAGCGCCGAGGATGGAATAGTCCCAAAGGGGGGAAAGGCATTAATAGATACAGGTTTAAAGGTACAAATTCCAGAAGGTTGTTACGGACGTATAGCACCCCGATCTGGCTTAGCTGCCAGGTACTTCCTAGACATCGGAGCGGGAGTTATAGACCCCGACTACCGAGGCGTAGTAAAAGTCTTACTTTTTAACTTTGGTAAGGAAGACTTTAAAATTAAGACTGGCAACCGAATCGCTCAGCTTATTTGTGAGCGGGTGGGATTCCCTGCAGTAGAGGGGTGCCCTCACTGACCCCCACGAGTCGGGGAGTGGAAGGTTTTGGGTCTACTGGGTTGGGGGAAGTAAAAAGCCTGACAGCCTTAGCTGAGGAGAAGAGGGAGAAGGACCTGGGTCCACAACCGGCTGACTGGAAAGAGAATCCAGAGCCCCGAATAGGAGAGGATCTGTCGCCGCAACAGCGGCAGGAGCTGACTCTGGTATTAGGGAAGTTTTTGGACGTTTTAGACAATTGTACCAGGGGAAACACGCATAGTGCCCCATGAAATTGTTACAGTGCCAGGGAAAATAGGTAGGCAATGGCCATACCGATTACCCGAGGCCAAAAAGAGAGAGGTGGTAGTCCAAGGGGTGGAGAATGATAGGGGACACCGCCAAATACACCCCTGACGGTATTAGAGCCTGGGCAGGAGAGGGCAGTGACAGCAAGGCCAGTCAGTATAGAAAAACGCGATGAGCAGCCAGTTAAGGATTACGTGCTGTCTGAATAAAGAGTCAGCAGCCCCGTAATATCTTAAGGGGGGGGGGGGGATCTGTTAATGTAGTTCCTGAGTTTTGTTTTCTTATGCCAGAAGCATGGCCCTTTTTGTTCTGTATTTTATTGGCAATTAATCCACCCGGAGGGGAAATAAAACCTTGTCATATATTGCCTGAACCACTTGACTGGGATCTGTAATGTAGTTCCTGAGTTTTGTTTTCTTATGCCAGAAGCATGGCCCTTTTTGTTCTGTATTTTATTGGCAATTAATCCACCCGGAGGGGAAATAAAACCTTGTCATATATTGCCTGAAACCACTTGACTGCAGTTATTCCTTGCTTGGGGAGTGGACAGGGGACTACAACACCCAGAAGGCAATGCATAATCAGTGCAGTGTCCTACTTCCTGAGTCAGGATTTTCCCAGGCTGACCTTTCTCTGCATGCTCAGGGCTCCAGGGGAGGTTACTGGTGACAAGTTGCACAATGCTGGCATAGGTGTGGGGAGTGTGCGTCTGTCTATCCAGTGTGTGGTGGCTGCCAACACCCTCCTCAGCCCACACTGCTAGCACTGTTGCCAGTATTGGCCTGCCAATGTGCATAATGAGGAGCAAGGTACTGTGGGTATAGCCCGGACAGGGCGGCCTGGGCAGGATGCATCTGCACAGGGCATAGGGCACTGGCTGGGACATTGTAGTGCCTCGGCCACCACCTGCACAGACAGGGTGGCTACAGCATGTCCTGCTGGGAGGTCACTCTCACCCTGACTGAGCAGGTGACCATGGCATGGCTAGGTTCCCCCATAGTACTACATAGTATTTCTCTCAAGTGATATATGTGGATTCTCCTTTTGGGGGGGTCCAATCACTGAGTTATTTGTTTGGTGGGTGTGTTCACATCCCAGTTTTGGGTGCACACATCTTCTCCAGGGAACATGCACTGTGGACTAGCTAGCAGACTGTCTGCAGTTAGTATGTGTGTGGCTGGAACACCTTGCAGGGTGCAGCGACTGGAGATTCACTATGTTTGCTGCTAGAGAATGTCAGACAGTGGTGGGGGGACAGCTGTGCATTTCCAGGCCTACTGTCTGTCTGCTATTGCCTTATGGAATGCTACAGATCTTCACTGACTGCCCTGTAGCGCATCTGTTTCCCAGCAGGACTGGGTTGTTGGTTCCCCTCTACTTCCACCATGGCAGGGCTGTAGAATGTGGATCTGTTGGGGGGATATCCTGTCCCCCACCCTGATCCCCAGCGAGCAAGTTCGGTGGTACTACATAATCTGCCTATGGGTCCAAACACCACCCCCCCCCCCTTGAATCATGTGGCCAGGGCACCCACAGAGAATATGCACTATTCTGGTGCATCATAGTCCACAAGGGCTAAACGGGTCTGGGAGATACATATGAGCACAGGTGTATCATAGGTGTTCTGAAAGAACTATCTCTCACACACTGGCACTAATGGGGAACTGCAGCATAGCCTATCTCAGGGAGGGCCGGTGATGTGGACCTGGTGCTGGGCGCCCCACCTCACCCTCAGGGTGAGCACAGTACCCACACAATGTGATGGTCTGTAGCTACTCTGTGCCAGTAACAGCGCATGGTCAGTAACCCCTACCAGGCTGAGGTGCTGTGGGGGTGCACACGGTCAGTACCCTCTACCAGGCCGAGGTGTTGTGGGGGTGCATACTCCATCTTGTGATTCATCTGTAGACTTCTGATTTGCATGTTGCAGTGCATCATGGATACGGGTGGGTTAACCCTATCCTGGTAACCACAGCAGTTTTTGTGTGGTAGACAGCCAGGGGTTTGTTAGCAGCTATATAGCTGTAGCCCACTGGTTACTTCACTGCCTATAGAGCCAGAGGTCTTGTATTTGATCCCACAGTGGGGTTATTTGATAGGGCTGTCTGAGGTGTTTTCTTTTTTAATTTAAAATTAGTGCTGCCAGCAAAAACACCCTCACAGTGCTGTAGCCTTAAGGTGCCTCATAAGGCGCCCTCTAAAGCGCTCTATAAGGCGCCTTATAAGGCACCCTATAGGGAACATTATAAGGTGCCTTGGCGGACAATGCACTTTATAATGTGCCCTCTGGAGTGCCTTATAGGGTGCCTTATGCGGCACCTTAGGTTACGGCACTGTGTTTCCTGGCATCACTAATTTAAATTAAAAAAGAAAATGCCTCGGACAGCACTGATTTAAAGGTAAAGGGTAATGCCTCAGACAGCCTTACTCATCAAGCCCACTGGGGGATAAAACTCATGACTCCTGTTTCATCAGTTAATGTATTAACCATTGTGCTACACCTCTGTTGCTGTGTTTTGTAGGTCAGCGCACCTAATTAAGGCTAACGCGCATTAACGTGCCACTGCTCCCTCTATCGCATGGAAAAGTACCTTATCGCACGATAACCCTAAATGCTACCTTAAGACAGGAACACCCACTACCTTATATGGCATACTGCACACTAACACCGGCTACACGTTAAGACTGCTTAGTAAACATACCCCATAGTATTCTATAGTAGAAAAGTACCAACTGAGGTGGGTAGGTGTGAGGCCAGGATGGGAGGTAACCATAATGGCATAGAAGAGAATTTTAGAAGGGATGTCCAAATGTGATCTGGAATTCTAAGCCAGAAAAAACATGTAGGTACATCCAGTTGCAGACACAATTTCACAAACATGGATGTGCCTGATATGAACATCTTTGAGGGCATCTACATAGACATCCCCAGAATAGTAGTTTTAAAAACTTGGACCTCTAGGAATAGTCTAATGGTTAAAGTAGTGGGTTAGGAAACCAAGGTTCAAATCCTACTGCTGCTAATCAGTGAATTCATGCTGAGTACTGTAACAATTTCCTGGGTGATTCACACAGTCCCTGGTTTGATAGAAGGGGACTTTTAACTTGCCCCTTTGATGGGCCACTTTCCTTTAACAACCTATTTAAGGCAACTTCTCAGGTCTTTTGCCTCCTAATTAGAAAGGTTCTTTGTAAAGGTCACTAGAAACAAGTTTATTTTTCTTTCTACTCAGAGGACTATTCTACTTGTATGCTAAGCTATATTCTGATTTAATTTAAGTAAAAAAGCTCTTTAGAAACATATTTATTTCATTAACTATTTACTCTATTTAACTTTCTAGGTAAAGCTATACTTTGATTTGATTTAAATGAAAAGCTCTCTAGAAACTCTAGTGGAGGAGTGGCCTAGTGGTTGGGGCAAGGTACTTCAGGCTAGAAGGTCAGTGGTTCAAATCCCACTAGAGGACAGCAACCTTGGGCCGGAAGGACTGGGGTTTCTAGTCCCACAGGTGCTCCTTGTGGTCTTGGGCAAGCCACTTAACCCTCCATAGCCCATGTTCCCTGTAAAATGGTTATCTCCAAGTTATAATGCCCTGTTCAATGTAATTTCAGTTTGTTCAATGTAAACCACACTGATGCAGAATAGCACGGTATATAAGAGAATGTAAATAAATAAATAAACAAATTTATTTCAAAGTCTATTTACTCTTATTTTATGTTCTATGCTAAGCTATACTCTGTTTTGACTTAAATACAAAGCTCATTGGTGGTACTAAGACCTGACTGACTCAGCAAAAACACTGAATTCTAAAATACACAAATTTATCAGCTTTAACCCAAAAAGTCCCTTTTACCCAAGATTTTTTTTAATTTTATTTTCATAAAGTTTTCATTACAATATAAGAAACACTTAATTATGAAAGCATCAAAAAAATTAATACAGAAAAAAACATGAAGCAATTTATTTGTAAGACCACTTCAAGGAGGTGCAAGGAAAAAATACATCAAACCGAATCCATTCCCAGAGCATAATAACCATCCTGTACTCCTAGTAATTACAAACCTAATATCCTTATCTTTTAGGAATTCCAACAATTGAGCAGGATCAAAAAAACCAAACCTTTTACCCTGAAATACAATGAGGCACTTACATGGAAATTTAAGATGGAAAACAGCACCAAGAGCCAATACACCGTGGATGCAATTCTAAAAACGCCTTGCATCGCACTTGTGTGACCTTGGAGAGATCAGGAAACACTTGAATAGTCTGCCCACAAAATTTTTCAGTTTTCTTTACAAACTACGCCCGTAGAATTCTGTCCTTATCTATTTCTGATAACAAAGTAACCAATAAAGTAGCCCTTGGGGGAATATCATCAGAAGCCGATTCCAAAAAAAGCAGATATATCTAATGTAGAGGAAATAACTTGATCAATTAGGGGAGCCCCATCACCCTCACCCCCTGGCTGCTGAGCTACTCTTCCTAAAGGAACATAATATATTTTGAGACAGCAATTGAATTAATATCAGCAATCATCAAAACCTCCTTAAGATATTTTTGAAACAGCAATAGTGGTGACAAATAATGTGTTATGCGGAAAATTCAACAAACGAAGATTCTTAGATCTCATAGTGTTCTCGCAACAATTCATCCTGTCGATGTAGAGAGCTAAAATCTTGAACAAAAGTAGCCAAAACACCCTTAGTAGCTACTTCATCTGTTGCCAATGATTCCAATCTCTGTTCCACAGATACCAATCGTTTGTCTTGATCCAGAAAGTTTCTGAACCGTAGCCTTAGTAAAATCAGAAATTTTCTGCAGAGAAGCTCCCAACACAGACTCAATGCGGGAAGTCACAAGCCAAATATCTTTCAAAGATAAGTCTGTAGGTGGAACCTGAGCTTCCCCAACGATGAAAAAATTAATGCCGAAGGCAAAGGAGGGGGTAACTCCTCAATTCTTAGAAAAGAACCCGGCAACAATTCTCTTTCATTTTCAGCTTTACCAGAATCCGATAAGAGTGAATCTAAGATGGGCAAATTCTTAGCTTCTTGAATGGGGGGACTAAACCCCAATAAACGGGACTCGTCACGAGAGGAAGGAGTAATCACTGTTGATTAATCCACCAGTCCAACACTCGATGTCATAGCAGGAGGTAACGCTTCACCTACATGAATATGGGCATCCATAGGGCCACTAACTTTAACTGCCTTGGATTGTAAATGTAGGATTGTAAACCGCTCTGATGCTTCTTGGCCTGAGCGGTATATCAAATGTAATAAACATAAACATAAAACATTGGACGGGCTGAGTATAATGCTTCCTCCATTTCCCCATTACAGGGATCCTCTTATGCCAAAGTATGCCGAAGGGGCGCCAAAGGGACGGGCCTGCCCCTTGGTTCACGCCCTTCGGGCCTGCCCCTTGGTCACGCCCCTTCGGGCACGCGCCCACGGGACCGTGCCCGCTTCGCGTCCCATGAGGAGGGCAAGGAAGATATAGCCCTCTCACAGAGCTGCACCAATCAGGACAGCCCCCGAAAACTCCAGGAACCAATCGGGTGCAAGGAAACAGCCAGGAAAGTAAACAGCAATCAGCAAAGCACCTCGGCGTCCCGCGGGAGGGCAAGGAAGATATAGCCCTCTCACAGAGATGCACCAATCAGGACAGCCGCCAAAAACTCCAGGAACCAATCGGGTGCGAGGAAACAGCCAGGAAAGTAACAGCAATCAGCAAAGCACCTCTACCCAAGATTTAGAGTTTATTCCCGAAGATTATACTCACAAGTGTAGATCTACTTCCAGTTGTAGCAGTCCCTTTTGGTAGGAAGCTTATACCTTCCTACAGTTTGTAAATAAAAAAGATCTTCTTTAGAACCATAGATTTAGGAACTTGTGGTAGTGTGGCATGTGTGGGAAGGAGTTTGCTTTAAAACACAGGCTAGAACAGCAGTTCAGAGAAAACAAAAACAATTTTTATTCTCTCCCAGCTTGTTAAACCTCCACAAACCAAAACCCAGAAAAGACAGCAGGGAAAACAAAATCTGTGTTTCTTCTGTCCTAGCTTGTTAAAACTAACACAAGCTGGTTCTCCTGGCCCTTCCTCCCGCCCCAGTTAAAGTTTCTTCCTCAAAAAATCCTTTGCATGGCTTGCCTTGGAAGGATTTTTGTGACTCCATGGGCCTGTCCCCCTCATGCAGCCTGATGGGTTCTTAACCACTCCCTGTGAGCCATATCCTCCCAGCTTTGAACTTTGGGCTGCAGACTCTTTTAAAGGGGACTATTGATATACCCTTTGGAGAGGGATGGGTAACATTCTATAGATCTCATTACAGAGCTCTATTGACTAATTTATGGGTCTCAGCTTTACAGAAAGGATTGGTCACCCTTACCTTGAATGGAAGTTCCAGTGGAGGTCCACTATACCTTTTGATTGATCACATTGAAAAAGAACCCTGCCCTAGTTGGAGTGACCCCTGAGATAAAGGTTATGCTAATGTTATTGAATGCACTTGTTTTGGGGAATTTTATAGGTCATATCATATTCCTGTAAAATAGTTTGCTAGTGACCATATATAGTGGTTATCATAGATACTGTATTTCACAGACAATCTTGAAAGCTTTACGGTTCTGGAACGCTTATGGACTTATCACAGTCGACAAACAGTGACATATAGATAACCAAACCAGATCCTTAGAGGGCAACTTTATAAACTGCTGCACAATCAATGCACATTTCTGCATGAGTAATTGGGGACTTATTTTATACTTAACTAAGTTGTGTTTAGTTATACCTGCACTAAAGAGGGCATAGCTGTACATGCCAAGATTGGGTGGAATCGTGTGTAAGTGATGGTAGTCCATAAATTAGGCCCTGCCTATGCCTCTGCTCAAGTTCTACCCCTGCACACTTCAACTGGAAATGTGCATGATGGGTCCTATGCACACATTTGCAGAATAGCGGCCATACAAAGCACACATATACATGCTCATTCATGCATTACGTGTGTAGACTGCACAGACCGTTTCTGTGCACCCCTTATAAAAGTAACCCCTTAAAGAGTAATTTTCTAAAGAGCCCATGTGGGTTACACATAATTCAGTGTGGCAATGCGGGGGCCACAATGGACATGCCAGAACTTGGGTGTTGCCGCTTATGCCTGCTCTAGGGCAGACATCACTTGGGGTGCCTCGATTGCCGCACTGATACACGTATGTCATAGTGAAAGTTCCAACTTAGGTGTGTCAGATGTAGCCATGCCTATGCTCTGCCCAAGCACTGCTCCATGTATGGTCCATCAGACGTTACATGCGCACAGCACGTCAGCGTGAGCACAGAGAATAGTGACCAGAGAATAGTTGATGTGCTCATTCGCCTATGTAAGTCTGTGAAAATAGGGACGTGCATACATACTATAAAAAGCACACAACTTTCAGTGTGCCTTTTAGAAAATCATCCCTTTAATGTCTAATGGAATGCTGAAATTAGGCTCTGTGATTTCTGGGTTTGCACTGATACGGCCTGGTAAAATCTTCCTTTTATGTTTGTTTCTATAGCATGCATAACCACCATCTCTATTGTAATTCATATAGTAACAATGAAAAGAAATTACAGAATGGAAGAGGGTGGAACTTCTTTGTATACTAGAGAGAAGTTGAGCCCACAATACTGTCAATAAGTATTTAAGATAAATTGTTTAAATGTTCTTATCTCATGCAAATAGACAGAAAAATCGGAACAATTTGCTATGAATTTTATTTTAATATTTTTTTCTGTAACAATAGCCTTTCATTTTCTCTCCCACCTCAAGTGAAAAGTTTTCTTTGGTTTTCTTTAAAACAATAGGGGCCCTAGCAAATCTTACCATTCTGTTGTATTTGACTGAAACAATGCATTTGTAGCAAGATGGGCTAACAATCCTACGAACAGGAATTAGAGCTCGATCTTCATCCCTTTCAGCACAAATATATTTTTGTAGCCTAGTTGTATAAAGGTTGGTACAAAAACATAGAATACAATGGTAGACAGAGCACAAGGCGAATCAAGCTGAGTTATTTCAATTTTCTACAGCAGTATCTTTAGACAAGGCTTTAGACAAGGAAGATCTTGTCTTACTAATCTGTTATGTTTTTTTCAAAGTGCAAATAAACAGATGGACAAAGGTGAGTCGGTTGATATAGGGGTATGTTTACTAAACCATCCTAATGTGCGCCCGGCGCTAGTGTGCAAGATGCCATATAAGGAGTGGGCGTTTCAGTCTTAACCTAGCAAACCGGGAGTATCGCGCGCTCTTGTGCGCTGCCCACAGTAGCCGCATGAGCAACGCGCGCTGGAAGCATAAGCAGGCGCGCTGATGTTCAAACAGAGGAACAGAGCTGCAGTACAATGGTAAAGACACTGACTGATGATACAGGGGTCATGGGTTCGATCCCCAGTGTGCCTAATATGTAAGACTGGCTGAGGCATCAGCTTTGACATGTAAGTATTGTTTCCTGCAGCACTTTATTTGTATTTTATTAATTGCTGCCAGCAAACACACCCTCACGTGCCATAACTGAAGGTGCTGCATAAGGCACCCTATAAGGCACTCCATAGGGCCCATTATAAAGTGCATTGTCCGCCACGGCAACCCTATAATGTCCCCTATAGGGCACCCTATAAGTCGCTCCATAGGATACCGTATAGTGCACCTTATATGAACGGTAACCATAAAGTGCCCTGTAGGGCGCCCTATAAAGCGCCCTCTGAGGCACCTTATGGGTACAGTACGCAGAGAGTGTTTTTGCTGGCAGCAATAATGTACATTAAAAATAGATAATGCTTTGGATAGCCCTATCAAATAACCCCACTGTGGATTTAAACCCATGACCTCTGGCTCTACAGGTAGTGAAGTAACCAGTGGGCTACAGCTCTATAGCTGCTAGCAAGCCCCATGGCTGGCTGCAGAGGAATTTGCACGTCACCACACAAACTGGTGCTGTGGGTCACCAGGATAGGGTTAGCCCACCCGTACACATGATTGCACTGCACATGCAAATCAGCTGTCTACAGATGACCACAAGATGGGGTATGCACCCCCACAGCACCTCAGCCTGGTAGGGGGAACTGACCATGTGTGTTACTGGCACAGAGTAGCTACACACCGTCACATTGTTGCGGGTACTGTGCTCACACCTGATGGTGCGGTGGGGCGCCCAGCACCAGGTCCACAGCACCTTCCATGGCAGAAATAGCCATACTGCAGGTCCCCCAGCAGTGCTAATGTGTGAGCTAGGTAGTTTCTGGCAGACACACCTTGGATATATCTGTATGTCTCAATCAGGTGTAGCCCCTATGGACCCCTAGGAGGATTATGTACCACCCTCCACCTCCAGGGCTGAGGGTGGTTAAACAGGGTCTCCCACCAACATAGCCACATTCTACCTCCCTGCAATGGTGGCAGTAGAGGGGACTATCAACCCCAGTCCTGCTGGGGAACAGACACCCTACAGGGCAGTCAATGCAGCTCTGTACACATCCATAATGCAATAGCAGACAGAAATTAGGCCTGGATATGCTTAGCTGCACCCCACCACTATCTGATATTCTCCTGCAACAAGCCTTCAGCCACTGCACCCTGCAAGGCACTCCATCAAGACACATACCAGCTGCAGACAGTCTGCTAGCTAGTCCATAGTGCATGCTCCTGGTGGAAATACATGCACCCAGAACTGGGATGTCAGCATACACAACAAGCAGATAAGTCAGTGACTGGGCCCCAAAAGAGAACCCATAAATATCACATGGAAAAAATGCTATAATAGCACTATGGGGGTGCCTACCATGCTGTGGTCACAGCACAGTCAGGGTGAGAGTGATCTCCCAGCAGGACATGCTGTGGCCACCCTGTCTGTGCAGGTGGTGGCCGGGCACTACAATGTCCCAGCCAGTGCCCTATGCCCTGTGCAGTTGCATCCTGGCCAGGCCACCCTATCCGGGCTATACCCATGGTACCTTGCTCCTCATTATGCACATTGGCATGCCAATACTGGAAACAGTGCTAGCAGTGTGGGCTGTGGAGGGCGTTTGCAGCCACCACACACGGGATAGACAGACACACACTCTCACACCTATGCCAGCATTGTGCTACTATAGAGGAGTTTAGGCAGCCCTGGCCACCACACCAGTCCTGGGCACAGTGCAGGCATGGATATGGTACGCAATACTGTTGGGGGTCACACCCCAGGGTGGTAAACACTGTCAGTGACCAGACCTGAAGCACACTCCACAGACATCAGAAAGGTTGCTATGATGGAGCTCAATTAGCAAGCTGTGCTTAACGTAGGAATTGCTATCTGCCAGTAATCATAGCAAACTTTTGATAGCTGTGTACCGTATTCCCAGGTGTAGGGTGGCATTGCTAAGGTATGCAAGTGCTAGTATTGGGAGATGCACGCAGGGCCCAATGTCCTGCCTCTCCAGGAGGCATTGGCTAATGGAGCCTGTGGGTGTGGGTGTGTCTGCCCCTGTTGGCTGCTGCTTTATGGCAGAGGTTCCCAACTCCAGTCCTGGTGTTCCAAGCACTGTTCGGGTTTTCATGCTGTCCCTCATGAATATGCATGAGATACATCTGCATACCATGGGGGTGGTGCATAGATATGCAGCACAGGCATCTTTATTAGAGGCAGCATGGAACCTGAATGGTGTTTGGCCCTCCAGGACTGCATTTGGGAGACTCTGCTCTAGGTAATGCACCTGTTTATGGTGTCTTTGCTCTGTAGGATAAAATGTAGGTGTTTTGGGCATGTTTACGTCATCTGCACCAAACGTTCTGTCTGTATTAGCACGTTGTAGTAGTGGGTAAAATATGGGGACTGGGTTGGCAGGCACCATAGCTGGGGCTTGAACCTGTGACCTTCTGCCTCCAAACACACTGGTTGTGTGCACTGCACCACTGTGTTTCGAACAGAGACAGTGCATTCCCTGGTGATACCATGACTGTTAGTCCGGCAGGGCCTGTCTGTTGCAGTGCATGGCACCCACCTACACAGGGCTAGGCCATGGTCTGCTCTTGGCAGCTGCCACTGCCCCCCTCCACCACCAGTACCCCTCTGCCACCATGCTGACATGCCCTTCTGATGGTGGTGTGCAGTCTCAAACCATCCAGTGTGCAGGTAGGCGGCTGCCTATGGTGTGTGTTCTGGGGTAGGGGTGCCTGCATAGGCGTCCACGCTTCCCCCCAACACCGCCTGCCAATGTTCTGTGCCCTTGGGGGTACCTGCTGGGTACTATCCCCTGTGACACTGTGATAAACACTCTCGTGCCCATTTTGGGCCCTCATTAGTTGCTGTCTGGCTGCTGTTCAGTTTCAGCATTCCTAAGTGCCACCTAGGCATCTGCCTAGTCCGCACTGTGCCCCAGCTGCATCACAGTATGTGCCTCCTGCAGCCCTCTGTATCCCCATTCCCAGCATCTGTCCAGTTGCCCATTCCGACATGCCCGCCCTGCTGTTGTGGAACATGTGCATGCCATAGGTAACCTGTCCATTGGAGAGGGAAACCCTGATCAATGCTATTTCACTGTGTTATCATTCACCTTGTATGGGGATGGAGCGTAGACCCTTCCAAACTTCATATTTATTTTTTGGGGATTTCTTGGGAGTGTCTTTTGATGTTTCCCATTACTGTCACTATTGCCCAGCTTGATTATGATTTTTTTTATTTTGTTGGGGTCATTTTCAATGTTTATTTGCCCTTTTGTTCCGTGCACATGTATCACACTTATCACTTTTTGTAGGTTTCCCTGGTTTTGCTGTACATTGCTGACGGAAATGGTTTCTTTTCCCTTTAAATCAGCTCTAACGCCAGGGTTTCACTGGCGTTAGTTTTGAGCCTCGGATTTCACAGCATAGGTGTGCAGGGAGCCTCTCCCCTCCCACTCTCCACACATTGACCCCTTCTCTCTGCCCCTGGGGAGCCTTCCTCCGCCCTCCGGGATCCTTTCCCCGCCTTCAGTGCTCGTGTGCACCGCAGCGCGCGTTATCGCGCGATATGGTACCAGTGCGCCTTAAAAAGTGCCATCATTGCGCAATAAGGTACCGTCGCGCAGCGCACTTTAAAATGGTTTAGTAAACATACCCATAGTGTATCTGGTCTTTCAGAAAGCCTTTCACAAGGTCCCTCATCAGAGACTTTTGGCAAAACTAAAGAGTCATGGGATAGGAGGCAGTGTACTACTGTGGATCAGGAACTGGTTAAAAGACAGAAAGCAGAGGGTTGGGCTAAATGGCCAATTTTCCCAATGGAGACAGGTGAATAGTGGTGTACCCCAGGGATCTGTGCTGGGTCCGCTGCTTTTTGACATATTCATAAATGACCTGGAAAGTGGAATAACGAGTGAGGTTATCAAATTTGCTGATGACACAAAACTATTTAAAGTTGTTAAAACCCAAGAGGATTGTGGAAAATTGCAAGAGGATCTTAATAAATTGGAAGACTGGGCATCAAAATGGCAGATGAAATTTAATGTGGACAAGTGCAAAGTTATGCACCTAGGGAAGAACAACCCAAACTATTGTTACACGATGCAAGGTTCCACATTAGGAACCACCACCCAGGAAAAAGATTTAGGCGTCATTGTGGATAACATGTTAAAACCCTCGGCCCAGTGTGCAGTGGCAGTCAAGAGAGCAAATAGAATGCTAGTTATCATAAGGAAAGGAATGGAAAATAAAACAAAAGATATTATAATGCCTCTATACCATTCCATGGTGAGACCACACCTTGAATATTGTGTGCAATTCTGGTCGCCGTATCTTAAAAAGGATATGGCGTTATTAGAAAAGGTTCAGAGAAGAGCCACCAAAATGGTAAAGGGGATGGAAGGATACTCTTATGAAGAAAGGCTAAAAAGGTTAGGGCTCTTTAACCTGGAAAAGAGACGGCTGAGGGGAGATATGATAGAAGTCTATAAATTAATGAACGGAGTGGACCGGGTAAACGTAGAACGACTCTTTACGTTATCAGAATATAGAAAGACTAGGGGACATGCAATGAAGTTACAGGGTAAACTATTTAAGACTAATAAAAGAAAAATAAATTTCACTCAACGTGTAATCAAACTCTGGAATTTGTTACTGGAGGATCTAGTAAAGGCTGTTAGTGTAGCTGGGTTTAAAAAAGGTTTGGACAAGTTCCTGGAGGAAAGGTCCATAAACCATTGTTAAGAAGGGACCCAGGATATGAATGCTTGACCCAGTACAAGCATTGCAGAACCTGTGTCTTTTGGGGAAACTGCTAGGTACGTATGACCTAGATTGGCCACTGTTGGAAACAGGATACTGGGCTTGATGGACCTTGGTCTGACCCAGTATGCCATATCTTATGTTCTTATGTTACCTCAGACCTTACTTGAGTTCCTACTTTATTCTCATTTCCCAGCGTCGATAGAGTTGACATGCTTCTCCATTCCTTCTCGAATTTCGGTAGAATTTTCACCTTCCACCTCCATCTGAGACACAGTTTCATATGTTGACCACCTATGAAGAAATGAATTGTTATGCTACACCTAAGTCTACTTCCTGTAGTTTCACATCATGGATCCTTATCTTTCTACCAAATAATGATGGTATGTTGGCATTTGAATGTCTTTATGATTTCATCTTTCCACACTCTTCCAATTTCAGGGAGTTTGGTGCTCAATTTGCACATATAGCTTGGAACATCCAAATTAAACCTTGCAAGTTACACCTGTCATTTGTGGAGCCAACTGAAAAATTTAATTCAGACATTTTTCAACTGAATATTGTCACTGAGAAATTATGAGAGTTATTTTAGAAACCTTTATTTGTGGTTGATGTGTAAATATAACCACTTACATGTGTAAATCATATCCATATATAAAAGGATATTTTAGAAAGGGTCCATTTTATGTATGAAGGTCCATATCACATCTGTACTGCAGGAGAGTTGGGAGGGCGTTGGCAGTGTGATCTCAAATATCCAACTTTCATATAGGGGATGCATGTGCAAGATTAAAATTGTTCACATTTTGATTTACCCCTTCATCCCCAATGTTTACTTCTCCCTCTTAACACTAGAAGCCCCAAAGTGCATCAAATGACGCAAATGCATCTTCGAAGTTGTATACCAGCGCCACTGCTAGAACCATGTCAGTCATGTTCCATGACTTTGTTAGCAAGGTCAAGATGTTCAAATATGTGCATTGAAAATTAATGACAGATGCACCACCTAGCAGGGAAATGAATTTATACCTAGAAGCCCCAAAGTACGTCAATTGACGCACTCAGTTGTCTTGGATGTGTCAATTGACGTACTTTGGGGCTTCTAGGTATAAATTCATGTTCCCACTAGGTAGCACATCTCAATCACTGGTTACAGATTTACTCCAACATTACAAACAAAAAACACACGATGACATCATGTAATGACGTCACATACTGCATGTATTTAACAAATAAGTAACTTCACATTAATTCACATCTGCATTTCATGCTAAACGCAGTTGTCATGATAATGCGTCAATTGACGCACTTTGGGGTTTCTATGTAAAATTCCTTTTGGGGCTTCTAGTGTTAATTGCAGAGGGAAGGAGAGAGGCCTCTGTAGACAATTTGTGGCATCTGTTTTATTGAGTGCATTTGCAAAATGGCAAAGACATGTGTATAAGTGCCGATATTTACAGGTACAGACACTTACACGTATGTTGTGGGTTTCTGACACTGATTTTTTCCACATGTATCTTTGTGAAAAGACTCCTTCTGCTTCAGGTGGATCTCGATCCCTGTGAGTTCCTGTGCTCCCTTCTTTAATAGAAACCATGCATCCATAGTGAGGGTGGAGACATGTTGGTTTTACATCAGACTTAACACATGCTCAACCTCTCCTCTAAAACTGGCATATACTTGCAGACATTTTCACTAGAAATATTTCAGATGCTTCATTTGGATGTTGCTGCAACCACATAAACAGTTTTTTTTCTGAAATGTGCCTTCACACGACTAAGGGGCATCAAGCCTGTAAGTTGCCAAACCCTGCCCCTTTTTTGGTCAAATAACTTTGGTCATAAATCCATTCAAGGAGACTAATGGTAAAAAATAAATTCAAAATTATCTGTTCAAGTGGCCTAAATTAAAAAGAAAGAAAGGAAGAAAGAAATATGTGATTGACACTACCACTACCCTCATAAAAGTTTTGAAATATGGGCCATGATTTTATAAGCTGGAATAGTCTCTTAGATCATCAAGGGGCATGTTTACTAAAGTGTGCTAATGGTTAACGTGTTCTAAACAGGCCACGCTGACAGCGCAGGGCCATGTGGTAAAAGTCCCATGCTAACTGCTTAGCACAAGCTGAGTCAGTCACTGGGCGTGACAGGGATGGAGTTTGAGTGTTGGCGGTACATGCAGTTAATGCAAGCATCATCGGCACATGCTACATTTGCTTGCTTCCATAAGCGTGGGGGTGTCCTTCCTGCTTCCTCGGTGGGCGGCAGTAAGGGCACTCGCTTAGGTGTGCTTGGTGATTAGTGTAGTGAGGTGCGTCTCCCTGCGGTAACTGCAGGGGGGGCCATGTCAGGCATTCCCCCAACAGTTAGCACAGGTATGTACCACCTCCCATGTTAACCTTTGGGACTTAAGTGCGGTAACCTACCACAGTTTAGTAAACGTCTCCAAATGAATTGATGCCTTTGCCTTGTGTCTCTGAAGGAAATTAGAAGATTTGTGCAAAGGGACTTTCTATTTTTGCAGGCCTACAATAGTGGAATTCCCTTGCAGCACCATTCCACCTATTAAAGAATTTGGTGACTTTCAGATGTAAGACTTAGGGGTATGTTTACTAAAACCCCGTTAGGGTGCGCGGCGCGCTAGTGTGCGGATGCCATATAAGGAGTGGGCGTTTCAGTCAGAAAAAAGCAAAACCGGGATTAATCATGCGCTAATGTGCGCTGCGGTCAAGTGCGCCCTGCACATTAGCACATGAGAAAGTTGCGCGGGAAGCATAAGTGGCGCGCTGATGTGTAAGCACAGGAACAGAGCCACAGTTACAATGGGTAAGACACTGACCAATGGTGCAGGGATCATGGGTTTAATCCCCCACTGTGCCCAATGAAGAAGGCTGGCTGAGGCATTACCTATTATGGGGAAGATTGCTTTAGGAGGCATTTTATTTGTATTTTAATTATCTCTACTAGCAAACGCACTCTCAAAGCATGTTAACATAAGGCGCCCCATAAGGCACATTTTAAAGTGCACTGTCCGCCAAGGCACCCTAGAATGTTGCTTATAGGGCGCTTTATAGGGTGGCGTATGAGGTACCGCAAGGTCACAGCACTGGTTTTGATGGCAGCACTGTGCAGTTTAAGGAATGAAAATCATAAGTAGGTGCGCTGACACACAAGAAGGAGTAGCAGTATAGCACAATGGTTAAGACACTGACCAATGATGCAGGAGTAATGGGTTCAATCCCCCATTGTGCCTAATGAAGAAGGCTGGCTGAGGCATTGCCTGTTAAAGATAATATTGCTGTAGGGGGCATTTTATTTTTATTTTAAATAGTGCTGCCAGCAAACACACCCTCAAAGTATTGTAACATAAGGTGCTGCATAAGGCGCCTCATAAGGCACTCCATAGGGCACATTATAAAGTGCACTGTCTGCCATGGCACCCTAAAATGTCCCCTATAGGGCACCCTATAAGTCGCTCCACAGGATAACGTATAGTGCACCTTATATGGACGGTAACCATAAGGTGCCCTATAGGGCGCCCTATAAAGTGCCCTCTGAGGCACCTTATCGGTACAGTATGCAGAGAGTGTTTTTGCTAGCAGCAATAATGTACATTAAAAAGAGATAATGCTTTGGGCAGCTCTATCAAATAACCCCACTGTGGGTTTGAACCCATGACCTCTGACTCCACAGACAGTGAAGTAACCAGTGGGCTACAGCTCTATAGCTGCTAGTAAGCCCCTGGCTGGCTGTAGAGGGACTGCACGTCACCACACAGACAGTCTGCTGTGGTCACCAGGATAGGGTTAGGCCACCCATACCCATGATGCACTGCACATGCAAATCAGCTGTCCACAGATGAACACAAGATGGGGTATGCACCCCCACAGCACCTCGGCCTGGTAGGGGGCACTGACCGTGTGTGTTACTGGCACAGAGTAGCTACACACCGTCACATTGTGCGGGTACTTTGCTCACCCTGAGTGTGCGGTGGGGTGCCCAGCACCAGGTCCACAGCACCTTCCATGACAGAATTAGGCCATGCTGCAGGTCCCCAGCAGTGCTAATGTGTGAGATAGGTAGTTTCTGCAGAAACACTTTGGATATATCTGTCTGTTTCAGTCAGGTGTAATCCCCATGAACTCCCTAGGAGGATTATGTACCACCAGCCTTCTCCATGGCTGAGAGTGGTAAACATGGTCTCCCATCAACAGATGCACATTCTACCTACCAGCAATGGTGGCAGTAGAGGGGACCATCAACCCCAGTCCTGCTGGGGAACAGACACGCTGCAGGGCAGTCAATGCAGCTCTGTACACATCCATAACACAATAGCAGACAGACATTAGGCCTGGATATGCTAAGCTGCACCCCACCACTATCTGATATTCTCCTGCAGCAAGCCTTCAGCCACTGCACCCTGCAAGGCACTCCATCAAGACACATACCAGCTACAAACAGTCTGCTAGCTAGTCCATTTCCTGGTGGAAATGCATGCACCCAGAACTAGGATGTCAACATACACAACAAGCAGATAAGTCAGTGACTGGGCTCCAAAAGGAAAACCATAAATATCACATAAAAGAAATACTATACATCACTATGGGGGTGCCTAGCCATGCTGTGGTCACTGCACAGTCAGGGTGAGAGTGATCTCCCAGCAGGACATGATGAGGCCACCCTGTCTGTGTAGGTGGTGGCTGGGCACTAAAATGTCCCAGCCAGTGCCCTATGCCCTATGCAGATGCATCCTGGCCAGGCAACCCTGTCCGGGCTATACCCATGGTACCTTGATCCTCATTATGCACATTGGCAGGCCAATACTAGCAACAGTGCTGGCAGTGTGGGCTGTGGAGGGTGTTTGCAGCCACCACACACTGGATAGACAGACAGATACCCCCACACCTATGCCAGCATTGTGCTACTATAGAGGAGTTTAGCAGCCCTGGCCACCACACCAGTCCTGGGCACAGTACAGGCATGAATATGGTACGCAATACTGTTGGGGGTCACTCCCCAGGGTGGTAAACACTGTCAGAGACCAGACCTGAAGCACACTCCACAGACATCAGAAAGGTTGTTATGATGGAGCTCAATCAGCAAACTGTGCTTAACGTAGGAATTGCTATCTGACAGTAATCATAGCAAACGTTTGATAGCTGTGTACCGTATACCCAGGTGTAGGGTGGCATTGCTAAGGTATGCAAGTGCTAGTATTGGGAGATGCATGCAGGCCCAATGTCCTGCCTCTCTAGGAGGCATTGGCCAATGGGGCCTGTGGGTGTGGTTGTGGGTGTGTCTGCCCCTGTTGGCTGCTGCTTTACGGCAGAGGTACGCAACTCCAGTCTTGGTGTGCCAAACACTGTTCGGGTTTTCATGCTGTCCCTCATAAATATGCATGAAATACATCTGCATACCATGGGGGTGGTGCATCAATATGCAGCACAGGCATCTTTATTAGAGGCAGCATGGAACCTGAATGGTGTTTGGCCCTCCAGGACTGCATTTGGGAGACTCTGCTCTAGGTAATGCGCCTGTTTATGGTGTCTGTGCTCGGTGGGGTAAAATATAGGCGTATGAACCATGCGTATGTTCTCTGCAATAAAGGTTTGTCCTTACTATCACGGTTTAGTTGTGGGAAAAATATGTGGACTGGATTGGCAGTAGCCCCAGCTGGGCTTAGAACCTGTGACCTTCTGTTCTTGCACACACTGTATGCACTGCACCACCGTGTTGCCACAGATATGTTGCATTCCCTGGGGAGTCCATGACTGTACATCCGATAGGGCCTGTTTGTTGCAGTGCACGGCACCCACCTGGACAGGGCTAGGCCATGGTCTGCTGTTACCACCAGCTGCTGCCACCTCCACCACCAGTACCGCTCCATCCTTAGATTGGAGACAGCATAAACCCTGAAGGATTTGTGGCCCTCCAGGACTGCATTTGGGGGAATCTGCTGTAGGTAATGTGCATGTTTCTGGTGTCTGTGCTCTGTAGGGTAAAATAGAGGTGTTTGAGACATACTTATGTTCTCTGCAATAAAGGTTCGTCTTTACTATCACGATATAGTTGTGGGTAAAATATGAGGACTGCAGTTTATATCCGCAAAACAACGTATCTTTGCACTTGAAATAAACACGAATAATTCTCAATTTAAGTGATTCCGACCCGAAAGTCACCACCAAAGTGCACCTCTTTGGGATGATATCAAGGGAATCCTGCAAAAACTCTGTAAGGTTAGGACCTACCGTGTCAACCAAGGGAGAAACATCCTTGGCTTGGCCCGAGGCCCCAGCCTTAGGAAAAAAGGAATACATTTGTACAATATCTACAGAGTCACCTAAGTGCAAAATTTCAGACAAATACTTCTTTAATAGAATCTCAGGAGAGAGCAGATGAGTGGATGGAAAATTTAGGAAACGAAGGTTCCTAGCACGCAGGCTCGCCGGAAGCAGTTTCTTGAGCTTAGAGCTAGAGTGATCGCCTTGGGGGCTTCCTTTTTTTTGAAGTTCCCTTGTCGCTGCTTGGTAACTTATGAAGATCATGATTATGTTTATATTGATGTGGCTTCATTATGTCAGTTTCTTGTTGATAAGGAGGGCGTTGGTAGACAGGAGGGTGTTTAGGTGGGATGGCTTGTGTACTTCGCTCCCTGATTTGGAGTTTTAATTAACTCTTGTTTTCTTCTATTATATGTTGTTCCCTTTGTGGGAGTAAATGTAGTTTTCTCTCCTTGATGTGTATTGTATAAGGATATGGCATTTGTTCTTGAATGTATCATTTTATTGAGTGGAAGTTTTCTTTGTATATTTTCTTGCATTTGAGAAAATCTAAATAAACAATTAAAAAAAAATATGAGGACTGGATTGGCAGGAGCCCCAGCTTGGGCTTGAACCTGTGACTTTCTGTCTCCAAACACACTGGTTGTGTGCACGGCACCACCATGTTGCCACAGAGATAGTGCATTCCCTGATGATACCATAACTGTTTGTCCGGCAGGGCCTGTCTGTTGCAGTGCATTGCACCCACCTACACAGGGCTAGGCCATGGTCTGCTCTGGGCAGCTGCCACTGCCCCCCTCCACCTCCAGTACCCCTGTGCCACCATGCTGACATGCCCTTCTGCTGGTGGTGCTGGTGGTACGCAGTCTCAGGCCATCCTGTATGCAGGTAGGTGGCTGCCTATGGTGCGGGTTCTGGGGTAGGGGTGCCTGCATATCTGTCTGCACGTCCCCCAAACACTGCCTGCCAATGTTCTGTGCCCTTAGGGGTACCTGCTGGGTACTATCCCCTGTGACACTGTGCTAAACACTCTCATGCCCATGTTGGGCCCTCATCATTTGCTGTCTGGCTGATGTTTAGTTTCAGCATTCCTAAGTGCCATCTAGGCATCTGCCTAGTCCGCACTGTGCCCCAGCTGCACCACAGCATGTGCCGCCTGCAGCCCTCTGAATCCCTTTTCCCAGCATCTGTCCAGTTGCCCATTCCGACCTGGCCGCCCTGCTGTTGTGGAACATGTGCATGCCATAGGTAACCTGTCCAATGGAGAGGGAAACCCTGATCAGTGCTATTTCACTGTGGGATCATTCACCTTGTATGTGGACGGGGCGTAGACCCTTCTAAAATTCATATGTATTTTTTGGGGCTTTCTTGGGAGTGTTTTTTGATGTTTCCCATTACTATCACTATTGCCCAGCTTGATTATAATTTTTTTATATTTTGTTGGGGTCATTTTTAATGTTTATTTGCCCTTTTGTTCCGTGCACATGTATCACACTGCTCACATTTAGTAGGTTTCCCTGGTTTTGAGTTACATTGCGTACATAAATGGTTTCTCTTCCCTTTAAATTGGCTCTTCGGCGAGGTTTTCACTCGCAGTATTTTTTTACTTGAATTTCAGCCCCGCTCCTGTGCGGGGAGCCTCTCCCCTCCCACTCTCCACCCATTGACCCCTTCTCTCTGCCCCTGGGGAGCCTTCCTCCGCCCTCCAGGAGTTTTTCCACGCCTCTATCGCACATCAGCGCGCCGCGTACATGAGTGGGCACTTTAGTGTGGCGCGCACGTGTGCGGGGCACAAAAAAACACATCATTAGCGTGCGCTAAGGTACCTTAGTGCATGCTATTGTGCGCCACGCACTTGAGCGCAGTTTAGTAAACATACCCCTTAGAGAGTAAGAGAGCCTTGGAAAAGGAGGGTAGAGGGAGAAAGTGCAGCAGAGAGAAACAGAGAGTGTCTTCAAGGAGAAGGAAAGGAATTGAGATAATGCTTGGGGTGGCAGCGATGGGAAAGAAAGGATATGGTGTGGGGCAGGATGGAGAGAGAAAGAGAGAGAGATGGGGCACAGAAAGAAAAATGGCAGATGAGAGTTGTGAATGGAGGGAGAGAGAGAGAGAGAGAGAGGGGGGGAGAGAGAGTGAGAGAGAGAGAGTGAGAGTGAGTACTTGTGTCAGGTTGCAGGAGCAAATGTTGGGAAGTAGCTGAAGAATAACTGACAACCAGGGAAGCCAGGGTTCAAATTCTGATGCTGCTCCCTATGACCATGGGCCAGTCACGTAATTCTCCAAAGCCTTGGGTACTGAATTAGATTGTAAGCCCTCTGGGGACGGGGAAATACCTACTGTGCCTAAATGTAATTCTCCTTGAGCTCTTACTCAAAAGACGTGAACTAAAACCAAATAGAAATTGAAAAGGTTGCTGGTGTTTGCAGGTATATTATAAAATTTGCTCACGAATACGATGCATGGTAAGACTAAGGTTCAAGATGGTGAGTGAATGTCGGTTCAGTTCTGAATGTCCTGTTGTTCTGTGATACTCCTCCGACCCCAGCATTGTTAGACGGCAATTTCAATCCCAAATCTCCATATCTGTCATTAATGCCGAGTAAATGGTCACTGCTGTGTGAACGGTCATTGTAGTAAATAGCAATAGGCTCGGCAAGGTCTGTAATTAATGGATTAATTCCTTCCACATGTTACACCGAAGACACACACATTAATTACAAATTAACAGAAACAGAGAAGGGATTTGGCCCATGGTGAGATGAGTGTCCATTCTAGCATCCAAACACATTATTCACCATCAAATGTTACACTGTTACAGAGCATACCAGAGATGAAAATGAATAATTATTTTTTGTTCTTTTCAAAAATTTCTGTATGTTAAACTAATTTCTTGTGATGTGTCTTTTTTTCAGCCCCTGCAATACAGCACACAAACTTTAATAAAGACAGCAACTCCGCAGTGCCCTTCAAAGTACAATGGGCTTCTCTTATTCATTCGCTTCATCCTCCATTGCTATTAGAGTTGAAATTAGGTCCCAGAAGTGCAACGGATACCTGAATCTTTCATCGCAGCAGTCAGGAGGTACATCACTTCATCCTGTTTCAAAATAATATTCACTATGATCCCAGAGTTGGAGAGAGAGTTGAAGGTTGTGGACTCTCTGTAGTTCCTCACAGCTAAATACCTATGAACCTGAACGTAATTAGCCTTGAACTACTATAGGACCGGCGTGAGCTAAATATTACTAATAAAAATAAAATAATAATTAATAAAGCACAGATATTCTTTCCTACCATTGTTATGCACGGTTATTCAGTAAAATATTGTTAATATTTGCTGTAACTTAAGACTGCCTTCACCTTGGCCACTCCATGACTGAATTGCAGTTTTCAAACTTGCCATGCAAGAGCCTTGGATTCAATTTCCCATCATAGCTTCTCTGGGGTCCAACAATCCAAGCACAGATCCACATGCAACGAACAACCCAGTAAAAACGTGGAATGCAAATGAAAGGACGTGTTTTTTTATTTTAAATGTGTTTTATGTATTTTAGCCATTATTGCCCCTGAGGAAGGTTGTCACGAAACACGGCCAGTGTCGGGCCAGTGGCTGAAGTGGATCTAATTAATAAAAGTTTCTAATTTTTACACGTCCTTTCATTTGCATTCCACGTTTTTTACTGGGTTGTTCGTTGCACGTGGATCTGTGCTTGGATTGTTGGACCCCTGGGTTTTAGCATGTTCTCTCCTTGGAAGGACGTGCTTAGTTTTGGAGAGGACGCCCTGGAGAAGTTCCTCCCACGAGACAAGTTAGTTTCTGACACAGAAGATGAAATTGATGAAGTTTTTCATCTTTGGGAGGATACTGTTCGTCTTACTCAGAAACAAGTTAAAGAAGAAATGCATGGGCGTTACCTCCTTGAATGTTGCAAGTCTAAAATTATCCCTCGAGGACTAAGAATGAACAAGGCGCCTGGGTTATATCAGAACGAAGAGGGATTCGTCAAATGTTGGAACGCCATTTTAAACAAATGCTCATTAGATTTAATGATTTTATTGATTAGTACAGCCAATAAAAAATCGGAGCTATATAAAATAGAGCTAGATGAAAAATTGATTGCTCTCAAAGGACGTGACAGTAACTTTAACAATACTCATAAGGACTACACACGAAGTATTCAGTCATTCAAGAAGGAGGTTAAGAATCAAAAGTGAGATAAATTTAAGAGGGATGAGGACGATTACATGTTTGGTTATGTTTATCCCTGGTGTAAGAAGGTAGAAGGAGATAGAATATTTTTCAAGAAACATAGTACATTTTTTGATAATGAACAGTTGACGGAGAATGAGGAGGGTGACATAACTCAAGAACAGACTAAA
Source organism: Ichthyophis bannanicus (assembly GCA_033557465.1). Lineage (NCBI taxonomy): Eukaryota > Metazoa > Chordata > Amphibia > Gymnophiona > Ichthyophiidae > Ichthyophis > Ichthyophis bannanicus. The sequence goes on along the minus strand of CM066036.1, from coordinate 768,479,812 downwards.
AAAAGAAGTAGGAAAGATTCAGTTGAGTTGGGTCCTACTTCAGGATCCTTATTTCCAAATCAAAAGGATCAAGAGGAGGTGGTAGATGAAGTTGGAGAAAAAAAGAAGAGAAAAGAGAGAAGTTTTTAAAATATGGACTCGTTATGGAAAGGGGGCGGCAGAGGACAGTCGCGACCACGCAATCCTCGAGCAGACAATTTTTGGAATCAGGACAAGGATCAAGAAAAACCCTATGTACAGAACAGTTATTACCGAGGGAGGGGATGGGGTCGTGGTCGAGGGAGAGGTCGTGGGGGATCGGAAAGATCCCTGGAAAGGAGATAAAGACAACGTCACCAATTAGTAATGTTATAAATATTTCACATTGCAAACTTACTCCTGATGAAGAATCTTTGTTGAATAGAGGGTTATCATTTGTACCGGCTAAAAATTATGACCCCTTTGAAACGCAAATTGATCTTTATAAATTTTTTAGGAAAATACGCATAAAGAATTTCTTCAATAATCAGGTAAGTGTGAATAATGATTTATCCATTATTAAGGATAAATCTCGGTGGATCCCTCCCTCCAATATAGATTCTATTGTTGAATCTTTTGAGAAAATGGTCCTTATGGAAGTTAGTAAAATAAAAAGTCAAGTTAGTGTTCCATACCATAATCTTACTGTTGGAGAGAAGAATGCCATTAGGTCCTTACAGAAAAACAGTAACATTATCATTAAACCTGCAGATAAAGGGGGCGCAGTAGTGGTGATGAATAAATCTCTATTTGTTGAGGAGATTGAAAGACAGCTTCGAGATACTACATTCTACTCCCGTTTAACTGATGATCCTACACCATCCTTGAAGAAGTCTATAGATAATATGTTGTTAAATGGTTTTGAGATTGGGTACCTCACTGCCAAAGAAAAAGATTTTTTGATTGTAGATTTTCCCATCACACCTAATATTTACATTGGAGTGGAGGAGTGGCCTAGTGGTTGGGGCAAGGTACTTCAGGCCGGAAGGTTGGGGGTTCAAATCCCACTAGAGGACAGCAACCTTGGGCCGGAAGGACTGGGGTTTCTAGTCCCACAGGTGCTCCTTGTGGTCTTGGGCAAGCCACTTAACCCTCCATAGCCCATGTTCCCTGTAAAATAGTTATCTCCAAGTTATAATGCCCTGTTCAATGTAATTTTAGTTTGTTCGATGTAAACCGCACTGATGCAGAATAGCGCGGTATATAAGAGAATGTAATAAAAAATAAATAAATAAAATATTCCCCAAATTCACAAATCCATACATAATCCTCCGGGAAGACCTATCGTGTCTGCCATTGGGTCTCTTCTAGAACCTATCTCTCAATTTTTGGATATTTTGCTCAGACCCTTTGTTGAAGAAATGTGGTCATACGTTCGGAACTCCTCTCACATCATTCATATTCTTGCATCTATTAAAGATCTCCAAACAAATGTTATTTTGGTGACACTTGATGTAGAGTCCTTATATACCAGCATTCCGCAGACTGATGCTTTGTATATTATTGAACAATTTTTGTTTAGGAGAAAGGATCATTGCCGTATTCCTACTATCTTTTTGGTTAATTTAGCCCGATTTGCCTTATGTGAAAATTATTTCTATTTTCGCGATTTGTTTTACAAACAAACGAAGGGCGTAGCAATGGGCTCCTCCATGGCCCCTGATGTCGCCAACCTCTATGCATCCGATTTTGAAGATAAGTATATAAAAAATAATAATCCATTTAATGATCACATTATACGGTGGATTAGATACATAGATGACATTTTCATACTTTGGCAAGGGTCTGTAGACAAACTAGGGGAATTTAACAATTGGATAAGTGAATGTGACAACAATTTACGCTTTCAACTCACGTATGACTTTCATCAAATTCCATTTTTAGATTGTCAGACAGCTGCCTGGGTGAGAATCTTCACAGTCTTGGCAAGTGCATATATCTATATGATTTGCAAAGTATTGTGGGCAATGTAGTTCATTCACACCAGACACAGCTGCTGACAATAATTTAGCTGTGCTCTTGGGTAAAGCCAATAAGATATTTATTTATGGGGTTATTTCTCCCAACACAGATATGCTTGGTAGCACATAAATCAGGTAACTTGCTTTCAGTGTTAACTTGGAAAAACAAAGTCAAAATCAGGAAAACAACAAATGAAAAGCCACAAAGCAAGAAACAAACTGTTCTTTTCAGGTTAACTTCTGATTACTTCCCACACAGATTCAGAAGTGATTCTCTCCTAGCTCACAAGCAATTAGGTGAGGCTCGATTGCTAGCAGTTACCAGCTGAAACCCCTTAGCTGGCTTGCTTTCTACTGTGTGGGTCAAATCCTGCTTCAGGAGCTTTTCTGAGTAGATTAAAGAACAAATTTGTATTTCTTTGTGATGGTTGCTGTACGTTATAACAGAAAGTTACCAACGGAGTTTAGATAGAGAGCAGTCCATATAAACAGGATCTTCATCTGCTATTATTCCCCCTTGTTCAACAAGCATGGGTTCAATATCATGGATTGGCACAGATGAATCTCTCAATGGAGCACTTTCAGTAGAATACTTGTTTCCCTGCTGTCTTTCAAGGTTATAGTTAGGGCATAGATCAGTGTTCATACCTGAGCTTCCATTGCTGCTAGAGTTCCTCTCTATATAGCCTGGCCAGTATGTAGTCCAGTTCTTATGTCCAGCCTTCCAATCCAGACCCCTGGACACTGGATCTCTCTTCACATACCTTCTGGCATGGGTCTTAGGGTCCCTTCCACGTGCAGCCGTCTCCCTCACAGGTAGCATCTGGTGATTCCTAGCTCTGCAGCACCATTCCTCTGGCTTTCCCCAGTCCAATGGTGTATGCTGGCCCTTGAAATGCCTCCCAGTATACGTACTGCTTTGGACTCTTCTAGACCTCTCAAAGGCTTTTCTCTTCCTTCTTCCAAAGGGTTTCCTTGCCTCTCTGTCCGTCCGGTTTGGCTTCTGCTTCTGATGATCCTTCAGATGAAACTGAGGATAATTCTCTGTATATCCAAGGTGATCATGAAGATGGTCATCTGTAGAATAAACTCTACTCTTATTCTGCTTAGATGAGTGCTCCTCCCTAACACAGCGCAGCTGTGCTGAATCAGGCCATTCCCTTTGAGATGAGTGCTTAGGGATTACCTCATAGCCCTCCTGATTGAACACACGTTTCCCCACTTCAGCTCCTCTAATGGCTGTTGGAAACCTGGTGCATTCTGGGACTGGTAGTCTTTTATGGGAAAATTCTGTTTTCTTATTTCTACCACAACTGACAGGTTGCTTGTTCAGAGTCACTTCACCTTTCCTATAGCTCCTTCCTGAGCTATGATAAGCTTCCTTATCACATACCCCCCTGCTTAAGTTATTACGGACTGGTGTAACTGATGAAACTTCTTCTCTACAGTCCGTAATCCGGGAAAGGGCATCCACATTCTTGTGTAACTTCCCAGCACGATGTTCAACTTGAAAATCAAATGCCTGTAAGGCCATGTACCAGCTTGTCAACCTGGCATTGTGGTTCTTCATTTGCTGCAACCACTTAAGTGGGGCATGGTCCGTGACCAACTGGAACTTTCTCCCTGTAAGGTAAAACCTTAACGCCTCCACTGACCACTTAATAGCTAAACATTCTTTTTCTATTGTGGAATACTTTTGTTCAGCCGGTGACAACTTCCTGCTCAGGTACATCACAGGATGCTCCTCCCCTTCATGACACTGGGATAGAACCGCTCCTAGCCCTACATCCGATGCATCCGTTTGAACCAGAAAGGGTTTCTTGAAGTCCACCCCTTTCAGTACGGGTCCTGTACACAATTTTCCTTTTAAGACTGAAAATGCTTTTTCAGCTTCAGGTGTCCACTTTAGCTGGTTTGGACAATTCCTCCGCAGCATATCCGTGAAAATTGCACTTTTCTCTGCGAATTGCGGTATAAACCTGCGGTAGTATCCAATAAGTCCTAAGAAACTTCTTAGTTGTTTCTTTGTTGTTGGAGGAGGAAAATTCCTGATGCTATCTACTTTACTCATTAGAGGTTTAATTTTTCCTCTTCCCACTAGGTGGCCCAGGTATTTTACCTCCCTATTTGCAAAGGCACACTTCTTCGGGTTTAAAGTGATTCCCGCTTGCTTCATGGAGCACAAGACTGCCCTGATCCTCTTTAGATGCTCCGCCCAGGTGTTACTATGGATTATGACATCATCCATATATGCAAAAGCATAATTTTGGTGGGGTCGAAGTACCTGATCCACTAAGCTTTGGCAGGTAGCCGCTGCTCCATGCAGTCCGAAAGGCATCCTCTTGAACTGGAAAAGGCCAACGGGGGTGCTGAACGCAGTCTTCTGCTTCGACTCCCTGGTGAGAGGGATTTGCCAATATCCTTTTGTCATATCAAGGGTGGTTAAGTATTGAGCCTGTCCCAGCTGGTCCAACAGCTCTTCAATTCTTGGCATTGGATATGCATCAAAAACTGATATGGCGTTTACCTGCCGGAAGTCAATACAAAGTCTTAAAGATCCATCAGGCTTCGGCACCAGGACTATGGGGCTATTCCAGGGACTCTTTGACTCCTCTATTACTCCCATGTCCAACATCTCCTGGACTTGTGCCACTACTTCCTGTCTCTTGGCTTCAGGCAAGCGGTATGGCCTTTGACGAACTAATTTCCCAGGTGGAGTTATTATTTCATGGGCAACCAAATGTGTCTCCCCAGGTATGGGTGTCAACACATCTGGGAATTCTTTAAGCAATTTCATAATTTCTTCCTGTTGTACCACTGTCAGGTCCTCACCTATTTGGGGCTCTGATTTTTCTTTACAATCAGATACCTGGGGTCCCAAATCTTCCTCTTCATTCACCTCCCTCTCTCGGGCACAGGTGGCAGCTAGGCTTTTAACCCCTTTGACATCAGTAGAACCAAAGCCTTTGGTTCCACGCTCAGAATTTTCCAGGGATGTGACCTCCTCCACAGGTGGAAAACCCAGCCTCTCATAGATCAATTGGGCAATTCTGTCTCCTGTCTTCACATGATAATCATTCTGTCCAAAGTTAAACAACAGAACTTTAATATTGCCCCTGTAATCGGGATCAATTACTCCCGCACCCACATCGATGAAATATTTAAGGGCTAATCCGGACCTTGGGGCTACTCTCCCATAACATCCAATAGGTATTTCCACTTGGAGACCAGTGCCCACCAGGGCTCTCCCTTGGCTAGGTACAGTCACATTTTCTATGCTGCACAGGTCAAACCCAGCAGCTTGAGGGGTTGCCCGCTTAGGAGCTTGGGCCTTCTCTGTGACCCTATGGTACTTTAGGACGAATGTCTGCTTTGGGGTAGCTTGGTCTTCTGGACGCTTAACCATCTTTTTAGCTGGGGTCTGAGGACTTCCAAATAAAGGCCCGGGAGCTATTACCATTAAACCTTCTCCCTCCTTCTTTCCTAGTCCTTCCACTGGACCCTGCTTAAATCTTGGCCAGTCTCTTCCTAGAACCAAATCAAAGGGTAGCCTAGGCACCACTGCTAACAGGACTTCCTCTTGTTCCCCCAGGCACTTAACCTTTAGCCTATAGGTGGGATATGATGTTGCAGCACCATGAATGCACCTGATGTGAACTTGGCTTTCAGGGGTTCTAGGCACAAATCCTTCTTGGGCCTCTATCCTCTTCCAAAGCCTTTTTGACATCATACTCTGGTCTGCCCCAGAGTCTAACAAAGCATTTGTGGTAATTCCTTGCACATCAACCATCAAAAGAAATCTTTCTTTGGGCTGTTTTAAATCCACACCCATTAAGCTAGTGTGTGTCTGGCATCTCTTTTCTAAATGTCCCCATTTTCCACACTTGAAACATTTCTTTCTATTCCACTGTGTCATCTTGTTTGATACAGTACATTCATTTTCAGAAACATTTTTAATTATTTTCTTTTCTGATACAGCACATCTTGCCTCAGCACCAATCTTCAGAGGGCCACCCATTCTATGGCAAGCCTGCGTGGCTTCCAAGAATCTCTCTGCTAGCATGGTTGCCTCTCCAAGATTTTGGCAATTTTGCTGTATAAGGAAAGTGTGCAAATCTTTAGGCACCCCAGACATAAATTGTTCCAGCATTATAATGTCTAATAACATTTCTACCGTCTTTTGCTCAGGCTCCAACCATTTTACAGCTAAACCTCTGATTCTCTGACTCAGAGCCCTAGGTGTTTCACCCACTCTCAATGTAGTAGCTCTAAACATTCGCCTATACTCTGAAATAGACAACCCTAGGCGATCTCTAATAGCAGCCTTTACATCCTTATAATTCAAAGCCTGGGCTGCTGGCATTGCTCTGTAAGCTGCAAGCGCCTCTCCAGTTAATGAGGCTGCCAGCCTTACTGCCCACTGGGTCTCTGGCCATGCTAATGCCTGTGCCACTCTTTCAAAAGACTCTAGAAAATCATCAACATTATCATCTGGAGTTAATTTCCCAAAACTAAATGCCCCAATCCCTTGATTGAGTCCCACATTGTCCACATGTGGTGTACCAGTATTTACTGCTGGTCTTGCATCTGTTCCACTTTGGTTCTGCAGCTTAACTAGGGCTTGCACCAGATCAAGCACTGGCCTCTGCTGGTCCATTAAGGCTTTCATAGCAGCGTCCTGAGCCTGCTGTGCTAGCTCCTGTTGCCTGCTAAACTGGGCTGCCATCCATTCAGCTAGTTCCCTTGGATCCATCTTGATCCCTGCAAGAAACAAAGAAAAAAAAAAACCAAAGTGCACCACCTTCCAAACAGGTGTGTTTTTTTCTACTTTTTTTTTTCAATTACCCCTGTGCCTTACTCCCATCCACCACTAGACATGCCCAGGTACTTATTACCTTGTCTCAGTGATGAATCCAGCTCTGCACAGGGTCTTTTCCTCCTGGGACAGCTTCCTGGAACAACCACTTCTCCTCCAAAGTGCAGTTGAGGGAAAAACTTTTTTTCCAGCTTTAAACTTGAACTTTAGTTGTAATCCTCAGCAAGTAAATCCCTTTTGTGCAAAAGCAATCCGAAAAACTACGCCATTTGTCAGACGGCTACCTGGGTGAGAATCTTCAGTCTTGGCAAGTGCATATATCTATATGATTTGCAAGGTATTGTGGGCAATGTAGTTCATTCACACCAGACACAGCTGCTGACAATAATTTAGCTGTGCTCTTGGGTAAAGCCAATAAGATATTTATTTATGGGGTTATTTCTCCCAACACAGATATGCTTGGTAGCACATAAATCAGGTAACTGGCTTTCAGTGTTAACTTGGAAAAACAAAGTCAAAATCAGGAAAACAACAAATGAAAAGCCACAAAGCAAGAAACAAACTGTTCTTTTCAGGTTAACTTCTGATTACTTCCCACACAGATTCAGAAGTGATTCTCTCCTAGCCCACAAGCAATTAGGTGAGGCTCGATTGCTAGCAGTTACCAGCTGAAACCCCTTAGCTGGCTTGCTTTCTACTGTGTGGGTCAAATCCTGCTTCAGGAGCTTTTCTGAGTAGATTAAAGAACAAATTTGTATTTCTTTGTGATGGTTGCTGTACGTTATAACAGAAAGTTAACAACGGAGTTTAGATAGAGAGCAGTCCATATAAACAGGATCTTCATCTGCTATTATTCCCCCTTGTTCAACAAGCATGGGCTCAATATCATCGATTGGCACAGATGAATCTCTCAATGGAGCACTTTCAGGAGAATACTTGTTTCCCTGCTGTCTTTCAAGGTTATAGTTAGGGCATAGATCAGTGTTCATACCTGAGCTTCCATTGCTGCTAGAGTTCCTCTCTATATAGCCTGGCCAGTATATAGTCCAGTTCTTATGTCCAGCCTTCCAATCCAGATCCCTGGACACTGGATCTCTCTTCACATACCTTCTGGCACGGGTCTTAGGGTCCCTTCCACGTGCAGCCGTCTCCCTCACAGGTAGCGTCTGGTGATTCCTAGCTCTGCAGAACCATTCCTCTGGCTTTCCCCAGTCCAATGGTGTATGCTGGCCCTTGAAATGCCTCCCAGTATACGTACTGCTTTGGACTCTTCTAGACCTCTCAAAGGCTTTTCTCTTCCTTCTTCCAAAGGGTTTCCTTGCCTCTCTGTCCGTCCGGTTTGGCTTCTGCTTCTGATGATCCTTCAGATGAAACTGAGGATAATTCTCTGTATATCCAAGGTGATCATGAAGATGGTCATCTGTAGAATAAACTCTACTCTTATTCTGCTTAGATGAGTGCTCCTCCCTAACACAGCGCAGCTGTGCTGAATCAGGCCCTGCCCTTTGAGATGAGTGCTTAGGGATTACCTCATAACCCTCCTGATTGAACACACGTTTCCCCACTTCAGCTCCTCTAATGGCTGTTGGAAACCTGGTGCATTCTGGGACTGGTAGTCTTTTATGGGAAAATTCTGTTTTCTTATTTCTACCAGAACTGACAGGTTGCTTATTCAGATTCACTTCACCTTTCCTATAGCTCCTTCCTGAGCTATGATAAGCTTCCTTATCACAAGATCTACTTATCGTGAAGTCTGAAGATGGACTACAGACAGATTTATACAGAAAACCAACGGACAGGAACAAATTGTTACATTACTCTAGTTTTCCTAATATGGCTCTTAAAAATAATCTTCCAGTAGGACAGTTTTTACGAACTAAGAGAGTTTGCACCACTAATCAGGATTTTGAGAAACAGGCTTCTATTATGAGGGACAGATTTGAGGAAAGAGGCTATCCTCATCATCAGATAGTTAAGGCATATTTTAGAGCTCGTGATTCTTCGCGCATAGATTTGCTTCAGACGAAGGATAAGTCATCTGATGTGGGGATGGTCTGTTCTCTACTCTATTCCCATCACTCTCGTACTATTGGTAAATGCTTACGCAAACATTGGCATCTCATACAGGCTATTCCAGGATTTCAAAACATTCCCCTCACTGTGGCTCACAAGCATAATATAAATCTCCAAAACATATTGGTACCGTCAGCCTTTACAGAACGCAGATTTCTTTCCAGGTATAAAGGACACTTTCAATGGGGTCAATGTTCTGTATGTACACACACGATATCCATTAAGAATTATTTTTTGCATCTGGGAAACAACCATAAATTTTATCTTGATGACTTTTCTAATTGCGCCACAAGTCACATGATATATGTTATCATGTGCCCGTGTAATAAATTATATGTTGGCAAAACTGCACGTCCAGTACGTACTAGAATAATCGAACATAGGAGTTGCCTCAAAAGACTAGCTGTAGATAAACCACTTGTTTCACATTGGCAAACAGCAGGCCATAATATATCAGATTTGAAATATTTTGTCATAAAAAAGTAAAATTAAATTGGCGAGGAGGTAACATTAATGAAACCCTCTTGCGCCTTGAGCAACGTTATATTTATAATTTGAATAGTCTGCACCACGATGGTCTGAACATGGATAGGGATCTATCAGTTTTTCTTTAGATTTTATCTAATGCTTCATATTTTATTTATTTTTTATGTTTTTGATTAACTACTGATCTTAGCCCCCTTTTTGTATTCATCATAAAATAACTTTCCCCTTTGATTTATAAATAATCTCTTTTTAGGTGGGAAGTTCGTGGTTGGTGGCAGACGTGGTAGTCCATCCTTGTGCAGAGTGATGTCCATTCTCATTTTAGGTTAATTTATAGTTAGAATTCTAATATTGTAATTGTTGCCTGTCTTGTTTTTTAATTGTATTTAGTAGTTTATGTACCTTTTATGTGTGAGTCTTTTTCTGGTTGTTTTATTCAGGGTGGACTCCTTTGCGTTCTTTATTAATTTAATTTGTCTCTTACAGACTATTTGAAAGCCTTTTAATATATTTGTTAGTTTATCTGATAATACTTTTACACGTTTGTTAGCCTATGGTGGCACACATATTTAGTTGCACACGGATATGGTTAGTTCAGTTTCTAGAATTTGCATATCTGGTGGTGCGTCATTGATTCAGCAGTTTCAAAGGGGGCCCAGTGCGCAGATGCCGGCGTTTTTTGAGTTTTATTTAAAGCGAGGTGGTGCCGGCTCCCACGTAGTCGGTAGTGTGGCTTTCTACTTCTACATCAATGTAAGCTTCTCATTTTCTTTATCTTTCACCCTCTCAATGTGTTTATTTTTTAATTCATTACTGTGCTAATTTTGATTCATTAGTCAATTATAGCATAAGCATGTTATGGGGCGATTGAGTTAAGTTGGTAGTCATGATTTGAGCTATTACGCTAATTATTTGTTTATTTTGAAGAGGCGCTTAAAGCGCAGTGGCCGGCAACCTTTCAGCATTTTACTCTCGAGGGAGGTGTTGCTGATTCTAATCAAATTGTTCACCTTCATATTAATATATATACAGATTTTCAACTTTTTGTCTTTCATCTATTTCTCGTGTGCATCTTCTACAATACATTCTTTTACTACATAGTATTCCTTTGCTTAAGTTAATTTATGATATCTTTTCATTTTTCATTTCGTCGAGTTTGGATTAGTTATGTAAATTGTTTGTGGAGTTTTAAACTTGGGGGTATGTTTACTAAACCGCGCACACGTGCGCTGCGCACCTTAGCGCACGGCAATGATGCACTTAAGTGCTCTTAAGTGCCGCGTATGCATTACACTAACGGGCCCCGCTCACATGCGATGAACACGCGCACGTGTGCGGTGCGCTGATGTGCGATAGAGGTGGGGAAAGGCGAACGGAGGGCGGAGGAAGGCCCCCGAGGGGCGGAGAGACGGGGTCAATGGGCGGAAAGTGGGAGGGTAGAGGCTCCCCGCACAGGAGCGGGGCAGAATATGCAATTGAAAACTACCGCGGTAGAGCGCATATAAAGGGAGGTGAAACCATTTCCGTCAGCAATGTACAGCAAAACCGGGGAAACCTAACAAACGTGAGCAGTGTGATACATGTGCACAGAACAAAAGAGCAAATATAATATGAAAATGACGACCACAAATTCTAAGAAAAGTATAATCCAGCTGGGCAACTGTGATATTAATGGGCAACAATAAAAAACAGTCCCACGAAAGCACCCCAAAAAAGAAATGATGTCTGGAAGGGTCTATGCTCCATAGACTCCCCCAAAAGCACTGCATTGTAATGGAGCTTTCCTGGGAGTGTATGTCACTTTGCTCATTGATAGCACTGTTGCGCAGCTTTGTTTTTTATTTCTCTCCCCTTTTTTGGAGGGCATATTAGATTTTTTGGTGCACCCTTGTCCCCATACAAGGTAAATGAGGTCACAGTAAAATTGTGCAGAGCAGGGTGTCTGACTCGTGCGGCCAGGTGTCCTATCTCCAGAGACTGCACTGTCTCTGTGGCCACAGTGTGGTGCAGGGGACAAAGCCAGTGCCTATAGGACTAGAGGGTCACAGGTTCAAATCCCAGCTGGGTCACCTGCCAACCCAGTCCCCATAGTTTTACCCACAACTAAACAGTGAGAGTACAGACACTCCTATATTGCACAGAACAGAAGCATGTTCCTAACACCTATATTTTACCCTACACCGCACTAAAACCATAAAAATGGCCATTACCTACAGCCGAGTCCCCCAAGGTCAGTCCTGGAGTGCTACAACTCACTCAGGTCATATGTTTTACCCAGATAGGGACATGTCTGCATGTTGGCAGAAGGGTAAAGGTGGTGGAGGGGGCAGTGGCTGCAAACCACAGCAGACAGTGGCCTAGGCCTGTGCAGGCTGGCAAAATCCACCGCCACAGACAGGCTCTGTCGGATGTACAGTCATGGACTCCCCAAGGAACACAGCATATCTGTGGCAACACGGTGGTGCAGTGCACACAGTATGTGTAGGAACAGAAGGTCACAGGTTCAAATCCCAGCTGTGTCAGCTACCAAGCCTATCCCCTTATCTTACACATGAAGAAAACATGGTAGTAAAGACTGGCAGTTCTTCTGGGGAACAGAAACATCCCTCAAATGCATATATTCTACCCCATTGAACACAAACATCACAAAAAAGCGGTACCTAGAGCAGAGTCTCCCAAAGGCAGCCCTGGAGGGCCAAACACCAGTCAGGTTCCATGCTGCCCCTAATGGAGATGGCTGTGCGATGTAAACAGCAATGGTGCAGAATAGCATGTTGCCAGAGGGGTAACGGTGGTGGAGGGGGGCAGTGGCAGCTGCCCCCAGAAGATGGTGGCTGAGCCCCCTTCACGTGGGTGCAGTGCACCCCAACACACAGGTGCTGTCTGTCAAACAGCCATGATATCTCCAGGTACTACATCTTCCCTGTGGCCACAGCGTGGTGCAGTGAACACAGCCAGCATGTCCAGAAGCAGAAGGTCACCGGTGCAAAGCCCAGCTGGTGCTCCTGCCAACCCAGTCTCCATACAATACCCACAACGAAAACGTGATAGTGAAGACAAACCGATCATGCAGAGAACATAAGCATGGTCCAAACACACTTTTGTTACCATAAATAGCACACACACCAGAAACATGCGCAACACACAGAGCAGAGCCCCCCAAATGCAGTCCTGGAGGGCCACATATCATTCAGCTGTGCTGCTGTCCCCAATATAAGGCAATGTCAGCATGGTGGCAGAGGTCTACCGGTGGCAGAGGGGGCAGTGTGTGCTGCTCACAGCAGGTGGTGGCCCAGCCCCCTCACGTGCGTTTAGTGCACCCCAAAAGACAGTCCCTGTGTGACAAACAGCCATGGACACACCAGGGAATGCACTGTTTCTGTGCTAAGACGGTGGTGCAGTGGATGCATCAAGTGCCTTTTGCACCAGAAGGTCACCGGTTCAAAGACCAGCTGGGGCACCTGCCATGCCAGTACCCATATTTTACACATGGAAGAAAACATGATAGTAAAGACAGAACCCTTAATGCGGAGGACATCAGCGTGCGTGAAACACGTATATCTTTCCTTAAATAACATACACCACATAAACATATGCATTGCCTACAGCAGAGTCCCGCAAATGCAGTCCTGGAGGCTAAAAGATCCCTCAGGTTGGATGCAGTCTCCAATAAAGATGCCTGTGCTGCAAGTCCACGTCCCGGCCCCATGGTATGCAGAGGTACCATAGGCATATTCATCAGGGACATCATGAAATCCTGAACAGTGTTTGGGACACCAGGACTGTAGTTGGGAACCTTTGCCCTAAAGCAGCGGCCAACAGGGGCAGAAACACCTGCACCTGCAGGCCTAATCATCACAAGTCAAATGCAGAGGCAGGATTGTGGGCCCTGTGTGCATCTCCCAATACTAGCATGTGCATACATTAGCAATGCCACAGTAAACACGGGTATACGGTACACAGATATAAAAAGGCTGCTATGATTCATGGCACACAGAAGTGCCAAAGTTAAGCACAATCAACTCATTGAGCTGTATCATACCAACCTCTCTGATGTCTGTGGGACGTGCGAAAGGTCATATGTCTGACATAGACCACCACCCTGGAGAATGACTCCAACGGTTCTGCCTAACATAGCCATGCCTGCACTGTGCCCAGTAATGGCGTGTTTGCCAGGGCTGCCAAATACCTCTACAGGTGCTCAATGCTGCCATAGGTGTGGCGAGTGTGTGTTTGTCTATCCAGTGTATGGTGGTTGACAAAACCCTCCGCAGCCCAAGCTGTAAGCACTGTTCCGTTATTGGCCTGCCAATGTGCATAATGAGGAGCAAGGCACTGTGGGAATAGCCCTGACTGGGTGGCATGAGCAGGATGCAACTGCACAGGGCATAGGGCAATGGCTGGGACATTGCAGTGCCTGGCCACCACCTGCACAGACATGGTGTCCATAGCATGTCCTGCTGGGAGGTCACTCTCACCCTGACCGAGCAGTGACCATGGCATGGCTAGGTTCCGCCATTGTGGCATTATAGTAGGTCTCTCATGTGATGTATATGGCTTCTGTAGTTCTGGGGCCCAATCACTGAGTTAACTGCCTGGTGGGTGTGCTCACATCCCAGTTATGGGTGCACACATGTCCTACGGTATCATGCACAATGGACTGGCTAGCAGACTGTCTGCATTTAGCGTGCGTATGGCTGGAACACCTCGCAGGGTTCAGCAGCTGGTGACTCACTGTGCTCGCTGATGGAAAATGTCAGATGGTGGTGGGGCGTGGGGTGTTTCAAGGCCTAGCGTCTGTCTGCACTTGAAGTATGGATGTGTACAGAACTGTAGAAGGTGCTGTGTGGGTTCCTCCAACTGCAGCTGGACTGAGGTTGAATGCCCTGTCTGCTGCTGGCACCATTGCAGGGGTATGGAATGTGGATCTGTGGTTGGGGGATCCTGGATTTCAGAGGCCAGTGTGGATGGGCTGACACACTCTGCCTAGGTGTCCATAGAGCTCCCTTTTTCCCCACATAGAACGCACATATATCATGTGGCCATGGCACCCACACAGGATATGCATTATTCCATGGGTATCGTAGTCCACAAGGCCCAGATGTGACTGGGATATATAGATGGACAGAGGTGTACCATAGGTGTGTCTGATAGAAAAACCTATCAAACATCGGCACAAATGGGACCTGACGTATAGCCCATCTCAGCCAGGACAGGTGATGTGCGCCCCACCACACCCTCAGGGTGAGCACAGGCCCCCCACACTGAGAGGGTCTGTAGCCACTCTGTTGCAGCAACACAGAAGGTCTGTACCCACCACTAGGCCTAGGTGCTGTGTGGGTGCACACACCATCCTCTGAAAAACTGTATATTGCTGCTTTGCATGTGCAGTGCATCATGGGTGCGAGTGGAGTACCCCTACCCTGTTCAGCGCAACACACAGTCTGCAGACGTCATATTGTAGCCAGGCAGACCTCTCCTCACACATATAGAGCTGTAGCCCAGTGGTGAATGCAATGCCTGTGAAGCAGCAGAGTGTTGGTTCAAATCCCCGGTGTGGTTACCCAGCAAACGTTTTTAGATAGGCACATTACTTCATATACTGTGCCAGTCAGCATCAGTGCTGTATACTTTGCACAAACTGGCCATACATTTAACAGGTCATTGTAACATGGAGATAACTATTCTACAGGGTACATGGGGTCTGCCTGGGGCAGTATGTGTGTAATGTCATGTAGTAATGGCAACAGAGAAACCATCACAGTGCTGTAATCCTAGGCTGCCCTATAAGGTGGCTTGTGGAGCACCTGATGCTTACAGCACTGTCAGGATCCTATAGCTGCCACCCCTAATTTCCATTAATAAACCTGTCATTGGCTGCACCCACAAATAACCCCACTATGGACGGAAACACACATCCCCTTGCTTCACAGGCAGCGAGGTGAGCTGTGGGACACAGCTCTACAGCTGAGAACAGATGCCTGGCTGGCTAAAGAGACAATACTGCAGACTGTGTGTCATCAGGGGTGAGTCGATACAGTAGGAATAATGCTTCACTGAACATGACGTGTATAGCACTGTAAGGGTGTTGCCCCTGCCAGTACATATGTAATGTAGAAAGGAGACTGGCGCATTCTACAATGTTGCAGCGTAAGAAGATATATGCCACACGCAGCACCAATGTACATTAACAGCACTATGCGTAAGTTGGCACTGCTGTATAATAATGTTTGCTGACTGAGACACATAATCCAGAGCCTCATTGGATAATTGAACCCATGACCCCTGCTTCATCAGTCAATGTAACAACCATTGTGCAACACCTCTGCCACCAGGACTGTATGCCAGCACACATAGTAATGGATAAAGCGCAGTAAGGTGGCATGCCGACCTACATCACTTCATAATGGTCAGAACGCAACCTATTGTGCATGTGGAATGTTCAAATATGTTGTTTCCCCCACCTCCCTATGGCAACCTCCACATCCTTGCAGGGCACACATGGAGATGCACCAATGAACATACTCCAGTGGCACACACAACCCAAGATTACCAGGGTGTCTGTTTGCCGACGTTGAGGGTTTGTCAGCACCCCTTGTTATAAGTGTCCTGGCAGTACCTGCTATGTGACACACATAGCACACCTCATCAGACAATGCACTAGCAATCAGTGGATATGTGTCCAGAGGGTCAAGATCACACTGTGTAAACAAGAATAATAAAAGGAAATGTAATTGTTCTTTTGTACATGAGAGACACATCGGTGCTATGTGTGGCTGCATAGATCAGTAGACAGACTGTTGTCGACACCCTACCCAGTGCGGCACAAAGATGCGTGCATTTTCAATGTTCAAATTCCTGCCATGCAGCCATGTGGAATGCCAAAGCGCGCCACTCTGTGTCACGTAGCCATGCAGAGCGCATGTGCGCGAGCCGCTATGCGCAAATGCGGAAGTTGCGTCGCGTGCGTCCTCATGTCTACACGTGCAGACAGGAAAATGGCGTCCCGTACAAGGAAGCCGGCATTCAGCTGCCGAGAGCTGCGCCACCTGGCTACATTAATAGGGCCCAAGCAGCACAGGCTGTTCCCTGGGGCCTCCAGGGGCAGGGACACAGGGAAGGTACGGAGGGCCTGGGAGTGCATCACGAGGCGTTTTAACCGTGTTGCTGAGAACCAAAAGGAGGTAAGTGTATGGCCACACGTCATAAGAAACATATACACCGACAGGGTTGCTTGCAGCTGTCCATGCTGCTGTGTGTAGGTAGTCTACATCAGTAAAGTGCAGCAGGTTAAACCACATGTAGAAAGCCTTATGTAGCACATCTGAGTGGTTTGCCATGTACCCAGGTGTTGAATGACGTGGTCACAGAGGGCATGATGCCATCCTGGAGTCATGGCATCTGCTGCTGTTGATGTGCTACAACACACTGTAACACAGCTAGACCATAGATCTGCCTAAGGAGGGTCTGGAAACATCATGTGCTGATGGCGGGATCTGCGTCTGCAGGGTAACACATATGGCCAAACCGCAGGGGTTGTGAAACGTGCATCACATGGTCTGTCAGACACCCTGGAGCTATGCAGTTGTTTGCCAATGTTGTACAAGGCAAACCCCCTATCCCCAGGAGTACAGGGAGCCCATCAGAGTGGGCCCCAAGTCACCCTGGTGCTATGGGGTGGTTTGCCAATGTGGTTTAATACCTCCCCCCTATCCCCAGGAGTACAGGGAGCCCATCAGAGTGGGCCCCAAGTCACCCTGGTGCTATGGGGTGGTTTGCCAATGTGGTTTAATACCTCCCCCCTATCCACAGGGGTACAGAAATCCCATCAGAGTGGTCTCTCAGTCACCCTGGAGATATGGGGTTGTTTGACAATGTTGTGTAACACATCCCCCATATCCACAGGGGTACAGAAATCCCATCAGAGTGGTCTCTCAGTCACCCTGGAGATATGGGGTTGTTTGACAATGTTGTGTAACACATCCCCCCTATCCACAGGGGTACAGAAAGCCCATCAGAGTGGGCTCTCAGTCACCCTGGAGATATGGGGTTGTTTGACAATATTGTGTAACACATCCCCCCTATCCACAGGGGTACAGAAATCCCATCAGAGTGGGCTCTCACTCACCCTGTTGCTATGGGGTCGTTTGCCAATGTTGTCTAATACCTCCCCCCTATCCCCAGGAGTACAGGGAGCCCATCAGAGTGGGCCCAAAGTCACCCTGGTGCTATGGGGTCGTTTGACAATGTGGTTTATTACCTCCCCCCTATCCACAGGAGTACAGAAAGCCCATCAGAGTGGGCTCCCACTCACCCTGTTGCTATGGGGTCATTTGCCAATGTTGTCTAATACCTCCCCCCTATCCCCAGGAGTACAGGGAGCACATCAGAGTGTGCCCCAAGTCACCCTGGTGCTATGGAGCCATGTGACAATGTTGTTTAATACCTCCCCCATATCCCCAGGAGTACAGGGAGCCCATCAGAGTGGGCCCCAAGTCACCCTGGTGCTATGGGTTCGTTTACCAATGTTGTTTAATACATCCCCCCTATCCCCAGGAGTACAGGGAGCCCATCAGAGTGGGCCCCAAGTCACCCTGGTGCTATGGGGTCATTTGACAATGTGGTTTAATACCTCCCCCCTATCCCCAGGAGTACAGGGAGCCCATTAGAGTGGGCCCCAAGTCACCCTGGTGCTATGGGTTCATTTACCAATGTTGTTTAATACCTCCCCCCTATCCCCAGGAGTACAGGGACCCCATCAGAGTGGGCTCTCTCTCATCCTGGTGATATGGTGCAGTGTGCCTATTCTGTTGAATCCATACTCCCCATCTCCAGGAGGCCTGATACCTGCGTATGGTTTCCGTGGAAATACTCTGCTGCTATGTTGTATGTTGCTGCTGAGGTGCTGTAGGACACCCAAGACCCAGGGGGCCCGAGAGCTGACTGTAATGGAGGGTATGTCAATCAGATATGTTACTAGGCTATGGTGGGTAGGTTGCACATCTCACACAGTCCATGGGCTCCTCAGCTCGGCACACACAACGTAGATGTACCCAGATGATCATTTAAATGCAGATGTGGATGTGCATGAACAACACCACACCCACATTCACTAAGAGATCAAATTGAGAAGGTCTGTAACAGAGACATGTCCCCAGCAATGCATGGTTAGTCAGGTCACACATCTGTCCAGCCCCCAGGCAGCACACACTTGTTTGCAGATGAATAACACAGGTATTGTTGGAAGGATACATGCACGTGTTCATGTTGCACACCACAGACTGAGACCCACACATGAGCAGAGGTGGCAACAGGTCATAGCTGCTGCAAAGGCCTCTGGCCTGTAGTGTTTGCAGTCACACCTGCCATAACCAACGAGGGCCCAGGTCTGAGGAACATACTAACATCCGATAGGCCCAGATGTGAAAGATGCACGTCCACCATGAGCAGTATGCTGTGTGCAACAGTGGCCAAATAGGTCAGAGGTACCTAACATTGTCCCCATGACACACAGGTCACACAGCGCCTGTAGAGTTTCAAACATTGCTATCCATGGACCTGTAGAAAAACACATGTCATGGCCGTGGCACCTGGTAAGGTGTATATTGCCACGCACCGAACGTCCCCTGTATGGTCACATAACCCATGTGTGATGGAATCACATATTGCCACTGGGTGTGTGGCGGATGACATGTCTAGATAATGTCACCACAAATGTGTAAAACATACCACATTCAGGGCTAGGGGTGGAGAAGGATGGACATCATGTTTGACAACCATAACATGGCAGGGCTAACCCATGTCAGTCAAGGGGGCCACAGGGGAATGGACTGGTGTGGACAGGGTGCCACGGCCAAAGCACATAGGTGTCACAAAACACATGCCCAGACCCACAGCTATGCATGCAGGTGGCACTGGGGACAGCTAATCACCAGGGACAAACAGCAAACATTTATCACATGTCGGTATTGTCTGCCCTGTGGCAGCCTGTGTGTGACCGCTCCACAGCGGCCAATGGGGAAGCATATGGGAGCATCACACAGCACCTGAGTGCTGCCCTGATGTCTCTCCCAAATGCTGCTCTCCAGCTCATCATGTTAGTGCAAACCAGCAGGTTACTGTTCCTGTGAGCGCAAAACACCTCAATGGTATTGCCACCCCTGTGACTGCGGCTGCCGACATCCTCCCTACCGGTAACAATGGTGTATGTTAACTCACAGTACTAGGAGCTGTGTTGACCCCACCCTAACAAAATACCAGGGGTAGAGTGAAAACCTCCTTTGCACGTCTCCCCTCAATGTGTGCATAGGCCGTAAATCCATTGTGAGCATGGGAAATCAATCAATGTGTCTGAAGACATGTGCAAAATGTGCCGGTAGCTCCTCTGTCACTGACAACCATGTTTGCTGTCCCAGATGCACAGGGCCCACTCATTCCATGTCTGATTGTTTGACATGTGGCATTGCATACAAGAGTGGTTGGCCGAACTGAGCAGACAAGCTCAATACCCACAACCTCACTGACGTGGCTGTGTTGGCAGCCATGTCACCAGGGAAGTGACCTCCCCCCTGTGCATCCCATGGAGCCAAACCAACAGCTGGCCGGTTCAGAGAGGGTCCTACCCCATCCAAACATCGGGATGCCCCGGCATTGCCCCTGCGGAACGCACTATGGCCAAAAAGCCCTGGAGGGATCCACAGTCTCCACAGGCCATTTTGTAGCCACATCAAGGTCTGTAGGCCGTAAGCCCTTCTGAACCCTGTTGGCCGCTGCTCCTGGGTACTGGCTGGGGCCGGTAACAAAACACAGGCATAGGCAGTGTCACTGGAGCAGAAGATGCTGGCCACCAAACGCTGTCTTGCGTCTATCCTGTGGCATCAAGGTCGCCGTTACCACCACAGACCACACACATCGTGTCACCGGAACCCACACAGATTTGGGTCACAGCATGGGCAAACGGACCATCAGCGCTGATGGGTGCAGTCTGTGACACACTGTTACCATGTCACCCATGTACCCACGTCTCTCAGTACCCGAACCGCACTAAGCCTGAGCGCCCAGCGACAATATATGTACAATCCTCTGAGGGGCCTGATGACTGTGACAGCTCCGAGGGCACTAATTTGAGTCTCCAGGAGGGGCCTGCATGTCCCATGAGTCTATTGCCATCGCCTGAGGATATGTCTCACCAGGATTTGCACAGACATGTAGTCAGGGTCCACACCGGTCCTGTGGCAACAGAATCAGAGCACATGGCACAGGATACAGACAATCACCAAGCTCCTCAGACGCAAAGGGTGGCGTCAACCCTGACAGGGAATCAGAACGTAATGGATCATCTCCTGAAAAGGATGGGTTACACCTCTCAAAACCTACCCATATGGCCACCAACAGGATAATATCTACCCTGAGAACTGCGCCACCAGCCTCCCAAACAACATAGCCCCCTCAGCACTCTATTGTGGTGGTGTACGCTATGGTGAGAATATACTGTCACAGATGACATGCCGTCAACCCTTCAGGCATGGTCACACGAACGTAGATACCATGGGTCGCCGTGCCTGCCATGCATCCCTCCTATCAGCCAGGATTTTGTCCAAAATCATGTACATGGGTACGGTTCTGATGGAGTTAGCAACACATCTATACCTCCTACGTCCGCCCCTCCAGTATGACAGAGGAAGGGTATATGTAGCACCTGTCAGGCATGGCCAGACAAAGCCAACTGTTGCCAACGGGTTACCATTGGACCGGTGTGAGGGCACAGGCTGAGTGTTCGCCATTGCCATTGTGTCATGGACACGTGCCTGGCTGGCAGGTGCCGAACTGGAACACTGTATACAGGAATAACCTTGCTACACCCCCTGTACTCATTGCAACCTGTCAGGGACATGGTGGCAGCAAACATCCAATGAGGCGGATGCTGACAGGCCCACACACAGGCTGTCCATGATCTGCAGTCCTGCAAAGGGGGAAGCCGACAAAGACACCTCCATGTCCAGAACCAACGGATGCTAGCAGTCATATGCTCAGCATGGACCACCCTCTGCCCAATCTGATGAAAAGGGACACTAATCTACATAGCCACCAAATTTGCGCGACACCCTGCTGTAGCAGACACAGCAGCGTCAGCCTCCACAGGGCCTCGGAGTCCTTGATAAGGTACATGTCCCCACCCGGCCATCCACGTAAAACATATGTCCACAATCCCATGGGGTCAATGTGACCGCATGCACGTATGGTGAGACAGACAAGCGGAACCATAGGCGCTGTCCATCATAGGCGGTGCCACAGGCCACTTTTCTGAGGTCTCACATTCCCACCACAGAACGGAGGGTCAGTTCCCACAAACGCACCCCAAATGGTCCCAGAGGTAAAGCGTTACCTAGTCCAGGAGGGCTACAAGTGAAAACACCTCCACAACAGGGTTCTGTGTGTCACAGCCCCTATCTCCACATAACTGAGACAACAGGAGGGCACAGACACATCTGGGATCCCACAGAACTGGGCAGGTTATGCCTCATAAAGATGTACACATGTCATGAAATAGAATACCTATCCCCATACACCCACAGCCCTGACTGGCCCACATCCACAGTTCACAAGGATACCTACACCCATGTGCACAGCCACCAAATACCCCGTAGGTATACTGGGTTACGGCTTTCACGGGGGGCACTATCACTACAAAGCCCACCCCCTGGTGCCAGCCGCAGCACCCAGAGTATGCACAAGGTGCATAGCTGGGGGAGCTTCCCTTCCCCGTACAAGGGAGAGATGTGTATAGTCACACCTGGACGAGTGGCCCATCTGGCCAAAGTTACGGAATGAGGACCGGTCCACTCTCCCTCTCATACACCACATGCATGGCAAGAGGTATGCCGTCACACAGATTGCAGGGCATCCCTCCAGACTCACAACCAATCGCTGAAGGTCAGATGAGCACAGGAAGTTAGAAGACTGACAACCACCCATCTGCTGCAGCCTCGCCATCCTTGCATTGTGCAACTGTGATCCTGGCCACTACAAGCAACGCATGGGGCTGCAATCTTGTTTTGGGCCAAGTTATGCAGGGCCTGTCAGATGCCCTGGATACTACGTCCATAAAGTTTCTGTCCTTGATGGTGCTACACATTAGTGCAATTACGTCATCAGGGCATATCAGTGGGGTGCAAGCTGAAGTGGCAGGTCCACCCTACACAGGGATCCGACATTATATGGTCCCCCTATGGACACAGACACATGTCATAGCTATGGTGGATGTGTACATTTATTTGGTCAAGCAGCGTCATCTACCTTTCTCCGTCCCATAGCCCCATGGCCCAGATGCAGGGAAGGGACATTATACTGTGTAATGTGGGGGAGCCGTGGCTCTCTATTTCCATGGGACACAGCAACACATAGGGTCCCCTCAGTTATCCCCACACTCGTATCCATCCCATGTGGGTACAGCGGTCTCACAGAGAGATGTCCCCTATTTTTGTGTAAAGTGTCTCACATTCCTCTATCATGGCACACCATCCGCTGTGCATGTCCATGTCATCACTCACAATGTGAGAGCCATGGCAGCCGCCAGGGCTCCATGCCATCCTGCCTGTGAGAACGACAGCTGACGGGCAGTTGCATGTTGCGCAGCTCACACCTTCATGGGCCATTACTGCTCTTGTGTAGGCCCATACAGGGATGCAATGTCTGTTCAGGCTGCAGTACAACACCTATCCCATACATACCCGACTCTGAAGCGCCACCCATAGGGGATGGCGGAGATCCATGGTTGGTAGTGGACCCCCTCCACAGGGCCCCACCACTCCGGGGACACGTCCCTGGCAAACACGACTAGGGGCCCCCGCCTGTGGGAACTATGTCCCTCTCTGTTCTGGGAACCGCATACCTACACACCTGTACCAGATGATGTCACGGAAACTAAGGGGTTGATCCGCACACACACAACCTTGCCTCCAGGGGATGTGTCACCCTCTATCGCCCTCCCTGTCTCTCCCACTCTCGCTCACTCCCCCTCTCTCTCCCCCTCAGTGTGTCTCTATCTCTCCCGCCATTCTACCAATGTGTTGTCTGGAGGGGGTGAAATGGGGGGCGGGGGGCAGCATGTAGGCACTGTGCAATGCTGCTAGCTGGTGTCCTATGTGACGCCGATTGTCGACCCCAGACAGGCCCCATTGTTTCTGACTCAGCACACATTTGCAGCCCCATTCACACATTTTCCAGTGACCAACTGTTACAGGTGTGGAACTATGCTGTATATGCAAAGCAGACAGCAGGGGAGAGGGAGCATGAAGATGCTGCCCTCACAGGGGTCTGTCTATGTTGTCCCAAACACCTGTGGAAACCGGAAAGTGACAACCCCAAACTATGTTTGCATCTCCACAGGTGGAGGACCTGCGGAAGAAGGGGCGGGAACTCCGTCTTTACCACCCTGAGTTCCTGGCACGGTTCAGCAGAGGTGCAGGGCAACAGCATGATGGTGAGTATTGCCAGGGATGACTCCCAGCTTCAGATGTCACATTGGCCCACCAGTCTGGGTGTTGCCTGCATATGTACATGTGCTATGTGCCACACATGGACGTGCCATAATGTATGTCATCCTTCACAGAGGGAGAGGAGAGCAGCGTGGACCAACAGCCCTCGGCCTATGCACTCCGGCGGCCCACCACCCGTCGTGCAAGGGAGAGGCCAGTGGTGGAGGTGGAGGGGGAGATGGAGTCAGAGGAGGAGGGTGAAGAGGACGAGGAGGATGACGAGGAGGTGGAGGAACAAGAGTCGGCGGAGGCGGAGGAGAAGGAGGAGGTGGAGGACGAGGAGGTTGAGGATCAGGAGTCAGCGGTGGAGGAGGAAGAGAGGGTGGAGGAGGATGAGGCCCTCCAGTTCATCCCCGAGGGGGGTGATGCTGGGTGGAGGGGGGATGAGGGTGAGGGGGGGTCGGGGGGGTGGGACATGTACAACATGTGAGGGTGGGGGTGATTGCGTGGGCTGAGAGGGTGGTGGGAGGGGGTTTGGGGAGGGGAGCAGGCTGGGTTGACGGTGCAGGTGAACACAGCACAGCACAGGTCACTGTGGGCCCCTGTCAGACACAGCAGGCGGAAACACGGGATGGGCATCTGCGTGTCACCGCGCCATCTACAGCCTCCAACATATCACATGCACATGCCAGCACACAGACCACAGAAAGTGTGTGTCTGTGTGCTGGCAGGTGCATGCATGATGTTTTGGGGGCTGTGGATGACGTGCGGCGTGATGTCCGTCTCGTGTACCACACACTACAGTGTCTGATGGGGGCTGTTCAGCAGGTGTCTGCCGATGTGGCACAGCTGCCATGTAGATGGGCATCTGCTGAAGGGCGTCACAGGCGTCATTGATGGCACCTGTGACGTCCACAGGTGCCCTGTGCTGTGCTGTGTTCTGCCTGCAGACATGGGGCAGGGGACCTGTGGCATGTTGCCAATGGTTTTGTTATCTGTAAATAAACGTTTGCTTTTGTTATTTGACACAATGCTCACGTGTTTCCCTTACCCACTCACTTTGGATGCAAGCATGGGATATGTGTGTGTACCCGGATCGGCAGTGGGGGTAGACATGGGTTGCATACGTGGAACGGCTCCACATGCAGTCATGGGGCCTTAACGTGTGTAGGGGCGAGGGATGAGGGAAGGCGCATGGGATATTGCTATGTAAGGGGGGCCTTGGAACATCCGTGTCACAGGGTGTGGCGTGTTGTAGCCCGATGTGTTAGCGGGATGTAACAGCCGACATATGCATGCCACCCATGTCTGCATGTGCCACATGATCACCTCGGGAGGGCCAGGCATGTGTTCACTGTTATTGGCAGGGGTGATGGACACACATAAGAAGCCAATGTTGAGGTTAGGGGGGTGTGGACACGGTGAAGGCTCTGATTACTGACCATGCAACCCTGGAAAGGTCCACCTGTCGCTACAGGGGTGTGTGCGTGAGGCGGACCGCTGCAGCCAAGGGGCAGTGGGAATACACTGTGCCGGACAAACATTGCATGTGCTGGGATGTGTGCAGTAATACCTGGAGGTGGAGAAAACGCACTAGCGATGGCCCTGGGTAGAGTTCATAGGATTAGGGACACGACATTGATGTGCACACCACAAAGGGAACCACAGGGACACACATTGGACACACACGTCGCATGTGCTGTGTAAAGGGGTATCAGGCAGTCGATGTCCCACCATCCTGTCAAGGTCACAACATGCACAGATGTGTGGCCATTGCAGTCCACACACTCATCACCAGCCACGCACACACATACGTTAGTTCTAGTAGTACTAGACAAAATTGACGTGAAATACGTTGTGGTTTATTTCACACACAGGTATGCTTGTTTACAGCAATAGGATATTCTTTCCCTGGTCACAGCAAAAATGGTACACTGAACATGATCGACCCCAGCAACAAAGACCTTATGTGGAACATAGACAAAGATCATTCACATTTGGCAACTGACCCCTTAACATAGCATTGGAGAAACAAAAAACATGGGGTCACACAGCCCCTCTTACATTGCTACCCTCCTGCCTGCGCCCTGGAGTGTACAGGTAGGAGTGGCCTTATTGATGTAGGTGATTATAGTTTACACTGTCACCTATGAATGATGGGAACTGAGCTCCACCTCAATATCTGCCCAGGTAGGCAACTGTAGTAGCGGCCAAAGATGGTGAGGCATGCAGGATTATCTCATTGGTATTGTGGATGTCCCCCAGCGGAACAGACATTCATGGGTACAAACGGTAAGGGGCAACATTTAACATGAGCATGGAAGCTCAGACCCTCACGAACTACTGAGATAGAACTAGCATCCAGAAAGCTTTTCAGATCTTGATGGGCGTCAACTCAGCATTCCCCAGGTGTTTAGTCAAGAATATTTCATCCTCACAGTGACAGCTGTTCAGGGCACAGCATGCCTTACCAACACAGGGGCAAACTGTTTTGAAGTCTCACGGCAATGACGGCAGAGATGGCAAACGTTTGGTATACCCTTCCTAAAAAGCTACCAAGCGTCATGATATTGATGTTCTCTAATACATATTGAGAGGTCCATGCTACAAGGATAGGTGGTTACGGTAGCCAGATCATTTTCTACCTGAATGTACTCCTCTGAACTGATGGATGTATAGTCTGCATACGGTGTTCTATGTTTCCCTGATATCAGCTCAGAGAACTGCTGAGTGTCTTCTAGGGGGAATTAGGCCTGCTTGTTATCAGGTTGGCCGTTCTCTGTGTCGATTACATCCTCCTCCCGCTCACCAACTGTGTCCATTGCAGAGCTTGGCTTCTACAGCTCAGGGCAGTGAAAAGGTTTCCACAACAGGGCACACAAACATAGGATATGTGCATTACCTTCTCCAGCATTTTCTGTATCGGAACTGACATCCTTCTGCAAGAAACCTGTCCTGTTGGGAGGCTCATCATCGTTGTGGTCACCTCGCCTGTTAGGTGACGTATCCTCAGGAGGGTCCTCCCCCTGTTGTAACTCTCTGTAGCACTGCCTGACAGTATGGGTCAAACCATGTCCCCTGCTATGTTTGTCTTGCCCTCCCAGGTCATGGCTCTATTTGGTGGGATGAGTTTCCTTCAGTGTGTGGCTGCCTATGGGGCCATATGGTGCAGGTCTCTGTCTCCTCACATGATCCCACAACATAGCTTCATCCAAACCTCATAGGACTCCTCTCAGCAGCACCTTTGGAGATCCCTGCAGACTGGTATCCAGCACTTTGAACTCTGCCTCTGGGAACCCTTCCGGCTCTCCGACATCCTCCAAACTCTTCAGCCCCGTTAACTCCACCGATCCACCCATCATTTCTGGTCAAGGCTTTCAAAAGGGCTTTTTCTCCCGGCACAACTTCTCCAGCCCCTGGTTGTTTCCTATCAGAGCCGATGCCTGGCCCCTCCCCTGGCCTGGTGTCTGTGTTCAGCTCCGCAGAGCTGTGTGGTGTCCTCTGGTCACAATTGACGATTCTGTGTGATTCCTCTCTCTTCTGAGAATGTTCCGCAATCTCCATACCCTCGGGAGGGCAGTGATTACCACACTATCCACACACAGCTTTCCCGTCTACACACAAAGTATACCTCCACTTAGCTCCACGTGTGCAGTTGATGACCTCCATTTAACCCAGGTGCTATCAAGGCCAGATGTGTTAGTTCATTTGTGCCACGTGGATCAGCGCACGTTCCTTCTTCTCTTGGGGACATCATCATGGGTTTGCTCATGACCACCACAAGATCCCTTTGCTGCTTGAGGCTTTTCTTTGCAGAAAATCAGAACAACAGTTCGGACAGAGAGCAAATCCATGCATAGATCCTATACATCTGATAATTGGCCCTGTTGCAGACATATCATGTGCTCATTCCCATGTGACAGCTCATGGGACCCGCAACTGGTATTCAAATGAGCACTCATTATGTCCCAGCTGTACCTCTGGTGTGATGCTATGGTCAACGCCAGTGATCATACCTGTGGGCGCTTTGTCCTTGGGTTTCTGTGCAGATATGTTGGCCAGCAAGAGGTGTAACCCCTGTGACCAGTTCTCCAGTCAGGGCTACTGGCCCTCCAGTCCCCTTTTTTCAAGACCATCATGCACAGGTTATGGGGCCCTTATCCATATGCAGCCGTCTATCTCATATGTACCGTCTGGGACCTTCTGCCTGTACATCTCCAGGCCCCTGCCTCCCCCACTCCAATGACGATATGTGGCCACTGGAACAGGCCTCCACAGGCATACTGCATAGGCCTCCACACTTGGACCTCCCAGCCACTCTGTTGGCGTTTCCTTTCCCCCACAGCAATCTCTTAGGCTCCTGCTCTCTCTGTTGCCCACGCTGTTCAACCTCTTGCCGCTCACGTAGCTGTCTTTGTACTCCATCCTTTTCGAGCAGCTCTCCACGCTGTCTGTACGGTACCCGTCATTTATCTAGGATGTGTCCTT
Organism: Ichthyophis bannanicus; assembly: GCA_033557465.1. NCBI lineage: Eukaryota > Metazoa > Chordata > Amphibia > Gymnophiona > Ichthyophiidae > Ichthyophis > Ichthyophis bannanicus. The sequence goes on along the minus strand of CM066036.1, from coordinate 768,451,493 downwards.
GGGGCCACTCCACCCAAGGGACAATCCAGGTGCTCTGAGACAGGCCCTGCCATGGTAGTTTGGTGATTAGCGATTACCTCATCTATCCCTGGATTGCACCTACGTACCCCTGTTTTTATTACCCTAGAGGCCCTCTGTACAGCAATGCACTCTGGGACTGGCTGTCAGTTTGGGAAATAAGCAGGTATAATGCTGTTACCAGCCATCACTGGCTGACTGTTCACAACTACGGCATCTCTTGTACTCTCCCTCCCTGGACAGTGATAGGCATCATCATCACAGGTGTAGTTGCTTTGTGGCTAGACCCAGAGATTAGTGACGGCGTGGCCTCCCTCGCCTACCACGTGGCAAACCCCTCCCCCATGTTGGCCGGACCTCTTCCGGTGCTGGTGCCGGTGGCGGTGGTGTCGGTGGTGGTGGCTGTGGTGGTGCCAGTGGCGCTGCTAGTAGTGTCCGCCGCATGACTTCCAGCATGCCTTGCTGGGCGGCGCACATCTCGACGAAGGGGATGGCCCTGACCTCCTCTCGGTACGCATGCATCTCCTCATGCATCTGACCCAGCTGCCTTGAGATGGCCAGCATCGTGTTGTTTAGCCGCTCGAGAGCCTGACGATTGCCTGTGTGTGGGACACAAGGTGTTTTGTGAGATACCTGTCCAGTAATCATAGGTCATACACAAACCTGTCATGCATATTCCACCAGATCGTATATGTGATAGGGTAGAGCCACGTTGACACATGACTTGTGTGTGCAGACATATATCTCACCATAGCGTAGGTTATGGACACGCACAGGACACGTCCTACTATGTTGATGTTGGAGTCAAACACAAATTTCCGCAGGCTGTGCTGACACAAACACGTACTGCTGATGGAGCAAAAGGCTTGGGCACAGGTAGCTAGCACAGGTCCATCATGTAGGTGAGGCAGAGCATCAACCAGGGACAAACACAGCTGGTGGAAAGCAGTGGTGATGGGGGGGGGCCGGGGGACAAGCCCAAGTGGGGGCACAGTCAGAGGGGCAGCCTCAGCTTGGACATGTTACAGAGAATGCTCTATTGACCTCAAGGGATGGGGTGGCAGCACAAGGATATCAGCCCCTACGTGCGCATGTGCACTGCAGCTTCACGTGTCGGACAGCAGAGGGGTTGACATATACCTTGTGTAAAACAGAGGAGGGGTTGGCTACCATTGCGTGGACACCTTAAGAAACATGTGGAGGGTGTGGACAGGGCAGGGGGAGCAAGGGGGGGTTCACCAGAGATGGGCAGACCCCTGGAACACACGGACAGGGTTATGTTTGGGGTTCCACAACAGGTGGTACCCCCTGGGTGAGGGCGGGGATAACCTGAGCTGGGGGCATGATTCTCTAAATCTGTTTTGCAGCAGTGGTGGCAGCTGGGGCTTGACGAGTCCACCAAATCACAACATGGGTCGTTAGGTGACCTTGGGGTGGTGTGTGTTTTTAAAAACACATGCAATTGGGGGACACAGTCAGACCTACAGGTAGGGGACATGTTGTTGGCCCTGTCTGTGTGCCATGCAGTATATCCAAATTGTTGCCATACAGAAAGCCTTGTGGGACGTGTGTGCCCCGCATAAAATCTTTACTTAACCTATGATCCTGTGACCTCTGTATGTCCCTGTATTTGGGTATCCTAACACCTTTGGACCTCAAAATATATATGTAGTGAGTGTTTACCCCCTTGAAATGCAGACAGGGGGGAATGGGGGCTGTGTGACATTACATGACAGAAGCTGCTTATCTTTATATCTGTCTGATCTGATTGTCAGGGGACGAGGGGATAGAGGGCAACCTGTTTTCAGTGAGAGAGCTGGCTGTATGCGAGGAGGAAGACTGCAGCAAGGGCAATGCTTCTTTCTGTGTCATGTCCGACAACGTGATGGACCTTTGACAGCATCCCTCATCTGTCTGCATCTGTAGGTGGGAACTGGACCACAGTTGTTCTGCTGTGTGTGACATTTACACATCTATCATACACATGACCCTTTGGTTTACTACACTAACCCCCTATCTGCATGACCCTTACATGTGATAGCTGTGGATGGAATGTTGCCACATGCACCACACACACACCACCCAGAGCACACTGGGTTGTGCATTGTGGATGTCACAGTCTGTTATCACCCACCTTCTGACTCACGCGCTGCTGCTTCCCTCTGCGACCTCAGCTCGGACATCATGATGGCCATGTCGTGGAGATATGCCGCTTCCATCTGCCTGGCCCCCATTGCTGGACTGGCTGCAGCCACCACTGTAGGTCCGGGGGCAATGGGTGCCTCGAGCATCTGTTCCACCCCATTGTTGCTGGCCCCATACACAGCAGCCTCGGCCACCTCCACATTCAGAGGGATGCCCAGGTCAACCTCCTCCTCCTCCTCCTCCCCCTCCTCACCCTGTGCCTCCATTGTACTGTAGCCACCTGCATTGTAAACAATCAGATACAGCACACATATGTTTATACACTCCACCTATGTATATGTGTGTGGTACAGAAACCACTGAGATGATGGGGGGGCCCAGCATGTGGCATGCATACAGGGCCCACTACACCCTCCCATTCATGTCTGCACCCATCATTTCTGTGTTTACCTATGTATTTAGCTGTACATATTTACTATAACGCCACTTTCTGAGATCTGTGGCAGAGTACAGAGCACCAACGTTATTGATAGAGTACCAATATTTTCTTACATAGAAAATATGTGGAACATAGCACAATCAACTATTATATGTAACTGTGATACAATGATATAACAGTCAAAGTAGGAACATTTCAATATGGGTATGCATGGTACGTGTCTCATACCCAGGATGCCAACATTAAAGGGACATAGCTCCATTAATTATGATATTTTACATTAGCCACAGGCAATTGCATTCATGAGTAAAACAAATATTGGTGAGCAATGTGAATGAGTGTGAAAGGTTGTATGGTTTGTCTATGTGGGGTCAATGAATGACTGATGTACGGTGCTCCTCTCTGAGGTTGCATGAGCTTCCATTTGTAGGTTGTTGTGGTGTGGATTCTATAGTTTGGTTGGTTGATTGCGGATGGATAATGGGAGGCTTTCAATTCCTCTGATGTCAATTGGGGGGTTGTTACATGACGTAGGGGCAAGGAATGAGATGGCTGGGTTCTTTGTCTGCTGACATGTCTTTACAGTAGAATCATGGACCAGTATCGCGTGATGGTTTATTTGTTCTCCTGATAAACATTCATGTGAGATGTTGATGAGCATAGATAACAGGGATGGAGCTATATATGTGGTGACCGTAAACGGATTATGTAGGGACATATAAAAGAGTCTATATGGACTCGAGGAGTGGCCTAGCAGTTGGCGCAAGGTACTTCTGGCCAGAAGGTCGGGGGTTCACATCCCAATAGAGGACAGCAACCTTGGGCTGGAAGGACTGGGGTTTCTAGTCCCACAGGTGGCCCTTGTGGTCTTGGGCAAGCCACTAACCTTCCATAGTTCCCTATAAAATAGTTACTAGCAAGTTATCATGCCCTGTTCAATGTAAGCTCACTTTGGTCAATGTAAAACGCACTGATGCAGGCTAGCGCGGTATATAAGAGAATGTAGAAACTAAAACAAATACATGAATCTGCATGAGACAGAGCCAATGTGGAGCGTAGATACACAGGGATATCTTATCTTATAGGTGTTCTGCAAAGATAATCCTTGGAGTGACTATTTGAGCCTACCTGAGGTGTGTGTAATTATCTAATAGCCGTCCCTTGGAGAATAACATTACAGTAGTCTAACTGTGGTGTTATACTGTTTGTGTCATGGATCTGGTGTCATTGGTATCTGTCAGTGGGTCACGTTGGTGTGTTGTTCTTGAATTGCTTTTTCATTGTTTGCACCCAGGAATTGGAATAAACTTCCCCACGAAATCCGCGGCATCAAAAGTCTATTACAATTCCGCAAAGCCGTAAAGCATCACTTATTCACAAAATACTACCCAGAAGTGTCCATGGACACTCACACAGCCAACAGGCCTCCCACACACACCAAACACCCTAGCACTTTAATCCAACCAGAAAACGGTTAGTCCCCACGAAAATCTACCTTACTACTATAGACTCATCCTACCCATGAATACATGTTCAATATTCACTCGAGTTTATATATGGTACATAATTAAAGCATATAAATAGCATATTGTTTATTGTACATAGTTATCCCTGTTATTCCATGTTTTATATTCCCTTGTTCTCTGTAAACTCGATGTTACCTGTACACATTGCAGTATATTTTGTTCGATGTACACCGCGCTGATTTTAATAGCGTGGTATATAAGAGATGTTAAATAAATAAAAATAAATAAATAAATATTGTAATTACGGGTTGTTTGATATGTTTGTTGTGGGAGAGGTGTCTCTGTGGTGTGACTCCAACATATACTCCCATGTACCTATCCCTGGGGCACATGTGGGTGCTGTGCCCGTGCACACCTGATGTGTTTGCCATGTCCCAGCTCTTTGTGCCATGCCACATGCGGCCCCCATCCCATCCCTTTCTCAAACTGGCACAAACATGTCCTCACAAACCTGATCATGGGCCACCCTTCCACATGGTCTGCCATCCCCTGTATGACTGCAGGTGCCTTTGAGCAGGGCATGCTTTCATCAGACATACTATCCTGTCATTGCTACCTGTGGTTGCCTGTGACCCACTGTGCAGCGGACTATGACTAACCATCACCTCTGGCCCACTGCCACACACATGCAGCACTGTGCAGAAAGTATGTCACTCCAACATGCCCTTATCAATGGCCATCACAATCTGACAGGGGATAACAATCACAGGTGTGGGTGTGGGGTGGTGTCTGGTGTGCGTGCACCTTTTCGGGACAGCTGGGGAGAGGGGCGGGATGAGGGACTCATCTAGAATGTGGCCCCAGAACATGATAACATAACAGGGTGTGCAGGGGTATGTCACACACATGTGCCACCTGAATAGGTACATGGTGGGTCTTGGGTGACAGGTATGGGAGGGTCTTTACAAATGGCTGAGGTATTCCCAATGTGAGTTTCAGGCATTGACTGGGAGCTGAAAGTTAACATACATACCAGCCTGCGGATGTGCAGAGTCGAGGGCCTCAGGTAGACCACGGAGGTAGATAGTTCCCAATCTCTCAGCCAGCTGATGTTCCAGGGGCATGAGGGATGGTATGAAGGGGCCCCCGCCACCTGTGCCCAGAGCATGTTGTCTCTTGGAAGACATGTGCTGCCTCACCCCTCTTTTGATGTCTGAGAACCTCTTTTTGAGGCTTTTCACATCTCGGGGTGTGCCCCCTGCCTCCACCACTGCAACACGTATCTCCTCCCAAACTGCCATCCTGCTAGCCACAGTTGTCCGACTACTGAGCCGGCCAAAAAGTATGTCATAGTTCTCTATGACCCCTGCAAGGAGGACGTGGTTCTCCTGTTCAGAGAACCTTACAGCCCTTCTCCTCTGTGGGCCAGCAACATGTACCCTCTTCCTCTTAGCGGTGTGGCTGTACTGTGCAGCCTGGGCCCCGCCAGATGGCCCTGCCTCTGCCCCCATAGGCCGGACGGTCCCTGCCCTGGGTGTGTCAGCATCAGCAGCAGCAGCAACAGCAGCAGCAGCAGCAGCAGCGGAAGGGCCCACCTCCCCACCCTCCCCCGCCTCCCCCACCTCCCTCTCCCTCTCCCACTCCCTCTCCCTCTCCGACTCCCTCTCCATCACCCTCCCCCCTCCCCCCTCCCCCTTCACCACACACCCCCTCACCAACCCTCACCCCAACACAGAACACAGAGCACAGAACACAGACCACTCTACAAACCACAGAATACAGAACACACTACACACCACAGTACCAAATGCACAATACAATTTACAAATCACAGAACTACAGAACACGCCTCTCCCTCCAAGTCACTCTCTATACCTCTTTCTGTATCTCTCTCCACCTCTCTTCACCTTATACTCCTCAAACAACCTTCAAAGTCTGCCAAGTGTGGAGGCATATTTATAGGTTTTCTTAGTTTGTGTACTTCGCGCATGCGCAGTTGTGTGGGCGTGGTGTTTGTGCACAGTGCACATGCACTACCTTGCACATGTGAGTCTGTGCGTGGCTACACGCTCATGCAACATGAGGTGCACATGCGCGTGACGCAAAGACTACCGCCCATGCGCACACATTTGCACAGGCTGTAAGGCGAATGAGCGCGTCCCGCGCATGTGCAAATCACCGCGCACGTACGTGTTTCCACGCACAGACAGCCCATGCGCAGTAACGTGACACACAGGCACCGCGCATGCACAGCTGCAAATGCGCAAGGGAGACATTATCCAGAGAGCAACTATATATACTGGCCTGCATACCTGGTCCACAGTGAGGGGTTTAGGTGGATGAGAGTAGGTGTGTGGTTGCTGAGATACACTGAGAGAGTCAGAGCAAGTGTTTTTGTGAGTGTTGGTTGCTTTGTGTGTGTGGTGCTTTGTGTGGTTTGTGAGGTGTTCACTGTTTAGGGAGGTCCGTGTGTGTGTATGAGTGTGTTTGTGTGGCTGGGCAGAAGAGGTCTATGTCGTCTATGTATGTTGCTGCATGTGCCCTGAGACGTGGGCAGATGCTGCGGTTGCAGGACAGGGGAGATGGTGACCATGGTGCTGAGGCACAGGGCATGGGTGTAGTCCCGCAGCAACTCAGACCTGCAGCTGTGGGGGCGGTCCAGGCAGGTGCTGTGCGTGAACAGCGCAGAAGGCGTGTCGAGGTGCAGGCTCGGCAACCTCGCCTCTACAGGCCCAGAGCCCAGCTCCAGGCCATGCGTGAGGACCAGGTCATCTCCCTGTACCGACTGAGCACAAGGGCTATTAGGGAGCTCTATGAGGATCTCAGACCTGACCTCGAGCCCCTGACTGATCGGTCCCATGCCATACCAGGTTTAGTCAAGCTCCTTGCTGCCTTACATTTCTTTGCCTCTGACTGTTTCCAGTCATCTGTGGCCGCAGTGGGTGGCATGAGCCGCCCCACCTTCTCACGCTGTCTCCACCAAGTACTGCGTGCCATGGTCAGCCGGATGGGGAATTATATAGCCCTTCCCCAGAACAGGCAACAGTGGGGGACCCTGAACCAGGACTTTGAGGCATTAGCCGGGATACCACACGTGATGGGAGCTATTGATTGCACACATGTTGCCCTGGTCCCACCTAGAGACAGGGAGGTAGCGTTCCGCAACTGCAAACACTACCATTCCCTGAATGTTCAGGTTGTATGTGATGCTAATCTGCATATTCTGAATCCCTAGGTTTCCAGGGTCCACCCATGACTCCCATATCCTGCATCACTTGGCACTATTCACACAATTTGAGGAGGGCCGGTATGCGGACTGTATATTGCTGGGTGAGTATCTCGGGATTATCACTTTATTTATGTGTTTCCATATTTGTGTTGGTGACATCTCCTCTGTAGCATCCTGTTTCTATATATGCATATTTTGGATCGGAGGTTTTGGACAGACAGTGTTCTGTTCTGAGTTCATATTGGTACAGGAGTATGAACATGGGGTAACAGGTAAACTACCTGACATGAGCCATCAGGTTTATAACATGTTATGATCATGACCTGCGCATAGTGCTCATGTTACTACGCACATGTGTGCAGGTCTGTCCATCCTAGTGAGTGTGTGTGTCCAACTGGCCTCATGTGATGGGGGGGGGGAAATGGTGCCCTTCACATGCAGCTGTGATGTCAGTTCATTGTCTGCTAGCATTTGACCTTTATGTAACATTGATGTTATTGCAAAACCATACCAAAACCCCGTGTCATGTTTGTCTGCGATTCACACACTCTCCCATTATTGAGGTACTCACCCAAGTGCCACTACTTAACCTGAGGAGGGTCTCGATACATCTGATGGATGTTCAGGACCTTTCCAAATGGGGGAACATGTTTGCATATGTCTGGTCACACTTATTGGCTGTGTCAAACCATGGCAGCAACACAGTATAGGGGGTGCATTACCTTTAGCCGCTCTAGATGGGCATGACCTAGGCAGCGTTATACACTCTGATCCTCATGTGGATAACTATTATGCAAAGGTGACATCAACAGCTAGGGGACTACTTAAGGGCATACAGAGAGGTATTTGGGGCAGATACACAGGAAGGTAGTCCGGCTCTGAATATGTTAGTGGTGCAAACCCATGGGGGCTACAGTGTGCGATTCTGTAGACCACACGTTCAAAGGGCTATGATCAGAATGGACACAGTGCAGAGGACGGCTACTGAGGCAATTTTTGCTCAACAGTATGCATCATGTGGGGACTGTCTGCTCCATCATGATATGTGGGCCTTAGTGCACAAGGTGTGCAAGGGTGATATGGGGTACACTCTGGCAGACCTCCATGGTATACATGTTCTGGGTGTGGGCCTCTTTCAAATGTCAGCACGTCGCTTACTGGCTACTATGCTGACATGTACATTGGACCTATGATCAGTGGATCAGTGCAAGTCTCACAGTGGTGGAGCTAGAGATGGGGACACTTATTGCATTACAATACACATGTGTCACACACAGAGTAACTCTACAGGTATACAACAGACTGTTGTAGTCTTTGCCATGGGTATATAGGCTTGATAGGCCATGTGGTCATTTTCCGTCATCATATGTATATTGTTCAGAATTGCATAGTTGTGCTCTGATATGTATTGGTCAGGATGTGTTGTGCGTTTGTTTCTCACATCTACACATTTGTCAGTTGCAGTGAACATGATCCCCTGCATTCACATGGAACTTTTTTTCCCACAGGTGATGCCGGATATGGGTGTCGCCCCTGGCTGCTGACTCCTGTGCGTCAGCCACGCACACGTGCAGAGCGGAGGTACAATGAGGCCCATGCCTCCAGCCGCTCTGTCATAGAGCGCACCTTTGGCGTTTTGAAGAGTCACTTCAGGTGTCTGGATAGGACAGGCGGTGCCTTACACTATAGACCAATGACTGTTGCAGAGATAATCATAGCCTGTTGCATCCTGCACAACATTGCTCTCAGGCACGATATCCCTGCAGAGATTAATGAGGATCTGGATGAGGATCCCACGTGCCCCCCTGTGCGTGCCAGTGGTGACACATGAGAGGGCACAGCGGGCAGGCGGAGGTTGATAGCCGAGATCTTCTCATGTACGTATTGCCTATCTTTCCACCTTCATGTTCCTCAGCTTTGTGTGTATTGGTTGTAGTGATTGATGTTTCTGTGGAGATATAATTCGGATGCCACCCTGCATTAACATTTTACTGACAATTATGACACCGCCCGCCCCTTAACCTTGAGGGTTAATGAGGGGTTGCCTTGTTATGCCCTTGAGGCAGTTAGTTGTAGTTGTGTTATGCTTCGAGCAGTAAGGCTGGCAAGAGTTATTTATTTACATGAGGTTTATTTTCATGTGGCTCATATTGCCATTGTGCAGTTCAAAAGAAGATTACAGATGGTGCAGAAGTTTAAACCAAATAAAACAGGATTAACTGAAACTTTGCCTGACTGGCTTTAAATGCTGTATTTCTTCACATTCCTTTCATGTGCTTTTAACATACAGGCTGATAACAGAAAAGTCCTTCACTAATAAAGCTCAGGTTCTATCAATCACTAGTAGTGCTCTAATTCAGTTTCCCTCCACAAGCTTTCTTGTGTCGGTAAAAGTTACGTGTCACTGTTATATTACTTCATATACCAGCACAATCCTCTCTCTGCTTAATTGCCTCTATCAATTAAACAGGTAGAACAGTCCATCAACATCTCATCATCCTCAGCAGGGGAAAACATAGAATTAGGAACAGAGTTTTCTTCCTTACAGCCAGTAACTGGAACACTGTGGTTAAAACTCTTCTTCTGTTCTAAATAATCCTGGAACTCTTTAAGAAGTGATTCAGCATGAAACTTTTCTTCATTGAGCTGTCTTCCTGTCCCCTCAGTGAATAGGTATTGACTGAGCCTATCTATCTCAGGCTCCTTATCAGGTTTGTTTGCATTTGGAAAACAAACATGTGCTGGGCTTTCATTAGCTCCCCACCTTTCCCTACACGTGGGTGCTGTGCATTCAAACTTAGCAGTGCTAGGAGAATATTTAAAAGCATGTATATCAGCCCTGTCCTGGCTAGGTGACTCAGCTAGTTTAAAAGAATAATTATTGTCATTCAAAGCTTCTCTTTTCTGACACCAGCTGCCACCATCTTGACTGGCTTTGCTTTTAAAAGCAGAACATAGACTTTCTGGCTTTAGAGCATAAAGTCCTCTTTCTCTGGGTACCTTATACAGGAGCTTCTCTCTTGGAGGATTCTTTATCCTTCTGCCTTTGTTCCCCAGCTCTGCCTGGTCCTGTAGCCTTGGGTTTCTCAGCGTTCTAAAGGAGCTCTGCCTCCAGCAGTTTCTTTCCTCATCTGAATGCTGCTCCAAGCTATCCTCCAGCTGCAGACTGTTAGGGAAATTATCCCAGCAAGGAAACCTCCGTTGCTCTCTTGTCTTCTCTCTCTGGATCTCTCCTTGGATCCCCGTCTGGATCTGCGTCTCCCCGTGGATCTCTCTCTCACTTCCTGGTTCCTGTGTATTTAACCAGGTGCTTCTAGCCTGCACTGCCCGCCTCCCCTTGGGGCGTGCCCAATCACAAGCCTTCCTACTCTCCTCCCTCAAGGTGAGCTGTTTTGCCTGATTGAAAGTGTGTTTTTTTCTTTCTGCAGAGAAATCCCTGCTTTCTCCTGCAGTACCGGCTTCTACCACCGGCTGCTCACTTGTATCCTTCTGTTCCTGAGGAGCTACTGTGTCACAGATCCCCCCCCCCCCCTTAAGATATCACGGGCTGGCTGTATTTCATCCGCACAGCTCGTGATACGACTCAGGGCATCTGCATTTTTATGGAGTTTTCCGGCTCTGTGCTCTACTTGAAACTCGAATGCCTGGAGGGCCATAAACCACCGCGTCAGCCGTGAGTTGTGATTATGCATTTGATGCAACCACTTCAATGGGGCGTGATCGGTGATTAAAATAAACTTTCTTCCCACCAGGTAAAAACGCAAAGCTTCGATAGCCCATTTTATGGCTAAACATTCCCGTTCAATGGTGGAGTAGTGTTTTTCCGCTGGGACCAGATTCCTGCTAAGGAACAGGACTGGATGTTCAATGCCATCATGCCTTTGCTGACCACATTTATAACAGGTTTTCATATCTTTCCCTCTTTCCATAAAGGTATGCATATTTTCACAGGACTGCTCTCATCCCTTCGTGCCTTTTCTGATCTGCACCCCTGCCACTCCTGGGAAGCAGAGCCACCTCTCTGGCCTGTAATCTCGGCCTCAATATACCTTTCCGAGAGTGCTACTGCCTCCTGAGGGGTTTTGCAGTTCTGTAATATCAGAAAAGTACGGATACTACTAGGAAGTGCATTCATATACTGTTCTAGTATTAGCTCATTCAAAATAGATTCCACAGTTTTCCCTTCTGGATTTAACCACTTGGTAAGTAGACTGTGTATCCGATGGCACAGAGATTTTGGAGTCTCACCGGGCTTTAATCTTACACTCCTTAGGCGAGTGCGATAAGCTACCGGAGTGAGTCCCAATCTCTCCCTGATTGCTCTTTTAATTTCCTCATAGCGTCCCGCTAAATCAGCTGGCATGGCACGGCAGGCAGCTAGCGCCTCCCCTGTAAGGGACGCTGCCAACCTTAGCGGCCAGTGCTCCTTAGGCCACAAACTAAGCTGTGCAACCCTTTCATAGCTGGTTAAGTAATCATCTACGTCATCTTTATCTGTGAGTTGTCCAAAATTGAACAGAGTTCCTGGTTGTATGCTAACATGGTGTAAATTGTCTGTTAGAGTGGAACCTGGTACGGGAGCTGGAACAGGCGCTGGCTTCATCTCCCGGAGCATCTCCTCCATCAACTCTAGCAGAGGTTTCTGCTGTTCCTGGAAGCTGGCGTTAGCTCTCGCCTGAGCCTCCAAAGACATGTCTCTCTGGCGCTCCAACTGCGTTGCCATCCAAGTAAAGACCTCTTTGGCCTCCAACGCCATCTTGGAACCTGGAAAAAGAGAAACACACAGACCCAAGTGCGATACCACTGGAACAAAGTTTTCCTTTCCCTTTTTGAAAGTATACTTTTTTTTTTCCTTTCTTTTCCCCCCAGTCACCACTAGGAGACCTCCCCTGGCCCCGGTATCCTCGGTACCCTGGGTGGATACCCTTTACCTGGCTCAGGAGTTATATAGGCGTGTCAGCAATGAAGTTCAGCCTCCTGCAATCCCATTCCACTGCTGGGCTCGGCAGCACCTCTGCTGGGCTCTTCTGGAAGTCTGTGGTTGCAGCTCCTGCTATGGCCACTTCCTGTGTCTGCAGAAATCTTCAAATCCTCAATACTACGCCACTCTTATGACACCGCCCGCCCCTTAACCTTGAGGGTTAAGGAGGGGTTGCCTTGTTATGCCCTTGAGGCAGTTAGTTGTAGTTGTGTTATGTTTCGAGCAGTAAGGCTGGCAAGAGTTATTTATTTACATGAGGTTTATTTTCATGTGGCTCATATTGCCATTGTGCAGTTCAAAAGAAGATTACAGACGGTGCAGAAGTTTAAACCAAATAAAACAGGATTAACTGAAACTTTGCCTGACTGGCTTTAAATGCTGTATTTCTTCACATTCCTTTCATGTGCTTTTAACATACAGGCTGATAACAGAAAAGTCCTTCACTAATAAAGCTCAGGTTCTATCAATCACTAGTAGTGCTCTAATTCAGTTTCCCTCCACAAGCTTTCTTATGTCGGTCAAAGTTACGTGTCACTGTTATATTACTTCATATACCAGCACAATCCTCTCTCTGCATAATTGCCTCTATCAATTAAACAGGTAGAACAGTCCATCAACATCTCATCATCCTCAGCAGGGGAAAACATAGAATTAGGAACAGAGTTTTCTTCCTTACAGCCAGTAACTGGAACACTGTGGTTAAAACTCTTCTTCTGTTCTAAATAATCCTGGAACTCTTTAAGAAGTGATTCAGCATGAAACTTTTCTTCATTGAGCTGTCTTCCTGTCCCCTCGGTGAATAGGTATTGACTGAGCCTATCTATCTCAGGCTCCTTATCAGGTTTGTTTGCATTTGGAAAACAAACATGTGCTGGGCTTTCATTAGCTCCCCACCTTTCCCTACACGTGGGTGCTGTGCATTCAAACTTAGCAGTGCTAGGAGAATATTTAAAAGCATGTATATCAGCCCTGTCCTGGCTAGGTGACTCAGCTAGTTTAAAAGAATAATTATTGTCATTCAAAGCTTCTCTTTTCTGACACCAGCTGCCACCATCTTGACTGGCTTTGCTTTTAAAAGCAGAACATAGACTTTCTGGCTTTAGAGCATAAAATCCTCTTTCTCTGGGTACCTTATACAGGAGCTTCTCTCTTGGAGGATTCTTTATCCTTCTGCCTTTGTTCCCCAGCTCTGCCTGGTCCTGTAGCCTTGGGTTTCTCAGCGTTCTAAAGGAGCTCTGCCTCCAGCAGTTTCTTTCCTCATCTGAATGCTGCTCCAAGCTATCCTCCAGCTGCAGACTGTTAGGGAAATTATCCCAGCAAGGAAACCTCCGTTGCTCTCTTGTCTTCTCTCTCTGGATCTCTCCTTGGATCCCCGTCTGGATCTGCGTCTCCCCGTGGATCTCTCTCTCACTTCCTGGTTCCTGTGTATTTAACCAGGTGCTTCTAGCCTGCACTGCCCGCCTCCCCTTGGGGCGTGCCCAATCACAAGCCTTCCTACTCTCCTCCCTCGAGGTGAGCTGTTTTGCCTGATTGAAAGTGTGTTTTTTTCTTTCTGCAGAGAAATCCCTGCTTTCTCCTGCAGTACCGGCTTCTACCACCGGCTGCTCACTTGTATCCATCTGTTCCTGAGGAGCTACTGTGTCACACAATCCCAATGTCACATATAGGCATGAGTGTGCGCGAAACAATGTGAGCAGTGCACACCAGCATTTTCGGCCAGATGACGTGAGTGGGTGCTCATACGCCTGTGGGAGGCTTTGAGGGACACATTCCCAGTTAGTGGCTGCATGTGATAGCAGCTGATTTTGAGAAAACTCACTTATTTGTTTAGATGGTATGGGTGGAGCACAGTGTCAGCCATATGTTGCGATGTTCACAGTGGGAGGGCAGTTGATATTTTGGGTCCGTTATCCAGTGTGGTCTGCTTATATGGTACATGTTTGCGCTGCCTTTGTGTTTTTTAAGCTCCTGTCATTTGCGTGTGTGTGTGTGTTTGTTATGTGTGTCGCAACATGTCATACATGACACAATGCACATGCTTAGTGTCAGCATGGTATTACCTATACGTGATGGGTGTTCACGTCACCATCAGGATTGTCGGCATGTATAGGTCAACAGGTAGCCCTGACATGGATATTTTCACGGATAGGTATCTGTGCATGATCCAGCCAGGGGGGGGGGAGCATTGATACCATTTTTTTTGGAGATTAAGCCGTCTGTGCAGTGTTGCATATGTACACACATACAGAGGTGATATGACCGAGATCAGCAAGGGGTGGGTTACAGTAGGCATGTGGAGCGATAAATGTGTGTGTGGCTTGTGGTTTACCAGGTTTCCAGGTAGGCAATGGCATATGTAGGTGATGCTACCTCTGCATATGCCATCATGCCCCTGCTACAGACTGTGTATGTGTGTAGACCAGGAGAGTACAGTCCACATCATCAACTACATTGCGCACCCTAGCACGGAAGGGTTATGTCGGCATACACACACTGACTTAGGTGCAAGCTTTTTTTCTGAGGGTCACATGTAGGCTATCCATGCTTTGACATGTTCAATGACACACAGTAGGATAACATGCAGACATCCCGGTTTGGTCACAGGCAAACATGGGTGTTGTGTTTTTTCAGACATGCTGCAGACTATTTGTGCACATCATCAGCACACAGCTGTCAATATTATTGAAGGTATGAGATGTACACACCATGATATGTATTTGGACAGTGGCTACAGGAGATGCGCCTGCATATTTCCATGTGTTTCAACACTTAACAGTGGGTTAACATACAACATTTGACCAACACTAAACAAGGAGAGGGATACTTTTTGACACAATGGTGTTTGTGGCCTAATATTGCGACATTGGTGTGATGTGGCAACATGGAGGGAGCAGACACCTCTCTTGACCTGTGTGTACAACAACCGATAGTTAAGGTAGGGGACAGGGAGATTATGTACACCTGTAGAGAGCCTCATACACCTCCGTGCTGCCTCTCACATGTGAGGGATCGGTACATTGATATATAGAGAGGTCAGTCATTATGTGATGTTGTGGGATTTGACAGCTGTGGGGGAGAAGATGCTGTGTGTGATGCAGAGCTGGAACATGACATATGTTTGTGCCTCTTGTGTTTCCCACTGCACAGGACATGGTTCGTGAGGATGCTGTTGCTGTAGTGTGTTGGCACGTGACTGTACATCACCCAAGATGCGTTGATTTGGGGTAGGTGCATCTACAGCGACATTGTGTGTGCCTGCAGTCTGGGGAAAAACATGTCCTCAATGATCTGTCATATTGTGCTGATGTGTTGATTTCCTTGTTTCACATATGCATCCTTAGCCCATCTCTTGCTGTTGTCATACATATCCCGATGTCTTTTTATTCAGTATGTCCTCTGCCACACTGTCTATGGGATATGTATAACAGAACGGCATGTGTGTGTAGGTTATTTCTTTTTGGTGCTGGCCTACACTTGCTCCCTACCCCAACATTGTACCATTAACCAACAACAGGGGATCAATGCATGTTCACTGGGCCTTTATGTCTACGACTCTCCACTTGTGCACATAAAGGCCAAGTGTTACATGTGGCACGCTGAACTTTGCATACTGTGTGGGTGCATGTTTATTGGTTGCCTGTGTGATGGGGCTGTGTTCTGGCATAGTACATTATCATGTGATGTGGTGTGTTTGAGCACCTGGGGTGTCGTTAGGACTCTGCAACCTCTTCTGTAGTGCTGTTTACCTTGACATTATCAACGTGTTGTGTGCTGTGATCAGAGATGTGTCTTGTGTTGTGAGGGTTCACTGTTGACCACCTTTCTTTTATCTCAGATATTGACATGATGTGAACATGAATCAACAGTGACGTGACATGGTGATTCTACATATTTTGCTGACATTGTATCCCTTCACTGTGACTTGATATTGCTGTGTAGTGGCTCAAAGGATTGTTGACGTACACCTGATGCACACACAAGGTGGGTTGCACCTTTGTTATTCGGGGGAATACATCCGGCTTTAAGTGTTGATGATGAAATAATTCTCTCATGTGCATTGTGATAAGGAAGCTTATCATAGCTCAGGAAGGAGCTATAGAAAAGGTGAAGTGTCTCTGAACAAGCAACCTGTCAGTTCTGGTAGAGATAAGAAAACAGAATTTTCCCATAAAAGACTACCAGTCCCAGAATGCACCAGGTTTCCAACAGCCATTAGAGGAGCTGAAGTGGGGAAACGTGTGTTCAATCAGGAGGGCTATGAGGTAATCCCCAAGCACTCATCTCAAAGGGCAGGGCCTGATTCAGCACAGCTGTGCTGTGCTAGGGTGGAGCACTCATCTAGGCAGAATAAAGGTAGAGTTTATTCTACAGAGAATTATCCTCATCCTCAGTTTCATCTGGGAGATCCTCATCTTGGACATTTTCATCAGAAGCAGAAGCCAAACCGGACGGACAGAGAGGGCAAGAAACCCTTTGGAAGAAAGAAGAGAAAAGCCTTTGGGAGGTCTAAAGGAGTCCAGAGCAGTACGTTTACTGGAAGGCATTCCAAGGGCCAGCATACACCATTGGACTGGGGAAAGCCAGAGGAATGGTGCTGCAGGGCTAGGAATCTCTAGACGGTACCTGTGAGGGAGACAGCTGCACGTGGAAGGGACCCTAAGACCCGTGCCAGAAGGTATGTGAAGAGAGATCCAGTGTCCAGGGATCTGGATTGGAAGGCTGGACATAAGAACTGGACTACATACTGGCCAGGCTATTTAGAGAGGAACTCTAACAGCAATGGAAGCTCAGGTATGAACACTGATCTATGCCCTAGCTATAACCTTGAAAGACAGCAGGGAAACAAGTATTCTCCTGAGAGTGCTACATTGAGAAATTCCTCTGTGCCAATCCATGATATTGAACCCATGATTGTTGAAGAAGGGGGAGCGGTCTTAGATACAGGCTGTGAATATATGGATTGCTCTCTGTCTAAACTCCTTTGGTAATTTTCTGTTGCAAAGTACAACAACCATCACAAAGAAATACAAACTTGTTCTTTAATCTACTCAGAAAAGCTCCTGAAGTAGGATTTGAGCCACGCAGTAGAAAGCAAGCCAGCTAAGGGGTTTCAGCTGGGTAACTGCTAGCAATTGAGCCTTACCTAATTGCTTGTGAGCTCTGAGGGAATCACTTCTGAATCTATGTGTGAAGATATAAGAAGTTAACCTGAAAAGAACAGTTTTTCCCTTCTTTGTGGGTTTTGCTTGTTGTTTGAAACACTGCTAAGAAAATATTAGCTAAAGCCTACAAAAAAGACCAGTTTGTTACCAACCAGGTCTTTATTCTTTTGCTTTGATTGCCTGACAAGGTTCAGCTGTTGTTTTCCTGATTTTGTTTTTCTAAGTTTAACACTGAAAGCAAGTATCCTGTTTTATGTGCTACCAAGCATATCTGTGTTGGGAGAAATAACCCCATAAATAAATATCTTATTGGCTTTACACTCAAGCACAACTAATTATTGTGAGTGGCTGTGTCTGGTGTGAATGGACTGCATTTCCCACAATCCCTTGCAAATCATATTGATATATGCACTTGCCAAGACTGTGAACATTCTCACCCAGGCAGCCGTCTGACAGCATGTAATGTTGCCTCTATAGCCACATAAACAGATGCATATAGGGTGTAGCTGTGAGACGCCTGTGTGACATGAGCATGTACATGACCATATCCATGTGACACCCATGTCTGCGTTTCCCACTCATGATGTCATCAGGATGCTAATTCGTTTGTATTGCTATCATGTCATATTTGCCTTTGCATCCCTTTCTTCTGTATTTCCTAAGGTGAAACGATATGCAATTTGTGCTGTCTCTCCAAGGTGTCTAACATTACAATACTTATCATCTCCTGATACAGGGCAGAGGACATACTGGACACATCTCTTACAATGCATCTGGTGTCACCATGACCCACCTGTTTGGGGGAAAAACAACATGGAACGTTTTCTGGAGAATTGACCCATTGGATGTTTGACCTCTGAGAGTGGGACACGTAACTTGGATGCACAGTATTACTCTTTGACTGCTGCTTTCCCCATGACAGAGATGTCCGACACACTGTTGCTGTGATGCTTTTGCTGGGGGTCCATCTCATTGTAGAGGACACACATGAGGTTTCAAGGACTGTGGCATATTGGTATGTGACACTTGACTATGCATGCCCAGAGTTGCAAGAACACTTTTAACCGGACCTGTTGGATTGCAGATACACTTTGGACTTTGGACGCTGTGTAGTGATCCCCACGTGTGCAGCAGCGACTGACATGGACACTGTATGTGGTACACTTGTACACAGTTGTGGTTTTATTTGGTTTTAGCCATGGGTGTGACATGGCACACAGGATACGCTCATCTGTTTCATTCTACACATGCATACAGGCATGTTTTGGGCATGAGCCAACAATGTGCCGATCCTATTGTCTATGTCCACCTGCTTCCCACCTGGACATGATACAGGTTTTGCCTCACCAATGTTTTCAGGCACACCACCATCTTGGATTGATGTTTACATTGGCCCACGGTGTTTACGTGCATGTATGGCATCACTGTATCATGTTGGTATGTGGATGGTGCTTGTGCATATGACTGACTACGTTTGTGAGACACAACATGTGGACCTATGTCCTCTGTGTGGTTCCCAGTAGGATGTTTGGCCATCATTTTGCTCTTTACATGCTGGTTCTTGTGTTTGTTTACTGTGCCTACGTAACAGTCTGCATGTATGTACCCACCTTGCATTGCTTGTCTTCACAGTCCTGCTTATGTCCTTTGGTACGGACACTCACATTGTCACATTATGTTTTGAGTGTGGCACTGTGAGTGACCATAGTGCTTCTTCATTTGTGCATTCCATGTATCATGCTATATGTGGGCACTGTGATAAGGAAGCTTATCATAGCTCAGGTAGGAGCTATAGAAAAGATGATGTGACTCTGAACAAGCAACCTGTCAGTTCTGGTAGAAGTGAGAAAACAGAGTTTTCACATAAAAGACTACCAGTCCCAGAATGCACCAGGTTTCCAGCAGCCATGAGAGGGGCTGAAGTGAGAAAATGTGTGTGCAATCAAGAGAGCTATGAGGTAATCCCTAAGCACTCATCTCAAAGGGCAGGGCCTGATTCAAGACAGCTGCGCTGTGTTAGGGAGCAGCACACATTAGAACAGGATAAGAATAGAGATTATTCTTCAGATAACAGTTACTACAAGCTCCAGCCCAGCTTCAGGGAGAGCTACAAGAACAGCTTCAGAAAGAGATACAGAGACAGCAACGGCTACAAGCTCAAGCACCAGTATCACCTGGAGAAACAGAAGCCAAGCCAGGCGGATAGAGGAAGAAGGAAACTCTCTGGAAGGAAGAGAAGATAGCCCATTGGAAGGTCTGGGAGATTCCAAGGCAGTACCCATACTGGGAGGTATTCCAAATGCCAGCAGAGTCCATTGGACTGGATTCAGCCAGAGGAATGGATTGGCAGAGATAGGAATCACCAGTGGCTACCTGGAAGAGAGAAGACTGCATGTGGAAGGGACTTTCAGACCAAGGCCAGAAGGTATGTGAGAGGAGATCCAGTGTCCAGGGATCAAGATTGGAAGGCTGGACATCAGAATTGGATTACATATTGGCCAGGCTTTACAGAGAGGAATTATGATGGCAGGAGAGGCTCAGGTATGAACACTGATCCAGACCCTATCTATAATAGAGAATGGCAGCAAGGGAATAAGCATTCTCATGATAGTGCCTTAATGAAAGACTCATCTGTGCCAATGTATGATATTGACCCTATGATTGTTGATGAAGGGGGAGATACAGCAGATGAAACTATTTATATGGACTGTTCTCTATCTAAATGCTATTGCTAGTTTTCCGTGAGCAAACACATCAGCCATCACAAAGAAACCTAACTTTGTTCTTTATTTCCACTGCAAACAGCTCTTAAAGCAGGATTTGGGCTCACACAGTAGCAGCCAGCCAGCTAAAGGCTTTCAGCTGGTCCATTGATAGTAATTAGGGCTGCACCTGATTGTGTGTGTGAGCAAGGGAGAATCACTGCTGAGATCGGCGTGGAAAATAAGCAGAAGTTAACCTAACCAGCAAAGTTTATTCTTTACTTTGTGCCTTTGTATTTGGTAATTATTTGCTAAGAAAACATTAGCTAATTGCCTGACAAGCTGAAGGTTGTTTTCTGGTTTACTTTGTGACTTTTTGTTATCCATTTTAAACACTGCAAGCAAGTAACCTCATTTATAGTGCTATCAAGCATACATGTGCTGGGTGAATTAAACCCCATCAATAAAAGAAGTATTTTATTGATCTTACCACTTGGTTTCACAACTCAAATTATTGTCATCAGCTGTGTTTGGGAGTGAATGAACTACAATACCCACAATACCTTGCAAGAATCATATGAATATATGCATCGTCAAGATTGTGTAAGTTCTCACCCTAGGCAGCCGTCTGACAGCACACACTTGCTATCCAAAAAACAGTGCAGGGGGACCTACATCATGGTGTTATCTCTGCAGGTTTCTGCAGGTATTTTGTTTTGTATTCTGTCTGTGTTCCTGTGCCTGGGCTACCTGTTAGCATATGCTCATTGTGATGTGTATGATTTTTTGGGTCTACAGTGTTGCAGATTTGATTCCTAGATCAAGCATTAGGTGAGAGCAGAAACATTACTTTCAAAGCATGTTTTAAACATTAAAACATTGTGACAACATATGCTGGTTTCATTGGTCTGCCCCCTGTGTTGCCAGATGGACATGTTTTGAGGGACAGATGATGTGTGTTGGGTCCTCAGTATACAGTGCCAAATGTCTACATGCACTCATATGTGCGTTACACATTTGAGGCATGCAGCAGCAGGTGGGGGCTGGGGCTCTGCTAGCCAATGCATAGCATGCACGTGATGCACAACATATCTCCGGCCCTTCAATTGTGGTCAAGCAGGTAACCGGTCTGAGGAAGGTGGGTTAGTGCCCTGCTAAAACTGTTTCCATCTTTCACCAGGGATGTGGTCACCTTGATATTATGATGGCACTGTCTACACTATCTGTGATGCGAAACCCAAATAAAGATATGTATTTAACAGACATTTGACTCTATTGCTGATTGATCATGATGACAAACATGCACTGGAATGTGTGCCTTTGAATCAGTCCTGACACCTTGTGACCCAGGAACTCCATTGTTTTCTTGACAATGTCACTGGATGTAGATTGTCAGGTCTTTCTTCCAGGGTAATGGAGGGTTACGTGACTTGTCTGAGGCCACATGGAGTGCTAGTGTGAATTGGGCCCTAGATGCTTGGTGGCCAAGCCTGTTTTCTAACCACTAGGTTAATCATCCAGTCTTTGAGCACATTGACACTTGTATGTGGTCATTTGCTGGTCATGTACATGGGCCACCTGTGCTCACATTCTTGTACATTAGCAGCTGTGTATCTGGCAGCCATATGCCACATCACTGGGTATTACGGGTTCCCATACACATCCTCACTTTGGGGTATTTGTGTAACAGTGTGCTCCTAGTG
Source organism: Ichthyophis bannanicus (assembly GCA_033557465.1). Classification (NCBI taxonomy): domain Eukaryota; kingdom Metazoa; phylum Chordata; class Amphibia; order Gymnophiona; family Ichthyophiidae; genus Ichthyophis; species Ichthyophis bannanicus. The sequence goes on along the minus strand of CM066036.1, from coordinate 768,429,649 downwards.
CTGTTTCGGGGTGTGGCTACAGGCATGTGTTCTGACTCTGTAGTTTTCAGGTTTGATCACCACATGTGTTTTATGTTTTAATTTTCTGTTGTGCTAAATGGTCCATAAGGTACCACCAGGTTCCTGACCTCTACACATACCCTTCCCTCTCTTCACTGTACACCAAGGTGCATCCTGTGTGCTGCCTAGCCATAGGATTTTCTCTGTTACATAGGTCTCTCACTTTATGGTGCTTACATGGCAGTGCACCTGTGTGTTTGGTATTGCTGTGGTTCAGCTGGTGTGTGGTACACTTGATTGCATGTTGAGCTCTCTCCTGTCCTGATCCAGATTATTAACCTGCTCCACAGAGCATCCTCTGCTGGCCATGGGGTTTAGTTTTATCCTCTTTTGCATGCTGTATCCACTGCGAACCATTTCATTGTGTGCGTGCATGTGTCCCTGGTCCCAAATACCGAGTGAAATGTGACCTGTACACAGCAGATCTGCATGTGCATTTGGTCATTATTAATGTTAGGGGTTTGCTTGTCCTGACACCCAGTAGGCATCTTGTGTGATGCCCTACACTCTTTTTGTATGCAGCCTTTGCTAATGAGCTCACGTTGGTGGTGTGGCCTACCGGTTTATGCATTGCCATTTGTGGTAGTGGTCGTAGGTGTGCTTTATCTCTGCCCTCTTTGATTTATATGCTTGTACTGCAGAAGTGGTTTTCATTAGTATGACAGTCATATCTGTGGTGATCTGTGTTGTGAGCACATTGTACCCTCATCTGATTTGTGCACCATCCTTCTGTCCATCTTCTGTCTGCCAGCTGTGTGCCATCCTACCCTGATGTGCATGCTGTTAACCCACGTCCTGGACTCCTGCACATTCCTGCATTGCAGCTCTCCCTGCTTGCCTCTCCTGTGTGTGCTCTGCATAGCACCTCTACTCCACAGTCATCCTGATATTTCACTTATCCTGCCATTTCAGCCTCCTCTGCTGCCCACATCTTCCCATCCTCTGTCACACACTGTCATTATAACATGGTACATTACCATCACTCTGTGCATGGCTCTAGCTGGCCACGATATGTTTGTCCATTTTTATGGCTGACACATGGGCTGGAGCTAATCTCTGCGGTCCATCAACTGCTCTACATCCTTCTTTGACTTTTTTCTTGCCTTTCTTTTCTGCTCTGTGCAGTGTTTGGGTTACGTGTGTGTTTGGCACATACCTCTCTTGCCATTGTATTTGGGGGATTTTACTGCTCTTGGCTAACGTTTATGAGTTAACCTATACATCCTTGGGGCATCTTCTGGCAAACCTTCGATTCAGGCAGCTTATGGTGTATTGGGAGTTGACAATCTTTCAACATGGCCTCTGAGTAAATTAAACTTTGCCTTTGCTGACGAGGCATGTTTAGGATGTGCCTTCTGATGCACCCTAAAGGGTGCATCAATATATGCCACTAGGGTGTGTGTCTTTTTAGATAACAGCACAGATTGCTGTACAGTTGGACACAGAAAAAGGACATACCTCTGCCAAACCTTATTCACTGGAGATTTCAACCCATGAGCCCTGCACCATCATTCAGTGTGCCATTCTTGATTTATCATAGAGGGGCTGCAGACAGGCCCTGGAGACTTATATCAACAGGGTGTCACAGTTAATCTCATCTTGTAAACTGCCCTATTACGCTTGGGGACTGACATCACCCCAGTAACACAGCTGCATGAAATACATGGTCTGGGGAGATGGCCGTGACTCCTATGTCATGTATGCTGACACCAGTGTACTACACTGCTGTTCAACCTTACATGTCAGCACACCTACTTACGATTTTCAAATGTTACAATGCACAGTGCTGCCATCTGAAACTGTGCTCTGACCTTTCCCTGCCTCATAGGGCACCCTATATGGCGCCTTATCGGCCTCACCTTCAGCAAAATTGTAGGGTGCCGTGGCAGACACTGCATTTAAAGATGTGCCCTCTGGGGTTACTTGTGGGCCACCTTATGTTACACTGCTTTGAGAGTACATTTCCAAACAGTATTAATTCCAATAAAATATGATAAAAGCCTCCTAAAGCAATATTACCCTTAACAGGTTATGCCTCAGCCAGCCTTGTTCATTGGGCAATGTGGGGGCTTGAACCCCTAATCCCTGCACCATTGGTCAGTGCCTTAAACATTGTGCTGTGTTTCTGAACCTGTGCTTTTACATCAGCGCGCCGCCATATGCATGCCGACATTACACTGCCCCCAACAACATTAGCACACCACCTTATGGCCATCAGCGTGCCGCCTTATGCCGCCAAGTATTTCAGCGGCTCCTAAAATAATGCCTCAGCCAGCTGTCTCCATTGGGCACTGTGGGGGATTGAACCCCTGATCCCTGAACTGTTGGTCAGTGTCTTAACCATTGTGCTGTGGCTCTGCTCTTTTTCTTGCACTTCAGCGCGCCACTTATACCTCCCACTATTATACTGCCTCCATAAACATCAGCGCGCTGCCTTATGCTGCCCAGTATTATTATGCCGCCAAGAACATTCACGTGCTGCCTTATGACGCCCAGTATTTCTGTGCCTCATAAACTAATGCCTCAGCCAGCTGTCTCCATTGGGCACTGTGGGGGATTGAACCCCTGATCCCTGCACTGTTGGTCAGTATCTTAACCATTGTGCTGTGGCTCTGCTCTTTTTCTTGCAATTCAGCGCGGCACTTATGCCTCCCATGCAGCTATCTCATGCGCTACGGTGCGGGGCGCACATGTGCGCCGCGCACCTTAACGCATCTGTCAATCATGGATATCCTTCTTCAGCGCGAAACGCCCACTCCTTATATGGCACCCGCACTCTAACGCAGCACGCACTTTACCGGGGTTTTAGTAAACATACCCCTTAGCCTTCTAATTGTTCATGTATAGTCGATGGTACCTTTTATTCTAACAACATTTTCCAGGAGGCAATTTTTATAAGGTTTTTTGAATGTGTCGGGTGATTTTTATAACACTCTTGGTTCATACAAAACATTGTTTTATCTATACACCCATTCCTTTCTTTTATTTATAAGCACACAACTGTTTAGAGTAGTTTAATGGGTTAATGACTACCAAATAATCTTAGTTTGCAAGTCACTAGATAATATGAGTGTATGACTAGTTGGTTTTTATACAATTTTTTATTTCTGTCCCACATATACTTTGATTTTCTTTTATGAACATGTCTTTTAATAATGGTTGTTTTCTTTTAGATGATTTAGATGGGTTCATGAACAGATTATACAATGCATCCTTATACTTCTCGATACACATGTACTAATCTTTGTGTCTTTTTGAAATATTCACTCACAGGATTAGTACTATGGCAGCATAGGAATACATGTTTTTGAGGTTAAAAGATAATTTCAATCAGGTAATTCTTTTTATTTTATAGTTTTAGACTATTTATGAATGCATTTTTAACTCCTACGATTTTAGTAAAAAGTTTTTATGCCGGTTTATGTTTATAGAGTCTGGGAGTTGGCTTCCCCATAAGATAGTTTCCCATATGTACTTATCAGGCTTAGGGTCTCGTCCTCATCCCTCTGTATCTGATCCTTTTGTTTTTTACGCTTTTTCTTTCCTCCGTACTTTAATGATAATGTTTATTTTTAAACTTCTTAGGCTCTCATGTCATTCAGATAGGAGCCATTTCAGTAATAAAAGCACACAATATACAGGTATGCTGTCTCTTTATGTTTGTTATTAGTCACATCCTCGATGAGCACTTTTTTCATTGTATATGTATTTGGTAAGCTTTGTTTATCACATACGTTGTTTTATTTTATTTATGATAAGTAATTGTTTTTATACCTACACATTTATATATTTATTTATATGTTAGGTTATAATTTATTAAGCTAATGTTTTAAAATCATTGTTTCACAATGATAGTTTTAATTTTATCATGATAAGCAATTGTTTTTTATAGTCATATATTTATGTATTTATATGTTAGGCTATGATTTGTTATGTTTTAAAACCATTGCTTTATTTTGTTATTTATATATCTATTTTATTATTGTTTTTATTACTATTGTTCATTGTTTTTAGCTCCATTTATTGGTTGTACTAAATTGGGTTTTATGTTTTGTAATGGCACTTTTCATTTATATGTCTTAGGGGTATGTTTTCAAATCATTTAGAATCCCTTCAGCAAAGGCTCCAACGATCCTGTGAGCAGTGAGTGAGAATCAGCTGTGCCTACTTAGTTGGGAACTGTGTGTGAGAGAAAACTGCAGCCAATCTGAGCACTTTTCAAATCATTTAAAATCCCTTCAGCAAAGGCTCCAACGATCCTGTGAGCAGTGAGTGAGAATCAGCTGTGCCTACTTAGTTGGGAACTGTGTGTGAGAGAAAACTGCAGCCAATCTGAGCACTTTTCAAATCATTTAGAATCCCTTCAGCAAAGGCTCCAACGATCCTGTGAGCAGTGAGTGAGAATCAGCTGTGCCTACTTAGTTGGGAACTGTGTGTGAGAGAAAACTGCAGCCAATCTGAGCACTTTTCAAATCATTTAGAATCCCTTCAGCAAAGGCTCCAACGATCCTGTGAGCAGTGAGTGAGAATCAGCTGTGCCTACTTAGTTGGGAACTGTGTGTGAGAGAAAACTGCAGCCAATCTGAGCACTTTTCAAATCATTTAGAATCCCTTCAGCAAAGGCTCCAACGATCCTGTGAGCAGTGAGTGAGAATCAGCTGTGCCTACTTAGTTGGGAACTGTGTGTGAGAGAAAACTGCAGCCAATCTGAGCACTTTTCAAATCATTTAGAATCCCTTCAGCAAAGGCTCCAACGATCCTGTGAGCAGTGAGTGAGAATCAGCTGTGCCTACTTAGTTGGGAACTGTGTGTGAGAGAAAACTGCAGCCAATCTGAGCACTTTTCAAATCATTTAGAATCCCTTCAGCAAAGGCTCCAACGATCCTGTGAGCAGTGAGTGAGAATCAGCTGTGCCTACTTAGTTGGGAACTGTGTGTGAGAGAAAACTGCAGCCAATCTGAGCACTTTTCAAATCATTTAGAATCCCTTCAGCAAAGGCTCCAACGATCCTGTGAGCAGTGAGTGAGAATCAGCTGTGCCTACTTAGTTGGGAACTGTGTGTGAGAGAAAACTGCAGCCAATCTGAGCACTTTTCAAATCATTTAGAATCCCTTCAGCAAAGGCTCCAACGATCCTGTGAGCAGTGAGTGAGAATCAGCTGTGCCTACTTAGTTGGGAACTGTGTGTGAGAGAAAACTGCAGCCAATCTGAGCACTTTTCAAATCATTTAGAATCCCTTCAGCAAAGGCTCCAACGATCCTGTGAGCAGTGAGTGAGAATCAGCTGTGCCTACTTAGTTGGGAACTGTGTGTGAGAGAAAACTGCAGCCAATCTGAGCACTTTTCAAATCATTTAGAATCCCTTCAGCAAAGGCTCCAACGATCCTGTGAGCAGTGAGTGAGAATCAGCTGTGCCTACTTAGTTGGGAACTGTGTGTGAGAGAAAACTGCAGCCAATCTGAGCACTTTTCAAATCATTTAGAATCCCTTCAGCAAAGGCTCCAACGATCCTGTGAGCAGTGAGTGAGAATCAGCTGTGCCTACTTAGTTGGGAACTGTGTGTGAGAGAAAACTGCAGCCAATCTGAGCACTTTTCAAATCATTTAGAATCCCTTCAGCAAAGGCTCCAACGATCCTGTGAGCAGTGAGTGAGAATCAGCTGTGCCTACTTAGTTGGGAACTGTGTGTGAGAGAAAACTGCAGCCAATCTGAGCACTTTTCAAATCATTTAAAATCCCTTCAGCAATGGCGCGCCCGTGCCTTGCGGGCCCGCGCCTGAGGGCCTCGCAAGAGGGCCCTTTGGCGTGGCCCTTAGGCGGTGGACCGTGCGAGACCCACTATCTGCTGCTATATGCTCATTCTGTTCAGCGATATGCTGTTTGTAGTTAATGTAAGGTAATGTAATGTAAGTTATGTACTGTGTTCCCTGTTTGTACTCCTAGTGTTTTGTTGTGATGTAATGATAATGCAATGTATGTTTCCCTCACCTTTGTTTAACTTTGTGCTGTATTAACCGCTTTGATTGAAGGAAAAGGCGGGATACAAAACATGTTAAATAAATAAATAAATAAATAAACCGTCTTAAAGTGCGTTGCATGACGTTATCGCACGATAAGGTACCTTATCGCGTGATGATGGCGCTTTTTAAGGTGCACAGGTACCATATCGCGCGATAACGCACGCTGCGGCGCAAACGAGCGCAGAAGGCGGGGAAAGGCTCCCGGAGGGTGGAGGAAGGCTCCCCAGGGGCGGAGAGAAGGGGTCAATGGGTGGAGAGTGGGAGGGGAGAGGCTCCCTGCACACCTACGCTGTGAAATCCGAGGCTCAAAACTAACGCCAGTGAAACCCTGGCGTAAGAGCTGATTTAAAGGGAAAAGAAACCATTTCCGTCAGCAAAGTACAGCAAAACCAGGGAAACCTACAAAAAATGATGTGTGATCTCCAGGAACAAGCAGGAATGAGTCTTCACATATGGGTACGTCGGTACCGACGGAGCCTGCGTGGGAACGCTCCCCAGCATCCAATCAGAAAGCTTTTGGGAGCATCCCTCAGCGCCTGCGTGCTGCCTTCCCGCCTTTCCAACTGTCTCTCCTCAGTTTTCGTTTTTCCGCGGAGCCGGCAGGACGTCCTCCTGTCACTGCAGAAAATGTTTTTCTTTAATTCTTAATTCTTTGTTTTCTTGTGGTCGCGGCTGTCTCCCCGACTCCACCGGTACCGCCGGTGTTTTTTCTTTTTCTTAAATTCAGGGAATTTTTTTCCCTCAGTTTCTGTCTTAAACCTTTTGGGCCTTCTAGGCCTCTCCATCATGGAGCCGCCGCCTTCTTTTCCTAAGAAGTGTCTAAGTTGTGGCTGTACAGTTTTGTTTTTAGACTCCAAGAACTGCTGTCTAACCTGTTTGGGTCCTGACCATTTTCCTCCTGAGCCATTAGGCTACAATATTGTGAGAAGAGATTTTCCATTTCAAGTTTCCCTCGATACCGAGTTTCCTTCCAGTGTTAGGGCACCGACTATTTCTTCTTCTCCACAAGATCAGGTAACCCACAAACAGTCTGTTAAGACTAGCTAACCCTTGAGTGGTACGTCTCATGCACAGCATGATGATGGCTCCGGCCTTGCCCTCAAGGGTCCATTGGCTTCAAAACCCCGGCGGGAGTCTTCGGCCTCCAAAGCCTATCAGGGGTTGTAGGTTGTTCCTGGGGCTCACCCCTCACAGAACATACCTGAGCCATGCTCGGTGGTGGCATCCACTTTGAGCGGTACCGATACCCCGGCATCGGCACTGGTGTTGAGCGATTCACTCCTCACCAGGGATCGTCATCTGGCTTTCTCGGTACCTTCGGGACCGGTCGATATGCCCCAGATTGACTTTCCAGTATCGGCATCAACGCCGATACTACCACCGATGTCGGTACCCTCTAGACATGCATCGATAGACTCGCTTCCTTCGATGCCGAGTCTGGAATCGATCTCTAGTCTGGAATACTGGGTACCGACACGTCTCGGTACCGACGCTTACCAGTTCCGGATGCTCAGTACCGAGGGTGATTACCAAAGGCTTTCGGTTACCTCGGTACCGATTGGGCAGCCACCGATGACTGCTTCGATGTCGGTGTCGCCTTCGATTCCGACACAGCTACCGGTATCGGTATCGGTGCTGCTACCCGCAGTAACATCGGGGCCTGCTCCTTCCATGCTTCTTTCACCAGGATTGCTCCTTTCTATACCAAGTTTGGAGTCGATACCTGGCATGGACGATGCAGTACTGACTGTCTCAGGTCATGACCTCCAGTACCAGCATCCATCCCTTAAGGATCCTTTCTTGCACCGTACAGGATCTTGTATTCCTATATTCTCAAGTAGATCCTCCGGTGCCCAGGCTATTTCTTCAGGTCTAGCCTGCCCAGGGATGGTTCCCTTTGGAGATCCTTCTTTTCAGAATTTTCTCCTGAATATGGCAACATCTCTTGCTATTCCTATCCCTGGCTATGATCCTACACAAGGCTCTCTTTCTACTGGAGAAAAGGAAAATATAATGCTTCCTTTACATCATTTCTTGCAGGATCTTCTTCTAAGAATGTGGGAAGCACCTTTAAGGGTTCCCTCACCTTCTAGAGCAACTGATCTTCTATATCAGTGCCCCCCTCTCCAGGGTTTCAAAAGACTCAACTTCCCCATCATTCCATTGTGGTGGAATCAGCAATGAGGAAGGTGAAAAGTAAGAAGAAGCACTCTTCTTACCCACCAGGTCGTGAGTCTAGGACACTAGATGCCTTTGGACGTCAAACCTTCCAGACATCCATGCTGTCAGCAAGGATTCTCTCATATTTTTTTATATGAGTCTATCCCTTCAGGAGGTCACAAAGAAATTATATCTTTTGACTCCTTTTCTTTCAGAGCCCAAGACTGCAGACTATTCCTTACTACTTAGTCATATTCAAAGTATCTCTTGGTTTCTTACTCGTGCTTCCCTAGACTCCTTTGAGTCTGTTAGCAGAACTTCTGCTATAGCCATAGGGGCACGACGTAGAGCCTGGCTCCAAGCTTCAGACTTAAGCAGATGGGCACAACAAAGACTGGGTAATACTCCTTGTACTGGGGAAAATCTCTTCAATAAGGAGTCTTTACATCAGGTTGCTCAGTGGTCCACTGACTTCCCTGTTTCTGGAGGCTATTCTAAGCCTTCTCCTTCCCCAGTAGGTAGGAAATGCCCTACCAAACCTTCTTTCCCTAGGAGAAGAAGGTTTCACTCTTCTCCTGCCCATCATACAGATGTTCCCAAGCAGGGGAAACCTCCCCCTGGTCTGAAGAAGCCAAACTCTAGCCAGGCTGAACAAACCCAGCAACCATAGGATCCTGAAGTTTACAACCTACAGTTGACTTCTTCTCAGTAGACATTTTTTCACTGTTTTTTCATTCAAAACTCTACACATGGATTCCTTTTCTCAGGACATCCATTTGCTCCTAGGTATGCTGAGCTGTCAGAATATTCATGTCTATGGGTCACAGGTTTCTCCTCTTCTTCCTACCAAGAAGAGAGGTTTAACAACTATTCCATGATAGTTTTCTGTTCCAACATGAATTTTTTCCTTACACAGACTTACCATATGGTAAGTCACCCTTCAGCTCCTGTTTCTCTACCCTCTTATCCAGGGTTTCCCCTGAAAGAGTGGTACCATACCATTGGTTGCCATTTGTATGGTACCATTTGCTTGGTTGACTTCATACCACAGGAATGAAGTCAACCAAGCAAAGAGAACGCACCACAGAATCACTCTCAATAAAGCCCTCAACAGGCCCAGAGAACTATTCGCGCTTGTCAAATCCCTCACAAAAGCCCCACAAGACAACAATTCCAGCGGCTCCATAACAGCTCAACAACTGGCAGATCACTATGCCAGCAAACTCAATCCTGCAGCACCTACCCTCATCACCCCCACGCTGGACCCAACCAACTTCCATCAAGAGAGCAACACACAGGAAAGGACCGATCACAGCAGAAAATGGTTAACCTTCCGGAAGGTGGACAATCAACAGATAAAAGCCATCATCACCAACCTAAAAACCACCACTTCCCCTCTTGACCCCTGTCCAGCCTCCTGGATCAAGGCAACCAAAGAGGAAATAGCGCAGCACATCTCCCATATAGTGAACCTATCACTGCTGCAAGGTCTCATTCCATCACTCCTCAAGAAGTCACTTATACGCCCCATCTTGAAGAACAAAACACTCAGCAAAGATGACCCTACCTCATACCGCCCAATCTCAAGCATAACCTTCCTCGCCAAAATCATTGAAAAGGCAGTACAGCAGCAACTGCAAGACCACATTGATGATACAAATGCCTTGGATGTGCATCAATACGGGTTTCGACAACATCATGGTGTGGAAACCCTCCTGCTAGCCTTGCTGGACAATCTACTTAAGTGGCTGGAGAATAAGAACACGATGTATATGCTTATCTTCATTGATATCTCAGCTGCCTTTGACTCAGTGCACCACTCAACACTACTGGAACGACTTGAGTCCATAGGCATTGCAGGGACCCCACTAAAATGGTTCTCCTCCTATATAACAAACCGAATGCAGCAGGTCCATTTCAACAACGACAAAGCAACTCCCTTCCCACAAACCCAGGGCATTCCGCAAGGTTCCGCCCTCTCCTCTCTCTTATTCAATCTATACCTGCAACCAGTGTGCAAAATATTCCAGACCCACGGCATCAACTACCATATCTACACTGATGACCTAATGCTCTACACACAACTGGATGCAAACAACCCGAACATCAGTAAGCTTGAAAATTGCCTACTCGAGCTTCAAATCTGGCTCCAACGAAATAACATGCTCATTAACCATAAGAAGACAGAAGCAATGTGCATCTCCAGGAAACCAGGTTTTGAGCCCCCTAAAAATGTCACCATGAACAACAATATTTACAACATAAAATCAGAAATAAAATACTTAGGTGTGATGCTTGACAACAACCTAAATATGGACAGGCACCTGCGAAACACCAATCGAGCCATATTCCACAAATTAAGAATACTGCAGCCTTTACGTAACATCCTTGATCATGATGACTTCAGATCTGTCGCTCAGGCCCTCATCATTCCACACCTAGATTACTGCAATGCCATACTGCAAGGCTTGCCAAAGAAAGCTACAAATATTCTGCAAATGGCACAACATGTTGCAGCCAGATTCATCATGCAAAAAAAACTCTCTGACCACATTACACCCACCCTAATTGAGCTGCATTGGCTCCCCATCACGGCCCGCATTCAGTACAAATTACTAGTCACTACATTCAAACTTATCCATAATATAGCACCCTCTCACCTCAACAGCTTGATTTCCAATCCACCCAACAACAGAAGTAGGAGAGCAGCGAACCTCAACACCATCTGCCTCCCGAGATCATTCACAAAGGCTAATGCCTGTACCACTAACAGAGCTTTCTCGTTTACAGCTCCTACACTCTGGAATCGGTTGCCAAGTGATCTGCGTGAAATCTGTGATCTAAAGGACTTTAGAAAGGAGCTTAAGACACACCTTTTCAAGTCCCATTACAACCTAACATCATGAGCCACACGCAACCGCGTGTAAATATACATATACATATGCAGACCACTTATAAAGTTTTACAGTTTAGTCAATTGTAAATATGTATATAACAATCATGTGTAAATATGTATATAGCAATCAACTGTAAGCCTGTAACCTGTATTCTGCTGTGCCCCCCCCCCCCCTCTAATCAGAGTGTTTTTAATCTAATTCCTGGCCAGTACAGCCAACATCACCATGTGTAACAACCGCTGCTGATCACTGGAAGCAGCGGGATATAAATGTATGCTAAATAAATAAATAAAAATAAATAAATTGCAGGGCTTCTTTAGCCTTTCTACTCATTTCTTTCATTCCAGTGTGGAGTTTTTTCTCTTGAATAAACTCCCTTCTTTTCTCTGGGCAGCTCATCAGACAGGGACAGGAATTTCTCCTCTTATTCTGTCTGTTCTCTCTGTTTTACACAGAAAGATTCTCTCTGCTGTCTTATTCAGCAGCTGCCCATGCAGGAGTTCCAGTGATTGGACTACTGGTACTTTCCCACAAGTTTCCAGTCTTGTCTTCCACTACTTTCTGTCTGGCCTTAGTAGTGATTCCAAGATAGTGCTTTCATCTATCTTGGATAAGCCTAATCACTTCAGGCTTATCACACTATCTTCTTTTCTTGCCATCTCCAATTCCTTTGGATTTGGCAGCATAGTTGATGTGCAGCTGGTTTTTTCCAACAGCCAGTTTTATTTCCCAATTCTCCTGCATAATGCTCTCTGCAATCTTACAGAGAAGCTTTCTACTATGGGCCCTTGCTAGAGAGCATGGGGTTTTGTCTCTGATGACTATCCTATATGGTTGGAAAAGGCTTCCTCAGTCATTTTCCATGACTGTGAGGGTTCTCCACCCCTACTATCTCCTGTTATAATACAGGACATAAGCCTTTTCTATGTGAACGTCTAAAGAGTTCTCCAATTCCTACAAGGAATATGCTCTTTTTTCTTTGCAGCTTGTCCTCATGGTATCCTACTCCTTCATGGACAGCACATATTTAACTAATAACGCATGATACCCCTTTGTGTCCCTCCAGTGGGTCAACCTGGTATCTCATCCTATGCGTTTTTTGTCCATTTACCATGCGAGAGTTCTACAGAACTCAGGACTTGCTGTTTACAGACTGATATTATCCTCAGTTTTTTCACGCAACCATCCTGGTAATTTCACTGGATAGCATTCCTGCACCATCATAACCAGGGGGAATAGATTCTCTATATATCTTCTCAAGTAGGTTCCACCTTCTTGTTATTGGATGAATCTTTCCTCTTCACATCTCCCATGTGAATGTTCTTATGGGCATATCTCTACCTGCTTAATTGCAGACATTTATCTTTAGACATATATATTCATGTATGTATATATCTCTATATACTTCTCTATAGATACATATGTCTGTAAGCTGCGTGTGCATATGTTATGCCCCTCCAGATCTCACTATAGACATATATATATACCCATATACATATATATATATATATATATATATATATATATGTATCTGTCGAGATGCTTCCTTATAGGTAGATATGTATTTACATACTTATCTCTCTGTCTATGCTTATAAAGGTTTTACCTTCCTATAGGTTCCAGACAGTGGGCTTGCATATATTCATACTGTCCCACAGTATGTCTGGGGTATTATGCACACAACCACTACTGTGGTACTGACAGCTCCTATCTTAACCCTAGGTTTAGGTATCCCTGAAGCTCCATGCTCCAATATCTTTTCTATCTTTCACCAGTTAGGAAAGACAGGGTGGATCTTCAGTAGATCTGAGGTTTCAACCCTTCAGACATCTGTCCTCCTTGGGAATACAGGCTTTTTTCCCATACCCCTTCTTCCCTCCAGGACTGGGCTACTTTGTCCAAATCGGTCAGTCTTCCTCTTTTGCTCCTAAATGTGAGTAGCTCTGTAGCCAAAAGAGTTCCCAGCTTTTTCCATAAAGCTTTCCACTAAAGACCTACCGTTTTGTACTACCCCAGTTGACACCTGGGTCACCTGTCAATTCCAGATTTGGACCTTCACCTTCACTTCAGTAAGGTCACCTTGAAGATTCCTCTACTGGATCCCCAGTAGACTTCATCAGCCTCTCCACTTCCTGCAATCCAGTAGGTGAGGTCCATATTGTGATTGTTCATTTCAATATTTTTCATGATAATTATCATACATACAAGGACTCCTTACCTGTAGTCCTAGTTTAGGTTAGCTGTTTTTCTACAGCTCCTCTCTTTTCAACTCCTACCCTCCATCCTCAGGATGCCTGGCCATATGAGGTGAAGCATGTTCCAATCCCCACCATGCTAAGGCTCCAGGCATCTTAGCTTGGGAGTCCCCATATGTGAAGACTCATTCCTGCTTGTTCCTGGAGATAGCACAGTTACTTACCTGTAACAGGTGATCTCTGGGAACAGCAGGAATAAGTCTTCACAACCCACCCACCTCCCCTTGGAGTTGTATCTCTCTATCTATCTTCCTTTCCTCTTTCTCTCTCTTTGTCTCAGCTATAAAACTCAACTGAGGAGAGACAGTTGGAAAGGCGGGAAGGCAGCACGCAGGCGCTGAGGGATGCTCCCAAAAGCTTTCTGATTGGACGCTGGGGAGCGTTCCCACGCAGGCTCCATCGGTACCGACGTACCCATATGTGAAGACTTATTCCTGCTGTTCCCAGAGATCACCTGTTACAGGTAAGTAACTGTGCTATACATGTGCACGGAACAAAAGTGCAAATAAACATTGAAAATGACCCCAACAAAATAAAAAAAAAATCATAATCAAGCAGGGCAATAGTGACAGTAATGGGATGCATCAAAAGACACTCCCAAGAAAGCCCCAAAAAATAAATATGAAGTTTGGAAGGGTCTACGCTCCATCCCCATACAAGGTGAATGATCCCACAGTGAAATAGCACTGATCAGGGTTTCCCTCTCCATTGGACAGGTTACCTATGGCATGCACATGTTACACAACAGCAGGGCGGGCATGTCGGAATGGGAAACTGGACAGAGGCTGGGAAAGGGGATACAGAGGGCTGCAGGCGGCACATGCTGTGGTGCAGCTGGGGCACAGTGCAGACTAGGCAGATGCCTAGGTGGCACTTAGGAATGCTGAAACTGAACAGCAGCCAGACAGCAACTGATGAGGGCCCAACATGGGCACGAGAGTGTTTATCACAGTGTCACAGGGGATAGTACCCAGCAGGTACCCCCAAGGGCACAGAACATTGGCAGGCGGTGTTGGGGGGAAGCGTGGACGCCTATGCAGGCACCCCTACCCCAGAACACATACCATAGGCAGCCGCCTACCTGCACACTGGATGGCTTGAGACTGCACACCACCAGCACCACCAGCAGAAGGGCATGTCAGCATGGTGTCAGAGGGGTACTGGTGGTGGAGGGGGGCAGTGGCAGCTGCCCAGAGCAGACCATGGCCTAGCCCTGTGTAGGTGGGTGCCATGCACTGCAACAGACAGGCCCTGCCAGACAAACAGTCATGGTATCACCAGGGAATGCACTGTCTTTTATTAATTAGATCCACTTCAGCCACTGGCCCGAAACTGGCCGTGTTTCGTGACAACCTTCCTCAGGAGCAATAATGGCTAAAATACATAAAACACATTTAAAATCAAAAAACATTGTAAATAAATGTCAAAAAGAACATGAAGAATGAACTAAGGGGTATGTTTACTAAACCGTCCTAATGTGCGCCCGGCGCTAGTGTGCAGGATGCCATATAAGGAGTTGGCGTTTCAGTCTTAACATAGCAAACCGGGATTATCGCGCCCCACTGTGCGCCGCGCAAAGTAGAGCATGAGCAACGCGCGCGGGAAGCATAAGCAGGTGCGCTGATGTGCCAACAGAGGAACAGAGCTGCAGTACAATGGTGAAGACACTGACTGATGGTACAGGGGTCATGGGTTTAATCCCCCACTGTGCCCAATGAATAATGCTGGCTAAGGCACTACCTGTTATGTGTAATATTGCATTATGAGGCATTTTAATTACTGCTGCTAAGATATGCACATGCTAGTATTAGGAGATGCACGCAGGGCCCAATGTCCTGCCTCTCCAGGAGGCATTGGCTAATGGGGCCTGTGGGTGTGGGTGTGTCTGCCCCTGTTGGCTGCTGCTTTATTGCAGAGCTTCCCAACTCCAGTCCTGGTGTGCCAAACACTTTTCGGGTTTTCATGCTGTCCCTCATGAATATGCATGAGATACATCTGCATACCATGGGGGTGGTGCATAGATATGCAGCACAGGCATCTTTATTAGAGGCAGCATGGAACCTGAATGGTGTGTGGCCCTCCAGGACTGCATTTGGGAGACTCTGCTCTAGGTAATGCGCCTGTTTATGGTGTCTTTGCTCTGTAGGGTAAAATGCAGGTGTTTTGGGCATGTTTACGTCATCTGCAATACACTTTCTGTCTGTATTAGCATGTTGTAGTAGTGGGTAAAATATGGGGACTGGGTTGGCACGCACCACAGCTGGGACTTGAACCTGTGACCTTCTGCCTCCACACACACTGGTTGTGTGCACTGCACCACCGTGTTGCCACAGAGACAGTGCATTCCCTGGTGATACCATGACTGTTTGTCCAGCAGGGCCTGTCTGTTGCAGTGCATGGCACCCACCTACACAGGACTAGGCCATGGTCTGCTCTGGGCAGCTGCCACTGCCCCCCTCCACCACCAGTACCCCTCTGCCACCATTCTGACATGCCCTTCTGCTGGTGGTGCTGGTGGTGTGCAGTCTCAAGCCATCCAGTGTGCAGGTAGGCGGCTACCTATGGTGAGTGTTCTGGGGTAGGGGTGCCTGCATAGGCATCCACGCTTCCCCCCAACACCGCCTGCCAATGTTCTCTGCCCTTGGGTGTACCTGCTGGGTACTATCCCCTGTGACACTGTGATAAACACTATCGTGCCCATGTTGGGCCCTCATCAGTTGCTGTCTGGCTGCTGTTCAGTTTCAGCATTCCTAAGTGCCACCTAGGCATCTGCCTATTCCGCACTGTGCCCCAGCTGCACCACAGCATGTGCCGCCTGCAGCCCTCTGTATCCCCTTTCCCAGCATCTGTCCAGTTGCCCATTCTGACATGCCCGCCCTGCTGTTGTGGAACATGTGCATGCCATAGGTAACCTGTCCAATGGAGAGCGAAATCCTGATCAGTGCTATTTCACTGTGGGATCATTCACCTTGTATGGGGACGGAGCGTAGACCCTTCCAAACTTCATATTTATTTTTTGGGGCTTTTTTGGGAGTGTCTTTTGATGTTTCCCATTACTGTCACTATTTACCAGCTTGATTATGATTTTTTTTAATTTTGTTGGGGTCATTTTCAATGTTTATTTGCATTTTGTTCCGTGCACATGTATCACACTTATCACTTTTTGTAGGTTTCCCTGGTTTTGCTGTACATTGCTGACGGAAATGGTTTCTTTTTCCTTTAAATCAGCTCTTACGCCAGGGTTTCACTGGCGTTAGTTTTGAGCCTCAGATTTCACAGCGTTGGTGTGCAGGGAGCCTCTCCCCTCCCACTCTCCACCCATTGACCCCTTCTCTCCGCCCCTGGGGAGCAGGGCCGGCCCGTTCATTGAGCAAGAATGTTTTTTGCACAGGGCCCCGCGTTTCGGGGGGCCCCGCGCAAAGAACATTCTGCTTTTTTTTCTTAATTAAATTTTTAAAAAAAAAGCTGGCCGCTGCCGCCGCGGCGGCATGGAGTGTCCCGCGGGGCTCCCTCTGCCCGGCGGAACTCTTCCGGCGCGGCTGAGCCCCTCTGTGCCGGCTTGCAGATTCGCGAAGGGAGAGTGTCTCCCTCGCGTCTCTGTTAAGCCCGCAGGGGCTGATGGGAAATAAGGTACCTTATCACGCGATAACATCGCGCAGCGCACTTTAAGACGGTTTAGTAAACATACCCCATAGTGTGCACTGTTAATGATAAATGAGAAGTGAAAAAATTACAACAGAACAAAAGGAAAGGAAAGGAAAAATCTAAGGAACATTCTTTCATTTTAAAACAAAAAACATAAGGTTTGCCGTACTGGGTCAGACCAAAATATCCTGTTTCCAACAGTGACCAATCCAGGTCATAAGTACCTGGCAGGATCTCAAAAAGGTAGGGGATTCCATAGGATAAGCAATGGACTCCCCGGTCCACTTTAATAATTGGTTGATGAACCTTTCTTCCAGGAACTTGTCCAACCCTTTTTTAAACCCAGTTGCACTTACAGCTTTTACTACATCCTCCAGAGCTTCATTATTCACTAATATTTTCTCCGATTAGTCTTATATGTACTACTCAATAGCTTCATTGCATGTCCTATGGTCTTTGTAGTTTTTGAAGGAGTAATTCACTGATTCACATTTACTTGTTTCAGTCCACCCATTATTTTATAGGCCTCTGTCATATCTATGTGCTATATGGTGAAGCCAAGGTCAGGTCCAAGAACATCCCCAGGTACAAAGTTAATGGAGAGCATGAATGAGGGCCCTGGTCTTCTGCTCTGCACTCGGCAGCAGCAGCAGGAACCCCTAGGAAAGCAGAGGAAGTCCTGCAAAATGTCAGAGTGCTTTAGGAGCCATATAATTCAGATTGCATGTACTGTCGGATGGACAACAGTAGAGGAAAGTTAATGAACCATCTTTCCAGCAGTGCCACACTGCATCACTTGCAGAAACAACCTTTGAAGCTAAATCAAAGGCAATCTATCCTGTGCTGTAAGCAGCAGTGACAGAAATATCCAGAGGACGATTGTTTCCCAAGGTAAGCCCCTAGCTTTTTCTCGCATTGAGGTGGAAGGCAAGCCACCCTAGAAGAGATCAGTTGGTATTTGTCAATGCTGTCTAAGGGCAAGTAACCGACAGCATCAAAGGTGGCGACATGGTGCACTGGAGAAATGATTGTCCCAGAAGAGCAGAGCCTGCGGGTGATTGAGAATATGGAGTTTAAGAGGCACTTGCATCTCCTAGGGGTATGTTTACTAAACTGCGGTAACGTTACATACCGTGTTATGTAACGTTAATGCGCGTTAACGATACTTAACGATCGTTAACGTCCCCGGCCGCAGTAAACACCACAGAAGGTGGAGAGAGGGCAAAGAGAAAGGGTCAAAGGGTGGAGAGTGGGCGGGGAGAGGCCCCTTTCACAATAACGTGCTGAACTGAAGGGCTGAATCCTACTGCGAATGAAAACCTGCCGTTAGATGCACATTTGCAGGAGAGAGAAACCATTTAAGAAATGTGCAGCCTAGGCAGGGAGCCCAAGAAATGTGATAGTAGTACTCCATTTTCAGCAACACCATAGTGCCAAAGAATGAATGGCCACTATGGTGATGGTGCAAATGGGGCATAGTGGGCTGCAGGCAGGACATGTAGCATGGGCAGCTGAGGCACAGGGTGGACCAGGCGGGCACCTAGGTGGCACATAGGAACATAGACACCGGAAATCATCAAGACAGCAGCTGACCGAGGCCAAACACAATCCACCTATATCTATCTGGTTCACCCTAGTCAATAGTTGCTAGGGCACTGACCTGACATTCCCCCAGCCATCCCGCCCCCATGTGGAAGGGACATAATATTGGTAGGCAGTGATGGGGGTGATGTGAGAATGTCCATGTATGGCCCCCCACCCCAGGATCCGCTCCCTAGGCGGGCACCTACCTACACAGTGGATGGCCTGGGACTGCGCACTACCAGCACTGACAGCATATGGTCATGTCAGCTTGGCAGGGTGGGGGGGTGCCACCTCCCTGCAGTGGACCTAGGCCATGCCCTGCATTAGTATGTGGTGTGCAGTGCAACATACAAAGTCTGGCTGAGGAAAAGTACAGGAAGCCCCAGGGACTATTGTGCATCTGTGGCAACAGTATGGTGCAGTAGACCCAGCCAGTGTGTCCAAGAGCAAAGGGTCACAGGTTCAAGCCCCAGCTGTGGTTCCTGCAGAGCATGTCCCAAAGTTTTACCCTACAATGCAGATACAACAGCAACATGTGCAAGGCCCAAAGCAGCGGCGAACAGGGGTACAAACACCAACCTACACAGGCTCCACAATCCAAAGATGCATGGAGAGTCAGGCTGTTGGCCCCAGCATTGAGCTGAAGTTATCACCAGAGCACTACTTCTACCCCCTGCACAGTTTAGCAATGTCGGCACTGTGATCAGGACCAGTGTGGCGGGCAGGGTTGCCAACCACCCCTATCCACCCCTATCTTTGTACAATGCTGCAATAGGAGTGAGCATGTGTATATGTCTATCCATTGTTCTGTGGCTGCCCACCCTTCACTGGGCCCAAAATGTCCCACTGTTACCAGCATTAGCCTGAATAGGTGCATAATGATGAGCAAGGTATATTGGGTATGGCCCGGACAGGGCAGATTGGCCAGGATGCATCTTCACAGGGTGTGGGGCAATGGCTGGGACACTTTAGTGCCTGACCACCTCCTGCATGGACAGGGTGGCCACAGCATGGCATGCTGGGAGGGCACTCACTCTGACCGAGCAGTGACCATGGCAGGTCTAGATTCCCACATAGCACTCTATACTATCTGTCTTCAGTGGTATATTTGTGTTCCTCAGTGCTGGGGTTCCAATCACTGAGTTGCCTGCTTGCTGCATATAGTTTCTCTGTGAGCAGGCTGGTGGACTGTCTGTAGCTAGACTGTGCATGGTCAGACCACCATTAAGGTACAGTCTGACTGTGCTGTCTGCTGGTGACTGGCAGACAGTGGTGGGAGGCAGTTGGGGTTTTCCTGACTTAACCCCAGCATTGCTGCTGGTCTGCCACTGCTCCAGTCATAGGTAGGGCTCTGGCCCACCAACCCTGGAGGGCTGTCTCATACAAACAGGATGGAGGTTGCTTCCCTGGGGCACGAGCACCGGCACCTGTTCTTTACCTACAAAAAGGGGTGATGTGGGCCCTTTGAGGTATGTAGTATTATACCACTGTGCCCTATAAAGGCACTGCTACACCCACCTCATGCAATTCTAGGAACCTCTCTGCCCTGATAACAGCTGCCCAAGTCAGCCAGACCCTAACATGGGGTACACACCAATCTGGCTGGTGTCTGGTCCCACAGGGCCACATGTGACTGCAGGATGGACACCAAATTACCTTTGGCTGCACTGCAAGGAACACCTGTCACACACTGGTAGTGATGGTGATGTACAGCAGGACCTATCTCTAGTACCACATGTACTGCAAACCTAGTGCTGGGCACCAATCCTATCCCTCAGGGTAACCACAGAACCTGCACAATGGCATGGTCTGTAGCTACTCTGTGCCAGTATCATGCACTGTCAGTTCGTCTTTCCAAGCTGAGGTACCAGAGAGGTGCAGACCCCATTTGGTGATCAGTTGTAGACTGCTATTCAGCATGTGCATTGCATCATGGGTATGGTGGGGTTACCCTATCCAGGCACTCAGAGCAGACAATTTGTGCGGTGACCTGCAGTCCTTCTGTACCCAGACATTGCTGTGACATGCACCATGGAGGTATAGCCTACTGGTTAATATAATGCCATTCTTGGCAGTGTTCATGGGTTCAGTCCTCATTGTTCCCTCCTCTCATGCCTGTCCTACTCATATAGTGTGCATGCCTGTAGAGGTCATATTTTTTGCAGATCTGTGCTTCCAGCCCATAATACCCTCGCCACAATTGCCAACATTACCTCAATCCGTCTATCTGCGTCTGTCAGCTGTGTAGAGTCCTGTCTGCCAGTGCAGGTTGCCATCCCATGTCATACCCTTTCCTGCATTGCACCTCTTCATGCTTGCCTCGCCTGTGCCTGTGTCTGATCTGCATGGCACCACCACTCCTCTGTCCACCCATCATTGTAACTATCCTGCCACCTCTGCCTCCACTGGGGGACACGTATTCCCATCGTCTGCCACAAACTGTTTTTCTGGTACTTTACATTGCCAACACCCTGTGCTGTGGTACAGCTGTCCCACCATGTTTGTCATCAATACTGGCAGGCACATGGGATGCCCACAGATATGGCAGGTCCAGCAGCTCCCACCTCTCCCTCCTTCGCTCACCTGTTCATTGCCTTTCCTGAGTGCTCTATCTAGTGTTAGGGCTACATCTGTCTCTGTTTCACACAGGTCATGCATGTCATCCTGAGGCACCTTGCAGTCCCTAGGGCACACTAACCTAGGACACCATAACCTTGTTAGGCCACCTTAACCTATGGTTCCATAGCCCAGGGTGCCTTCTGCGGTGCCTTGTCCAAGGGTGCCTAATATGGCGCTTAGCCTAGGAGGCCCTATAGGGCATCTTATGAGGCACCTTGCAGGGCACCTTACTAGGCACCTTATAAGGCACCTTACATGGCACCTTATAATGCACCTTACAAGGCACCTTATAAGGCGCATTACAAGGTGCCTTGCAAGGCGCTTTACAAGGTGCCTTGCAAGGTGCCTTACAAGGCGCCTTGTAACGCTCATTAGTGTAAGGCACCTTGTAACGTGCGTTAGCTGTCAGCTTGCTGTAACGATGCAAAGCCCATGCCTTTATATGGGCATCTGTACATTTACCGTTGAACCTACTGCAAATGACATTACCGCAGTTTAGTAAACATACCCCCTAGACTCCAGATAGCAAGTGCTCTCCAGGATGGTTTTTAGAAGGTGGGTGATTCCCAACCTGTATAATCAGTGTGGTACGTAGCTGCAAGCACAGCGGGCCAAGAGAAAGGATGGTAGTGGGCAACATCTGGAGCAGCCAGAATAATACACACCTATGTCTGGTGGCAGTCTGTTGGCAGTTGGATGAGGCTATTGGTATAGGGGGTGCAGCAGAAGCAGAGTACAGGTGGGTAGTGCCGCATGCACAGGTGATGGATGAGAGCTCTTAGCGGGAATTATGCAGGAGGACTGGGAGCTCGGCCTTAGAGAGACAACGGTGCTTCTTGGCCATTTTGTAAAAGACATCAAAGTGATCATGGCTAAGACAGTGAAGGGGGTAGGCTTTTTTGGTATCTGAAACACTGCATGCTTTTTATATCTGATAGTGAAAGACTTCTTAGGTCTAGGACGCAAGAAAAGCGTCATCCCTGTCTTTAAGATACTGGTCGGTAGGTGCCAAATAATAAGAAGTTACGTCCACTAGTGGTAGGCATGAGCTGCATCAATACCAGGAAGCAGCAGGGGGAATCTGTACATAAACCAGGTGCTGGAGAGGTTAATAGAGCAATAGGCAGCCCTTTGCTTGGTGTCATTCAATATCAAACTCAGTACTAAAAGCTTCCCGCTGTCTACTTTGTAGGAAGCAGCACTCCTCTGCTGCAGATATTTCTATTGATCTTATATAATGTCTTCTCTTACCTTAGATTCCACAAGAAATTAGAATCACTCAGATCAATATTCAATAGCCGGCCCCAAGAGGAAAGGAAAACAAACACATACAGTAGTAATTACATATCAACAACAGTTTATTAGTGCAGAGACTGCTTGGATGTTACTGGGTGAGCAGCAGCACAAAAAACACGGCTTTCACAAAATTCAGAAGTTCGCAAACAGAGGAACACAGAAAAGAATACAGGATAAAGCTAAGAGTGACAAAAAGAGAAATAAGGATGCAAAATCCAAGGCAGAAGAAAAGATGGCTAAAGAGGTGACGTGTAGTGGCAAAACCTTTTTCAGGTATATTCGGGAGAAAAGGAAGATCAGTGGTGGAATTGCAAGACTAAAAAGTCCGAGAACGGAGTCGGGGAAAGTGACATTGAAAATGCTAAACAAATACTTCTGTTTTATGTTCACTAAAAAAAAAAATGGAGAAGGACCACATATGAGTGACAAATACACAAATGGAAATGGAGTAGATACTACACCATTCACAGAGGATAATGTGTTTGAACAGCTTGCAAAACTGAAAGTGGTCAAAGCCATGGGACCAGATGGCTACATCCCAGGATACTGAAAGAGCTCAGAGAGGTTCTTGCAGGGTCATTAAAGGATGTTTTTAAGAGATCCTTAGAGACAAGAGAAGTTCCACAGGACTGGAGAAGGGATGATGTGGTATCTCTTCACAAAAATGGCAATAGGGAAAAAGTGACAAACTTCAGGCCAGGTAGCAGAAAAAGTAATAGAGGCACTCCTGAAATTGAGAATTTATTTATTTAGCAAAGCTTCTATACCACTTTTCACCAAGACAAAGCAGTGGACATTGAGGTAAGGTATATATTTTCCCTGTCCTCAAAGGGCTCACAATTTATGTTTTGTACCTGAACCAACAGAGGGTTAAGTGGCCTGCCCAAGGCCAGAAGGAGCACCTGTGGGACGAGAAACCCCAGTCTCTCTAGCCCAAGATTGCTTTCCTCCAGCGGGATTCAAACCCCCAGCCCTCAGCAACTTGCCCCAACCACTAGGCCATTCCTCAAAACCAATAGGTTGATGATCCAAGGCAACATGGTTTTACCAAAGGACAATCTTGCCAAACAAATCTGATTGAGTTCTTTGACTGGGTGTCCAGAGAACTAAATCAAGGGCTTGTGATGGATGTGATCTACCTAGATTTCAGCAAAGCCTTTGATACTGTTCCTCATAGGAGGCCTTTCAGTAAAATGAACAGCCTGGGGATGGGTCCCAAGGTAATGAACTGGATCAGAAATTGATTGACTAACAGACGACAGAAATGGATGGTAAATGGAACTCATTCAGATTAAAGGAAGGTGATTAGTGGCATGACCCAGGGATCGGTCCCGGGGCCGTTACAACTCAATGTATTTGTGAGTGATATTGCTGAAGGACTGAATGGAAGTCTGTCTTTTTGCAGATGACATGAAAATTTGCAGCACAGTGGGCTCCCCTGAGGGAGTGGATAAACATGAGGAAAGATTTACAAAAGCTGGAAGAATAAATCTTAACTGCCAAGCATTAGACCAATGTGAAGAAGTGCAGTGTCATACACTTGGGATGCAGAAATCCAAGCGAATTGTATATGATAGGGAATGAGAGGTTGGTGTGTATGAACCAGGAGAAAGTATCTGAGGATCTCAAGGTTGTGAAACGGTGTGACAAGGTGGTGGCTTCATAGAAACAGAAACATGACGGCAAAAAAAGATCACATGGCCTATTTAGTCTGCCCTTCCATATCAACTACAATAGTCCCCTTTCTACATTTAGAAATCTCTGTGCTTGTTCCATGCTTTTTTAAATTCAGATACTTTCCTTATAGAAACATAGACGCTTCATAGCTACATAGGGACCAGTTTTCAAAGCCATTTACACAGGTAACTTCCCTAATTACCCATGTAAATGCTTTATCTTGGATTTGCGAAGGGCACCTATATGGGTAGTGCCCTTTGAAAATCCTGGATATGTCCCTAACGTGCCCTGATGGTATGCAGTTAGCTTCAGGGCATGTTAGGGGCGTTCCTGGGCAGAGCGGGGGTGGAGGAAAGGGCTAAATGGGTAGCACCAATTTTTGATGCTATCCGCTTAGCCTTCTGTGTCTTAAAGATAGGTGAGGGTTTTTCCTCGCCTATCTTTCAGGCACAGGGATAAGCGGGTAGCATCAAAAATCGGTGCTATCCAGCTAGCTCCTGTGGCTTCTGGGCACATAGCACTGCCCAGTTGAAAATTGGGGCCATAGTAATTTAATAACACAGTAACATAGTATATGATGGCAGATAAAGACCAGCATGGTCCATCTAGTCTGCCCAGCAAGGTGGCAAGAGTAGGTGCACCTGCTGCTCCATGCAGGTGACCCCTCCCCATAGGGGCCAAAGCCAGAAGGATGCTGGGCTGCATACAGAGAGAAATTAGCAACAGAAAGGAGGAGGTACTAATGCCACTGTAGAAGTCACTAGTGAGGCCTCACTTGGAATATTGTGCTCAGTTTTGTAGACCATATCCCACAAAGGATATAAAAAGACTGGAAACAGTTCAGAGGAAGGTGACCCAAATGATTTGGAGTTTGCGCCAGAAGACATATGAGAAAAGACTTGAAGACCTAAATATGTATACGCTAGAGGAGAGGAGGGACAGGGGAGATATGATAGAGACCTTTAAATACTTAAAGAGTATTAATGAACAAACAAACCTTTTTCACAGATGGGGAAGCTGTAAAACTAGAGGTCATAGTATGAAGCCGCAAGAGGGTAAACTGAAAGACAATGTCAGGAAATACTTTTTTACTGAATAGGTGGTGGATGTTTGGAATGCCCTGCTGATGGCAGTGGTGGGGGCAAATACAGTGACGGAATTCAAAATCACATGGGACAGACACAGTGGATCCCTTTATTGCAACAGGATAAAATAAAAATACCTTACTTATATCTCAACAAGTAGGAGTGACCTGCACAGAGTGGTAGGTACACCCCTAAACCAAGGCAGGAGGAGGGGGACCTGCACGGAGTGGCAGGTGCACCTACTCTTGCCACCTTGCTGGGCAGACTAGATGGACCATGATGGTCTTTATCTGCCATCATATACTATGTTACTAAATTACTAAACTAGGGTGGAAAAAGCCCAGTATTTTCCAGAACTGAGGATGGTTCCTGCTGCAAGTCACATTGTGCTGGGAGGACACTCCTCTGGGAAGGAAAATCCAAGATATATATAAATCACTCCCAAGGCATAATTCTATTTCTGGCACACAGCCACTGTACCTTGAAAACCTGATAAGAGTCTACCCTCAGGGGCAGTTAAGATGTGGCTATTTCTTTAGCCCCTCATACCATCCAGAGGGAGCTGCAGTCTCAGAGTAGTGAAAGAGGGAGCAGAAAGGATTTTGACTAAGCAATCCCTGCCAGCAACTCCACTGGCTCTGAAGGAGAGAAGCTCTGCTTGGCCAAGAATAAGGAAGCCACTTACTCCAGAAGGATAGGGGATTCCACCTAATTGCAACTGACCATCAACCTCAGAGCCCAGAGCACCTGAAGATCAGTATCGTGGACCTGCATCTACAGATGGCACCAGTTGTAGAGACAAGAGGAATTCAGAATCTCACCAAAACCCAGTGACCACAGAGCCTGCTGTGAGACCCAGGGCACTCTCAGGAAAACTGTGCCTGCATCACCATCAGCTCCAGGTACACCAACAAACTATTAATGTAGGGAAAAGGCTTCCCTCCCGGGAAACTACAAGAGGTACTAGAAGTGTAAGAGTGGAAAGATTTACATTACTAGCCTAAGAGAAACATAGTAATTAGACACTATAAATTAACAAACCTAGAGAAGGAAATAAGCTTTATCTGCTTATAACTATTTTGGAGTAAGAAAGAGGAATCAACTGTTTGTAATACAGTTATATCTTTCCGTCTTTGGCATTCGCTATTGTTATTGTTCAGTGGCCCTAAAGTTTAAGTAAACCCTTGGTTCAAAATACAAATTCAATTATTTGAGAGGGAAAAAGTGTTAGTGCAGTTAATTGTCAATGACCTCTCAGTGTATGCTGGTCCCCATTCAACGAACCCTGATAATTAAATTCCAAGGAGAGAGAATGAAAGACTGCAAATTGCCCTTGGAAAAGGTATTCACCCTGGTCTGCCAAGCAGCTGGTGGAATAGCTGTAAGGACCACAAAAAAGGGGATTATATTAGTAAAGAAATGTTAAAACAAAACTCCAAAATCACTGAAAGACCTAGCCAAGTTTGGGCACACACCTGTGTC
The DNA here is from genome assembly GCA_033557465.1 of Ichthyophis bannanicus. NCBI lineage: Eukaryota > Metazoa > Chordata > Amphibia > Gymnophiona > Ichthyophiidae > Ichthyophis > Ichthyophis bannanicus. The sequence goes on along the minus strand of CM066036.1, from coordinate 768,402,871 downwards.
GGGGCTATTTCTACAGATGATAATCTCACAACAAAAAAATACAACTACAACTACAATAAAAATAAAACCAACTTATAGTTGATATATTTAAAAATTAGTAGCAGTGAAAAGTTAAATGTCATTTGAAACAAATTTACATTGGAATCAGGGCTCTTAGACGGCCTGGCGTGCACACGATGCTGAGCAGGGAGACATCCTGGAGGATGCCCGTTGCCACCACTCAATGCTCTGGCTGGTGTGCTGATTCAGTGGCGTCCTCGCTATGGCACCAGCACGTCCATCTAGAGCAACAGATTCCTCAAAACCATTGTGGCCTTGTCACCCCACTGCCTGACCCTTGGCTGGGGCCCCCCAAGGCCAGGATCGGATGGTGGGGGCCCTCCTGTGGCATCTCAGTGGTGCAGGGGGGCTGGATGCCACGCAAAACACATCGCCCAACACTTATTCCACCTAAAACTTCAATTTGTGTAGGTCCTAAATGTGGGAATTGGGATGTCCACATTGGGACATTCATAATTTCTGAATATCGCCGCTTCATCACTAGGTGCCATCCTTGGAACACCCTCTGAAAGCTGCAATGCTAACCAGTTTTTCAGCCATATTAGTGGCACTGACGATCCTAGCTAGGGGGATTAACATGGTTAACAGGTTTGCTATAACGGGACGTATATGTTTAAGCTCCAGTAACTGTGCATGTAAGTGGTAATTGTGAACATTTGTGTGCATTGGCTGCCATATATATGTTTTTATTTATTTATTTATTTAGACAGTTTTTGTATACCGTCTTATCCTTCAATCAAAGCGGTCACAACACAATTAAAATATGTGTAAGTACTATATTTCCCCCAAAGTATGTATATACAATAGGAGCAAATTAATGAGCCAAGTGAAATACTTTTTATTTTATTTTTGAAGTGGTGTCAGATTCCACAAAGTAAGCATAATTGCCTCCTCAATCATTCCTCAAGACTCAAGTTCCAGACAAGCAGGTTGCTTATAGCTCTGTGTGTCTCTAAATAGTTATAAACACGAGGAAGAAGCTTTTAATATATATATATGTATAAATGGGAATATACATATAATGTTTTGGCACCCAATCTGCACTGAGAACACATCCCTGAATTTTTGCATCCCACAGCAATTCTGTGTGTAACTTGCTGTATTCTGAAATCAACATGCAATCTATTGTAGATGTGTAAAAATCAGCATTTATATGTCATGCAAGGTTTCTAAAATGACCTTCCTAACCAGATATACATTGTTTTCTAAAATATGCAAATCTACATCATGCTCATTCATTACAGATATCCGGAGAACCTGGTTAGGTGCAATACCAGCGCAGGCTTTGAGGGAGGCGTGGCTCAGTGATTGGGACAGGTTCCAACAGGTTACCTTATATTGGAGGGCCAGGGGTTCAATTCCTATGTAGGGACAAGTAACCTCAGGCTGGAGGGACTGGGGTCTCTAGTCCCAGGGCCACTCCTTATGGCCTTGGGTAAGCAACTTAACCCTTCATTGCCTTAGGTACACTTAAATTGTGAGCCCTTTGGGGATGAGGGAATAAAAAGTGCCTGTTAGCATATATCTGTAAACCGTTTTGACCTGGTGAAAAGCAGTATATAAGCACAGCTAAATAAACACTCTTGTAGGGTATAAATGATAGGCATGTCCATTTTGTGGTAATTTGAGGGTTCATTTGAGTGCCTAAAAATAAAAGGACACATAAATCGCTTGTGAATGTGTATACCTACAAATGTGCATATGAACAATCAAATGTGTATTTGCAAAAAAGCTATAGCATGAATGGTAGGCACAAAAAAATAGAAAGAAAACATACAAAAATTGCTAATACTTCATTTAAAACGAGCATGAACTGAAGATGTTTTTGGGCTTGAACATGCCTAATGAATGAAATAATAACTGACCAAGAACATAAAATGGATTCATCAGTGTTTAAATAAGTTATAACTTATCCCTGTGTTACTTTCTTCAACACCAAGGACAGATGTCTTTATACAGTAGCTCAGAGACTCCCAAACTCAGGACCCTTTTTACTAAAGCCTGATAGCCAGGTAACAAGGCAGTTGGGAACCCTAATGCACAAATATGTCTGCCACCACATGCTAAAGAGGACATTAATTGGCAATCGCTGGATGGGGTACTGAATGGACAGAGACTACACATAGAGAGTGCATTTGTAACTGTTAGCATGGGTTCAGCTAGCTATGAGAGTCATTAAGTGAACCCACCTTAGCAGAATGTGCGTTCAAGTGGCCCATCACGCATTAGCTGCCCCGACTATACCGGTCACACTTCCACCAGCTAAAGTGGAGGCTTTGTAACGAACGCGCATTGGTTTAGCACCTTAATTGTGAAATCTTTGCGGCCTTTAGTAAAAGGGGCCCTCGGTCTTCAAGTTCCTCAACCAGGTCATACCTATAAGGAATATTTTGCCTTGCTTTCATTCACTGGGAGATGATATTTTCTATTGTGGAAGGGCAAGGTTCCTGGAAAATAATTTGAAATTCCCTGCAATAACCTGCATAAAGCTCTTGTTCTGAAAAAAAAAGATTTCTGACAAGGTATCTGCAGTCCTAGCCCCTATGATTTCTCCAGCAATGCATTCCATCCATACCTCATGTACTGAGTAAGTGATCCCTTTATCTCGAGTTAAAAAAGGGAAGTGTTAGAAGCGAGTTACAGAGAGATTGAGATCTTCTATCATTGTCAGAGGATCAGCACCACTGCAGGTGACACAGGGACACCTGCCAACACATTTGCGAGTACCTGTGAAGTGAAACTGGGCACCTGGAGACTGCTCTAATTCAGTGATTTCTCGTTCTCTTTCAATAAAAGGGTCATAATCCAATCTTTCTCAGATAGGGTAGTAGACAGTAAAAGCCGGTTCAGCTTCAGATCTTAAAAAGAGGTGGACTGAAGCCAAAGTCATTTTTTGCCAGATTTTCAGGACAAAAAAAACAAAAAACAAAACAGAAGCAAATGATGGAATCTTTAAAAGTGAAAAATGAAAGCTGTGTTTTTCTTTTCCTCAGCTGCTGCCAATTATCCTACTGATAAGGTCAATAAGGTCAATTACGATTATCTGCAACTTGCAAGGTCTATAAAGTGACTTTAACATGGTATGAAAATTAGATAATCATCTAGTTCCCAAGACAGATGGTTTTCTGACTTTGAAAAGTGGATGGAGCTAAATTTGTATAAGGCTGGATATGTTTAGGTTTATGGAAACAAATTCAGCAAGAAATATTCAAGGACATCCATTTTACGAGATATATACTAAAAAACCATGGAGAACACCTATGACATCCGAAAAAGGCTGAAACATACCTATTTGCAGAACACTTTGGAACTGATACTTAACTGAAAACCAAAACACGAGGAAAGTCAAGAATGCCAATTCCATGCTTGCGCAAGGTGATCACACTCTGAAACACACTTAGCCAACTGTCCAGATTCCAAATACATGGAATGTCAATATGTGCACACTGTTAACTGTACCCTGATCAGTTATCTGTATACCCCCAAGTTGTACCCGATTCTGTTTACTGTATACCCTCTAGTTTAGGTTAACTGTGAACCACTTTGACTGAATGATAAAGCGGTATAGAAAACTTGGTAAATATATATTTATATATATAATATGCCTGGTATACATGCCAACTATATATTTAAATATATTGTTGGCATGTATACCAGGCAGCTGACTGTTGGAGGAGTAGCCTAGTGATTAGAGCTACAGTCTAATACTCAAGAAATCTAGGTTCAATGCCCACTAGTACTACTTGTGGTCTTGGGCAAGTCAGTTAACCCTCCGCTGCCTCAGGTACAAGCTTAGATGGTACTGTAAGCTCTCTGGGGACAGGGAAGTACCTGATTGTAACTTGCCTTGAACTACTACCGAAAAGGTGTGGGCTAAATAGTCATAGCCCATTGCTTCCCAGTATACCTTAGAATTGTTTTTATTTCTGTATATTATTTAAATGTTATTGTACATTTATTTTTGTATTTTATTTATTTATTTATTCTTATATACCATATTCCCGAAGATCAGTGTGGTTTACAGGGAACATAACTAAACACTATGGGCCCTATTCTGAGAAAGACGTGCAGGACGGCTGTATACGTCCAAAACATGCACATCTGAAACATAGACGTGATTCCCTGCTCACACGGTGACAGAATTTGGAGTTATACATCTAGTCGCTAAACGTGCAACTCGCAAATAGCGGGGCTCCGTTTATGTGTAAGTAACATGTTTACCCCGCAACAGGACGTGGGCATGTAGTTCTGAAAACGTGTCCACCTGCACAGTTGTCCACGTGCAACAGGAAATAGGATGCAGTAAATCCCCACCCCCTTGCCACCACCACAGCGATGGAAAATGGCAACCTGCCAAGTTAATTTTTTGGAAGCTGAGATCCACCTGCTTTGCAGACTGATATTGGAAAATGAGGGAGACCTGCGCCCCAGAAGACCAGCCCTTTCAGCATCACGCAGGGGCTGGGAAAGCATCCGGACCACCTTGGTGTTGTAAGTAGGGCAAAGAAGGAAAGGGAGGAGGCAGGGGAAATGCATGTGGTGGGATAAGAACTGTGCAAAGAGCCAGGAAGTAGCTGCAAAGTGAAAGGACAAAAGGAGCAGGGGGTAAGCTGGATCCACCACACAAGCAAATGACAGTAAACACACAAAACAGGGCCCACATAGGAAACAGGCAAACAGAAACACAATGGCCAAGAGGAATGCAAGGTGAAAAAAATGCAGAATGGACAGAAGGGAAAGCACATATGGAAAAGAAATCTGAACACAGTGAAGAAAACCCACCATGTGTAACAGTGCAGCAACATGGCCCAACATAGAGACATGATGCTAGTAAAGATAACTATCCAAACAAAATAACTTATGTAATAAAAAAAATGGGCATTTAAACTCATTAGTATAGTACAAAAACCTCAAGAGATTCCAACATCTGTCCATTTACAAAGTTTCCAAGCAGAGGAGAAAAGACCCCAGTAAAGCTATTTCTCCCTCTATGCAGCAAGAAGACTTCACTGAAGGGGATGCGCCCTATCACACCATCATAGGTCTAAAAAACCCTCCTGTTCCTTAAATCAATTTCATTAAATCCTATAAATTACATTACAAAATATTGAAACCCTGAAAAGTCACAAATCCCAGCTTCACTTAAACATCTTAATACACAGTCTCAGATACACATAATATGCAGTAGTAAAATCTAAAGACCTGCTTAGGCGCTATGCAGCAGAGCGAGCATCCCACCGTCATCTGAAACAAAATACAGTAGAACTCAGCCGGACACACACTCCAACAACAACCCAGCCCTCCCCTTTATACTTAGCTCTCAGGCTGAAGATCAACATCCAGAGCTGTGGGGTGTCTTCAAATGATGTATCAACCTGGAAGGCCTCTTCTGAGGATCTCCGTTTTGCGGGAACTCTGCTTCATCGGGGGTATTGCTTACTATGTGCACAACACATGGCTGACCTAGGCCACCCCCCACTACCAACCACCACACTAGTTTCCTGAGAGAACCCTGTTCCCACCCCATGCCCCATGAAGTCTGATACTGTCCACAACAGCACCACCTTCAATGGGAAACTGCCCCATGCAGCCACCACTCGGTCCACAAAGAAACAGTCCAGCAGATGACGCCTAAGTATAAACCCACCACGCCGATCCCATGACACTGTGCAGCACAGCATGCAGAAGCCCTAAAAGGTCAACTCTACAATGAAAATCATACGAATACTGCAAGGTATATCACTCTACCATTTGTCATACTTCACATCAGGTAAACAGTGGATATGGAAGGAGAAAAGAGCCTCAGAATCCAAGGAGGTAGGGGCAATGGTAAATGTTAACAGAAACTGTTGCAGCAATCGCTGTGAAAAGCTCTTATTCAATCACTCACCCACAGAAGGAAAACTCACAGGCAGGCTGGAATGCAAACAGGATCTTTAATGTGCACAGGATCAGACAGAGAGCCGGTACCCTCCACAAAAAGTCTGAACCCCGAGGGACGGCCTACAATGCCTTATATACAGTACAGTTTTAAACTCATTCTACAATCCCATTTGCCACAGGTATTTCCTGCCCACCAATCAGCAGCCCCTGGGGACGGTACCTGGGTGACCTGTCCAAACCGGTATGCTCAGGTCTGCTGATTTCTGGGCTAGGGGCTATTGTGCTCAGACCTGGAGTGGGGGAAGGGTGTCTACTGAAATCTCAATGCCTTCTCTTAGCAGGCCGATTACCTCATGGCTTGGGGGAAGGGCTACCTACAGCTAGACCTCATGGCTGCCTCATTCCCCCCTTTTTAAGTAGGACCTCAACCGCTAGAAGCGGTTGAGGGCTGTATTTGGGACAGGGCCATGACAGTGGTAACCACCTTGCGTTCTACCAGGGTATCAAGGGTGGTGGTCATGAAGCGGTAAAGAATAGGGATATAACATGGCAGAATGGCACATAGCAGTAAATGAAAAGAACCCCTACCACTGGGATTTTTAGTCCCCCTGGCCAACTGAACCACTTCATAAACCACCCAGGACCCATGGACAGGTAACTAGATCACTTAGGTCTTGGATAGGGTGTTCAATGGAAACACTTGCATCAGTGAGTTTAAAACAACATACCCTATACCCTCTATAGCAACTCCTGCACAACGTTTTTGTTCCGTGTGCAAAAGTTGCTGTTCTGACTGTAAAAGGTTGCACGGCCTGCAGAGGCCTCTTCCCTTTGGGACAAAGGAGGGCCGTGTGCAAAAAGTCTGCAGAGGCTTCTTTCCTTTGGGGCAAAGGCTCTTTCCCTGGGATCCACCCTTATCAGCATATTAATGGCTTTTTATTCTTGCTAGTGTTGAGTCATTCTGGCTGCACCCTGCCATTCCCTTTGCTTCATTAATCACTGGCACTGTAATCTTCAGGGCATATGAGTACTTTGTATCACCAGCTTTGTTTGGCCTGTTTAACCTGTTCAGGCCTGGCATGTCTTTTCTTGTGCTGGGTCCATTTTCTGTGCACTTTCAGGCCTGACCTGTTTCTTAGCTAGGTCCATTCTCTGTGCACTTCTGTTCAGAGTATGGTTCCCCTGGCTTTACTCTTGTTGTGCTGGGCTCTGGGTACTCATTTTCTTAGCCCACATGCTTTTTCCGTGCCATCATAATGTATTACAGCCTCAGGCAAGGATGCAGCCATACTAGACATACCTATCAGCCAATTTCCCTTCAGTCCCAATTTTTCTTTTTTCTTTCTTGTTTATGGGGGAAAGGTAATCCCACTACGGGCAATGGACAAGCAACCATTTGAGACAGATATTGAGACAGATAGGAGTCATCAGAAAAGCAGCTTCTGGTACTGTTCCCTATAGACAACATACATTGTAATATCATTTTCTTGCAGCTGGTCAATAATATTGAAAACACATAACATGAAAGTATGTCAAAAGCAGCAGTGCTTAATAATGTGATAAAGAAAGCTCTGAGAATAGTACAGCAAAATCTTGAGCTGGTGTGGGTATTGCAGTTGCTGAAGCCGAAATGGCTTGTAGATTTCCGTTACTTTCTAAGAAAACAATATTAAAAGGATAACAATACAATCGTTCACAGAAGCCCCCAAACCCCCCCCCCCCCCCCAGTCAGTCCAACAGTTCTTTTTCCTGCCTCCCAGCAGTTCTCCAGGACCTCGCAGTGTGCTTCACCTTTCTCTGAAGTTCAAGTTCTGTCTCTCTCAAAATTTGAACCTCTCATTCTCATAGGCAGACACCCTGGCCCGTTTTCGATGTTACACACTGATCCAGATAGGGACTCCTTCACACATCTCAGCGGTGGGCAGCTCTGAGTTCTCGGGATGGTCTGTTCCATCTGGACTCTGGCCAATTTTCTCTGCTGGACTCTTTGGATTGCCATTGGTGACATGGTTCCAGGCCTCATTCAGAAAAGCAGCACCAATATTGAATGAAAAGACTAAATATGCTAGATTAGATTTCACAATGAGATAAACTTAACTTCCTTCACATTTACCAAGATCACATCCTACAAATATTGCTGTTTAAACTTTCAATGGTCTTCCAGTAACTATCTCGTATGGTGTCAATTTTTCTCTGGCAGTTTGATTAACTTCTTGTTTATCTGTCACTGGAGATTCACTTGCTGGTAGTGAACATTCCATTATGCCCTTGACTGACCTTTACATGCTCCCCCTTTGCCCATGCATGCCTGGCCAGGACATGCAGAGGCAAAAAAGGAGGCAAAAAAACATCTGGAAGTACCGCATGGCCAGTGTAGGTCCTCCAAAACCCATCAGGGTGCACCTAGCCTGTCTCCAGGTGTCCATTTCCAATTATTGAGTATGTGTTGGGGCCTAGATGAATTCCTAAATTGAATATTCTGGAGATGGCATAGTTGAATAAAGTGCTCATCATTTTTTTTTGTTTACATATTCATTAGCCAGATACATCACTTCACATCATTGAATTACCTTCATCAGTTTACTGTCTATCAGAGTCCTTCCTCTTAATATCCCACTTCATCCCTCACCATACTTTTTATCACTTGCATCATTCCACCAACTATATACCTAAGTCCTTTTTTGAATTATACCAATTTTTTATAAATTGTTCACTTCCAGTATGCTAATGGACATGAGGCTTTTAAATAAAGTTAATCAACAAATCAATCAATTAATCAACAAATCAATCTTTGGCTTTAAAAATATAAAAGCTTCAAAATCATGGATGTTCTCTAATCATAAGTACCTAGTGTTTTTGGGAATTGATACATAAATATTTGCTGATTCCCATGATATTTCAGGCAGGCTTTATGAAGCTGTCCCAGTGACCCCAAGCCAGTCAAGTTTTCAAGTCATCCAGAATGAAAATGCATGATATGTCAGCATACATTGCTGACCCATTATATACAAATTCATATTAATTGTGGATATCCTGTGGGTTCACCAGGGCAGCCTCAGGCAGTATTGGACTAAACCTTAAATATATGACTGACAATGCGGCTGAAATACTGAATTTCTCATGCTCTGGAAGAATGTGACATCAGACATATTGGGATCCCCTACATCATTGCATTGCGAGCTGAAAAGCAGTTTGTTTGTTTTTATATCCCTAGGTTGAACTCAGTTAGTAAATCAACAACTGTTCAATGTTACCAAAATTGTGCACACTCCAGGGGTGACTCAGCATGCAATGTTTCCTAAATGGGTTAGTTGTGTACATACTATGACAGAAATTAACTTCATACCGAAGCCAAGGGATGATGGAGATTATTATACACACACCAGCATTATTTGTGCAGTGTGCACTGTATGGATCTGTGTGAATCAGTACTAAAGGGCAGTGCACACGAGGAGTGGGGCAGCATTATCAGTGCATTATTAACTTCAAGTGTGAATTAGTGTGAACGGTGTACTGCACAGTATATGCCTTTCAGCAGTGCTAATTCTGCATTTTATCTTTCTATTTTGAAATTGCCAATGATCAGTGTATTCACCCTGAACCAAAACATACCTGAACATCAGAACAAGCCACAGTGCATACTAGAACTAATCCAGATGTTCTCATCAGAAATCATGAGTTAAAGTACTGCTACCAGTATATTTGGTACTAAAATCATTTTAAGGTATCATTGTAGTATCAGAAAAATGAATACAGTTGATCAAGGCAGTTTAATGTACTAAGCAGGAAAGAATGCAATCACCAAAACAGCATTTACTGTCTGCAGAATAAAATGTCATATCATGCAGAAGTATTACTTGTTTAATTTTGTATGTGCAGTCAAAACCAAATATATGTACCAGAGATAAAATTCAGGCTTTAAAAAGACAAGTAAAAAAATCTTCATTTCTTCATAATCTTATAAGGATTCTCTTCAGCCTTTGTTTGCTTCCAGCAGACAGGAGGCACATCATGGTTCTAGAAGCTCAAAACTCTACAATTAAAATTGATGACAAGAGGATTGTTTGCAGGCTAGGTGTGGCTAGGTGAATTGGGTTCTTTGTCCTCTAGGAGAAAAACTCCTAGGTGATTTTTTTTCCCTTTTGTCCTCTCTAATGGGCCTCCATTCATCTGCTAGAAGAAGGAACTCCTCCCAGTATCTTTCTATAGCTATGCAAACTATTTCAGCAGTTTCAATCACCCCCCACTCACTGCTGAGAGGTGTGACCAAAACACCTGGTTCCCTGACCACTGATCATGCATGAAACATAGCAATGAAACTGGATATGCATCAAACAAAGCAATTGTCTTCCTTCAATGCTATACCAGTACTACAGTCCACACACAGCAAACCCCACCCCCCTTTCTAAACTGTCCCTTTCCCTGCAATCAGTAGACCTGGTGTTTTTCACTGTTTGGGACACAGGGGCGATTTGTTAATAACTTCACCTTTTACTGATAGAGTATCAAAATCAATCCTAAAATATAAAGACCTAATGTCTGGACAAAAACTTTCTTTCCCTAATGTCACAACTAAACACAGAGACACTAAAGGTTTTTACATAACAGCACATTTACTATATGGGCCAGCCATGAATCTATATAGGGAAGCTGGTCCGGATACTCCCCCACCACAATTTAGCCTCCGGACCCCATGCTCTAATCACAAATTTGCAAAATCACAATTTACAGTGCAAATCTTGTAATCCCAAAGGCAGAGTTTGGTTGCACAAAACACACAGGACCAAAAAGGGAAAAAGAAAAAGGGAAAACAGAAAACAGAGACGTCTCAGCAGCGAATACGTTACAAATACACATTACACACACTAGCATAGGATTTAACTTTTATAATAGCAACGAGAAACACAGCTAGCCACTCCTCCAATGTCCACCAGATGGAGCCACAGGAGCACATGGCAACACAAAAGAAACCCCCAGCAACACAAAAGGAGACCCCCAGCAACACAAAAAGCCCCCAACACTATAGGAGCACATGGCAACACAAAAGAAACCCCCAGCAACACAAAAGGAGACCCCCAGCAACACAAAGAGCCCCCAACACTATAGGAGCACATGGCAACACAAAAGAAACCCCCAGCAACACAAAAGGAGACCCCCAGCAACACAAAAAGCCCCCAACACTATAGGAGCACATGGCAACACAAAAGAAACCCCCAGCAACACAAAAGGAGAACCCCAGCAACACAAAGAGCCCCCAACACTATAGGAGCACATGGCAACACAAAAGAAACCCCCAGCAACACAAAAGGAGACCCCCAGCAACACAACAAGCCCCCAACACTATAGGAGCACATGGCAACACAAACGAAACCCCCAGCAACACAAAAGGAGACCCCCAGCAACACAAAAAAGCCCCCAACACTATAGGAGCACATGGCAACACAAAAGAAACCCCAGCAACACAAAAGGAGACCCCCAGCAACATAAAGAGCCCCCAACACTTTAGTTGCTATTGGCAACACAAAAGAAACCCCCAGCAACACAAACGGTGACCCCCAGCAACCCAAAGAGCCCCCCAACACTATAGGAGCACATGGCAACACAAAAGAAACCCCCTGCAACACAAAAGGAGACCCCCAGCAACACAAAAAGCCCCCAACACTATAGGAGCACATGGCAACACAAAAGAAACCCCCAGCAACACAAAAGGAGACCCCCAGCAACACAAAAGCCCCCAACACTATAGGAGCACAAGGGAACCCAAAAGAAACCCCCAGCAACACAAAAGGAGACCCCCAGCAACACAAAAAAGCCCCCAACACTATAGGAGCACATGGCAACACAAAAGAAACCCCCAGCAACACAAAAGGAGACCCCCAGCAACACAAAGAGCCCCCAACACTATAGGAGCACATGGCAACACAAAAGAAACACCCAGCAACAACAAACGAGACCACCAGAAACACAAAAAGCCCCCAACACTATAGGAGCACATGGCAACACAAAAGAAACCCCCAGCAACACAAAAGGAGAACCCCAGCAACACAAAGAGCCCCCAACACTATAGGAGCACATGGCAACACAAAAGAAACCCCCAGCAACACAAAAGGAGACCCCAGCAACACAAAAAGCCCCCAACACTATAGGAGCACATGGCAACACAAAAGAAACCCCCAGCAACACAAAAGGAGACCCCCCAGCAACACAAAAAAGCCCCCAACACTATAGGAGCACATGGCAACACAAAAGAAACCCCCAGCAACACAAAAGGAGACCCCCAGCAACACAAAGAGCCCCCAACACTATAGGAGCACATGGCAACACAAAAGAAACCCCCAGCAACACAAAAGGAGACCCCCAGCAACACAAAGAGCCCCCCACACGAGAGGAGCACATGGCAACACAAAAAACCCCCAGCAACACAAAAGGAGACCCCCAGCAACACAAAAGCCCCCACACTATAGGAGCACATGGGGCAAAGGCTCTAAATAAATCGCCCCCGATCATCGGAGAATTGCGATCAGCGCAATTATTCTTGAAAGGCACACTTAAGGGAGTTAATACTAATATCCTAGGCAATTTTTCTTCAATAGCTTTTGGCAGCGCTGCACTTTAAATACCTTTCAAAGGGGCCCAAGGTAGCAGAATTAATTCATACTACAGTTAATTATCTTACTGGTCCACAAAAGGACTCTGATTTTATCTTACTGGTCCACAAAAGGACTCTGATTTACTGGACGAACGATGGCTTCAGAAACCCCCCCCCCCCCCGGGGTCCCTACTAGGACCGTTTGTGCGGGTGATCGGGCCGCTACAGGTTCCTAGAATTTACTAGGAATTACAGACGGAGTACAGAAAGTAGCAGTACTCACCAGAGCTCTGATCAGACAGGTAGTTTGGATGCCAGTCTATCCAGCCGGTTTTCAATCGGGGATTCAGCCGCAGGGACCAACTGCCCAGACAAATCAAGGTATCCTTCCGAGCACAAGGTGGCCCGGGGCGCCAAGGACCGTTAATCACCTGGAGGGGTCGGTCCCCTGACCGGTGGAGGCCCTGATCCTGCAAAAAGCAGTAGTCTTCCCACTGTGGGTGTGATGAGAGAGGCTTTTCTTTCAATTTCCCGGCCAATGCACCAAAATGTTGCAGCAATCGCTGTGAAAAGCTCTTATTCAATCACTCACCCACAGAAGGAAAACTCACAGGCAGGCTGGAATGCAAACAGGATCTTTAATGTGCACAGGATCAGACAGAGAGCCGGTACCCTCCACAAAAAGTCTGAACCCCGAGGGACGGCCTACAATGCCTTATATACAGTACAGTTTTAAACTCATTCTACAATCCCATTTGCCACAGGTATTTCCTGCCCACCAATCAGCAGCCCCTGGGGAAGGTACCTGGGTGACCTGTCCAAACCGGTATGCTCAGGTCTGCTGATTTCTGGGCTAGGGGCTATTGTGCTCAGACCTGGAGTGGGGGAAGGGTGTCTACTGAAATCTCAATGCCTTCTCTTAGCAGGCCGATTACCTCATGGCTTGGGGGAAGGGCTACCTACAGCTAGACCTCATGGCTGCCTCATTACCAGGCACGATCCACCTCAAATCAATGGCTTTACAATACACATATCAATTGCCTGTTTGATATAATCCAGTTTTTTTAAATAGTGATTCCACATCAGCAGTATCAGTAGTACCCGCCCCCTGCAAACCCTCAGAGCGTAACACATGTGAGCAAATCAAAAAAAGGAATACCTATCTTCCCAAGCCACTGCCCTCTACAGGCCCCAAATCACCGCTGAGGATACTTGCTGCTGAAAATCCTGCCACTGATACTCCAGCAGCAGGAGTATCAGCGGTGACTGGGAGCCTGGGAGCAGTGGCTTGGGAAGATAGATGCACCTTTTATTTGGTTATACTCATGCGATATGCTCGAGAGTTTGCAGGGGGCAGCTACTACAGACAATGCTGATGTGGAATTACTGTTCCAATAAAATGGAATTATATTGAACAGGTGATTGGTAGGAGTATGTTAAAGCTGTTGATATGTGTTTAGCATGAAATGCAGATGTGAATTAATGTGAAGTTACTTATTTGTTAAATACATGCAGTATGTGACGTCATTACATGACATCATCATGTGTTTATTGTTTGTAATGTTGGAGTAAAACTGTAAACAGTGATTGAGATGCGCCACCTAGTGGGAACATAAATTTATACCTAGAAGCTCCAAAGTACGTCAATTGACGCATCCAAGACAATTGAGTGTGTCAATTGACGTACTTTGGGGCTTCTAGGTATAAATTCATTTTCCCGCTAGGTGGTGTATCTTTCATTAATTTTGGATGCACATATTTGAACATCTTGACCTTGCTAACAAAGTCATGGAACATGACTGACATGGTTCTTGCAGTGGCGCTGGTATATACCTTCAAAGATGCATTTGCGTCAATTGACGCACTTTGGGGCTTCTAGTGATAAGTGCCAGCTCTTACATGATGAAGTTGTGACGTGCCCTACTTCATGTGTAAACATCTGCACTTAGACATGGAAATTGCCAAATTTATCCCATTGATTTTTCCAATATGTAGATTTGCAAAATGGGTCCTCCGGCTCCATTTATTGGCAAATACTTGTGTGCTTCTGAACTTTTTCTAAAATAATGCCAGAATTGTGTACATCATGACCTTGACATCTCAGTTCCAGTCTCCAGGTACTATTGAAAATGTGCCTTGCTATCTATTAGATGTTTAAAAATACTTGGTCCTCATATTGCAAAGTATGGTGCTTGCTATCTGCAAAAGTGTTGCTGCCTGGTGCTATCCAGCAATTTTCAGAAGCACTATCTGATTAGTGCCACTGAAAATCATGCTGAAAGCCCTAGCACTATCTATGTAGTGCTAGTGAGGAGTGTAGAGGGAGCAACACCAGTGCCCAGAGTTCTGTCATGAGACCTCTCCTTTTATCTCGCTACACTGAGTCCCTTGGTGCACTTATCTCCTTCAATAGTTTTCAGTGCAATCTTTATACTGACAACTCTCAGATCTACTTCTTGACACCTTAAATATCTCCAGGAATCCAGATTGGGATCTCTGCCTGCTTATCCAACATTGCTGCCTGGATATCTCACTGCTGTCTGAAATTGAATATAGCCAAAACTGAGCCTAACCCACCTCCATCTTCCTCACTTCTCTGTTTTTGAGGATAACACTATACTCCTCCTTGATCCCAAGGCTGTGAGCTGAGGAATCATCAACAGGAGATTTGTTACCTCTGAATCACCCTAGATCAGCACCTGAGCATGCAATCCCATATCCACAATACCACTAAAGCAATTTATCACAAGATAAGAAAGCTCTACCACCTACAACCACTGCTTGAGCCACATGACTATCTCACCGTATTTCAAGCCCTTATCTTCCCTCACTTTGACTTCTGTAATAGCATCTATTAAGGCCTACCAAAATACATCCTTCAACCGCTTCAGGTGGACCAGAATACTGCCACCCGTACCCTATAGGAAACTTCCAAATTGGAGGACATCACTCCAATATTAAAGCAGCTACATTGGTTACCGATTGTGATATACATAAAATAAAAAGCCCTACTCATAATATTTAAAATTCTATGCAAACAATCTGCAAACATGCTCTCATCCATCATTCACTTGACAACTGACAATAGGAAGAGATGGCAAAACACATGCAACACTCTCATCACTTCTGAGCAAGAATAATATGCAACCAAACATTCTCATTGTATGTACCATCTCTGTGGAACTCGCTACCGGACCCAATCCAAGCAACTTCTGAACTCTCAAACTTTCACAAGTCTCTAAAAACACATTTATTCCAGCAGTACTATGAGCACATCCCATAGGATGCAATAGTGCTGTCTTCAGAGAACTGTGGTGATAAGTGTTAACCTCCCCCCCTTGCTCCCCTCACAGAAATCTCATTGTTAACTACCTAGTTAATGCAGTTTATTTATTTACATTCTCTTATATACCACACTATTCTGCATCAGTGCAGTTTACATTGAACAAACTGAAATTACATTGAACAGGGCATTATAACTTGGAGATAACTATTTTACAGGGAACATGGGCTATGGAGGGTTAAGTAGCTTGCCCAAGACCACAAGGAGCACCTGTGGGACTAGAAACCCCAGTACTTCTGGCCAAGGCTGCTGTCCTCTAGTGGGATTTGAACCCCCAACCTTCCAGCCTGAAGTACTTTGCCCCAACCACTAGGCCACTCCTCCAACTCAAGTTATCCAACTTATCATTCCTGTTCTATGTAAACTATTGTTCTGGTATTGTTCATTATTTTATGTAAACCGCTCTAACTGTGAAATAGAGCGGTATATAAAATCAGTTAAATAAATAAATAAATCTCTGACTCTACTCTCTTTTTCTCTGCACACATCTAACAGACAGCTAAAATCTGTTGCTTCCTTCTAGATAACATCAGCAAAATTCTTCCCTTCCTTTCTGAACACACTAATGACCATTATCCACTCTCTTGTCACCTCCCATCGTGACTATTGTAACCTGCTCTTCACCGGTTGCCCTCTGAATCATCTTTCTCCGCTTCAAACTGTTCAAAACCCAGCTGCATAGTTTATATTTGACCATATATATTGTGCTCATGTAAACCCTCTTCTCAGGTCACTTCACTGTCTCTCTATCCATTTCCACATCCAGTTCACTACCTTTCACTCCTTATTTCTCCCTACACTCCTCCTCAGGAACTCCACTCCTTACCTGTGCCTTTCTCTGCCACTGCCAACTCCAGACTTTGTTCATTTCATCTTGCTGCTCCATATGCTTGGAATAAACTACCGGAGTCAGTATGTCAGGTTCCTTCTCTAGCCCTATTCAAATCTAGGCTAACCCCCCCCCCCCCCCCCCACCGAGAGACTGCTTTTGGATCCTGATGCCCCTCACTCTCTTGTTTACCACTTATGTGGATCTTACCATCCTCTAATCTTCAGCTTTGTGATGTTCTTCACCTTGATTAGACTGTAAGGTCTGATGAGCAGGGACTGTCTCTTACATCTATATGTACAGCTCTGTGTAAGCCTTGTAGCACTATTCAAATGATAAGTAGTAAGACTAGTAGTAGTGGAGAATTATCTGTATAGCAGCAGCATTCAATCTATTATGATTATTATAATATTGGTTCTTCAATGGAAGACACAGTCCAGGACTGGTTTTAATCCTGGGATTCAGGTTCTAATCAAGAATCTAAGAATCATGCAGGCATTGCGCAAGATGCAAGCTGTTCCAAGTAGGGGTCAAAGCCACCATTTTGAACCCATGCCAGCAAAGGGGCTGAAGCATCCAGATCTCCCCTTCCCCACCACTATCCTACCAGGGAATCCCCCAATAACTGTTGGTGGAGAATGAGTTGGTGGGGATCTTGTTGGTGTTGGCTGTTGATTTGAGGGGAAGCGTGAGGGAGGCCGGCTGGTATTGCTACTGATCAGGCTGTTGGAGAGAGGATCAGGACACTGCTCAGGGATCAGGGTTCGATGACTTCTACCACAGAAGTCAACAGGTCCCTAAGTCTTTGAGGCCCTTAAGCTACTTAAGATAAATATATGTAAGTCATTCTTATAGGACTAGAATCCAAGCTCTTTTCTGCCTAGAAGCTCATACTGGAAATCACAACCAACCTTTAGTAGTGTAAATACAAAACTATGAAACTAAACAGCACGCAATGTAACATAATGTATCAATGCTGGTAAAAGGGACCCGTTATTGATTGTCTTTACTGCAGATTATGTTTTGAGACACTGTATTTTTAGCTTAATGGAATGCTCCACAATTCTAATTACCTTAATATCATTCACTTCCTAAATCATTAGAGGTGCTTGAGGTTTGATTCGCCCTTCCCGATAATTTATGACGGCAGTTTATCAACCTTGCAGAACTATACAGCAGGGTCATAAAGGCGCACCAGTTTATGCCCCTGTTCTAGATCACTTTCTTTATGTGTCCCCAGTCCCCTAATTTGCCATCAAAATATGTCATCTCATATCCATTGCAACATTCTGATGGCAGGTAATGTTAAAATGTTTGTAAACGTATAACCCTTAGCTTCTGCTATGAGACCCCCCAGACCACTCTCCCCACAAATTTGTTGTCATGGTAAAAGCTGTAGAACAGATACAACACAAAAACGTCCTGTGAGCTTTTCACTCTTCTCATCATAGTATTTCCATACATTAACTTTGCTGGTCAGGAGCAATTGATTTGAATTATAACCACAATAGAACTACATCAATTTATTTGTGGGCATCTTAATGCATGCCTGTGGTTTTTCTACCATTAAGGCTAGAAGCATATATTTCCAATCCAGGCCTTGACAAATTTTCTTGGAATTTACAAGCCAACCTATAAATACAGTAGCCGGCTGCTGAGACCTCGGTCACAGTGCCCCCCAAAAGGTGTATCACAGCTCCTTTTTAGAGGGCCTGATTTACTATTTTCCCATTTTGTATGAGAAAAGAAAGCTTAATAAATCAAGACCTAATGTGCCATTACACAGCGCCAATAGAAGGAAGTGACCCTTCTCCTCCTCTCCCTCCCACCAATGAGTATTTTGTCAGCACCGTATTAGTGACCATTTATAGCTGCAACTTTTATTGGATTACGTGCAGCAAAAAAAAAAAAAAAAATCTCCAAAAGCCCTTGCACCCTGCCTTCACCAAGTCACTCCCCCCCCCACCATCTATCACCCGATGTGTGTGTGTGTCTCTCTCTCTCTCTTTCTCATAGCCTCCCCCACCAGTCATCATCCCATGTCTCTCTCTCTCCTCATTGCCTCCCCAGCCATCACCACGTCTCTCCTCTTTCTCATATTGCCCCCCCCCCCCAGCCATCACCCCCGGTCTTTCATTCCTCATGGTCCCTCCCTGCAGCTATCATCCCAGCTCTCTCGCCATTCCTGCCATGTAACATTGAACACTCTGCTTTCTCACTTTGCCGCGATAGGCTTTCTACAAAGAGCTTGATCCGTGTGGTGCAGAAAGTTTGTGAAGTCTCCCGAGACTTCAAACAGCAAGATCAGTCGGCACTTTCTGCACCATGCAGCCCAAGCTCTTAGAGTGAGTAACCAACAAGCACCGGGGCTGAATTTTCAGGGCCTTGAAATCAATAAATTGTACCCTGTGCCCAGGATTTATTTAGCTAAGCTTATATACCGTCAAGACTAATAGTCAGGGTGGTTTACAGAGAAATAAGTGAACCAGTGTGGCATTACATAGAACAAGTAGGTATGCGAGGGAGGGTAAAAACATGGGAATATTGGATTTACAAATCATATTTCGGCAGCCCATGTCTGTACGGTCTAGTTAACCAACCACAAAGTAGATGGTGAAGAGAAAGGTTTTTAGTTTTTTTTGAAAATCTTGAAGGTCACTGATGCCACTTAGTACAAAGTGAGGGCAAAGAGGGAGAATGCTCTTTTAGAGGTGGAGCAGGTAGTTTTAGCATTTAGTGTTGATATATGCAACATATTGGTGGAGATGGATCTTCTGTTTCTGTTACTGGGTGCTTTTGAGATAAGACTTTGAAGGTAGGCCACAGAGAGATCGTGAGTCACTTTGAAGGTCGTTAGCAGGGATTTAAATCTAACCTGGCACCAGGGATTTGTTGAGTCTGTTCTAATACCTGGCATATTGAAAACTATAGATTCTCCCATCTGAATTATTCTATTAGCTCATGGATACTGATGTAGTCTCATGTTTACTGCTCATTTTCATGACTGGAAATGGGATAATCCTGAGAGATAGAATTTAAATCTGAAACTTCAACATACAGGCTAATCTTATAAGCGACAGAATGCCCGAGAAGCTGATTTTATTTCTTCCTGCAGCTAAGAATGTCTTTCTGAATTCTTCTTTCAAAGGGAACACTTATTAGACTCTAATGAAGATTTCCCAGTGTGGAAGGAATGCTGTCAAGATTTAATCTCAGGGGATGGCTGACTCCAGTCTACAGAGAAAAGATGATCCAGTTACCTATTTATAATCTTATTCTCAGTTTGGTAGTATCTCTTTTCTTCTAAATCCGGTTATTAGGTGTTGCCATTTTTGATGTTCACTGCTCCTTCCCCCTTCCCAAGGGACTATGAATGCTACCTCCAGACAGGGGCGGCTCAAGGCAATCTGCTGCCTGAGGCACGGGATGAGATGGCGCCTCCCTCCACCCCCCTCCATAGTGCGTGTGTGTGGGGGCTTTCTCAAAACTCCATTCAGGGACTGAACCAAACCAAACAATCGATTAGATAATATGGAGGAAATGTAAGATGTTTGCCCACCAAGGAACTAAAAGAATGAGCGAGAACCACAGCACACTTTATAAAACTAAATAATAACTCATTTTTATTTTGTTATAAACTGTGTTAGGGTCCCTGCTTTTTCTTTTTGAACATATATTTTGCATCCTCAGAACCCCCTCCCTCAACAGTGGGTGCAAAGCAGAACTAGGACATTCACCCACAGAACTCAATATCTTTTAAACAAAAAATCTAAGTGTGGTCATCTCACTAACAAACGTTTTCCAGTACCGGGCATATTGGAAACTAATATAAAACCCTACAAAAGTCACCAAAGATCTACAAGGCAAAATCTACCATACCATTACCAGCATAAACTTCCAAAACTCATACAAGGTGTCTACCCAGAAAAAAGCAGCACTATAAATACTGCAGCGGGCCACAGAACATCTAAGACGTATTTGAAAAGCTGAACCAGGCAAATTGCAACAGTCCAGATCCCTGCGTACAAATTTCATGTTAACAGAACACGCGGCCTTGGTCACACACTCAGAACACAGACTCTCACCAAGTACAGAATAAGTGATCACAAACTAAAGTAAAATAAAATATTTAGGCAAAAATTAATCTGAAACTCCAAGAAACCCAACTCTGCATGCAGTGCAACACCAGATGAGAGATGCAGTTTCCCATACTGTGTAAAAGTCCAAATCACTAAATTAAAAATAAAATTATTTTTTCTTCCTTTGTTGTCTGACCATTTTATTCTCAGGTCATGATGGGGAAACTGCTAGGTACGTATGACCTAGATTGGCCACTGTTGGAAACAGGATACTGGGCTTGATGGACCTTGGTCTGACCCAGTATGGCATATCTTATGTTTATATGTTCTTCCATCAGCCTATTTCCAGTCCCAGTAACCCTCCCCATATGTCAGCTCCCTTCCAGTCCCAGTGCCCCCTCCCTGCCAGCCTCCTCCCCATTACCCAGCCACCTACCAGTCCCATCCCCAAGTGTCAGCTTCCTTCAGTCCCACCCCCAGGTGTCAGCTCCCTTCCAGTCCCCCTCCAGTAGCATCCCCAGGTGTCAGCTCCCATCATCCCACTCCTCCCTTCCCTTGTGTCATCACCTTTCCAGTACCGCTACAGTACCATCCTAAGGTATCAGCTCCCTTCCAGCCCCCACCTTCACCCCATGTCATCTCCTTTCCAGCCCTATCTTTCCCTCTGTCAGCTCTCTTCTAACCCTCTGTCAGTTCCTTTCCAGCCATCTCTTTCCCCTGTATTAGCTCCCTCCCAGCCATCTCTTTCCCTCTCTATCAGCTCTTTTCCAGCCCTCTTCTGCCTTCCTTTCCAGTTTCCAGCCTTCTCTTGCCCCCTCTGTCAGCTCTCTTCCAGCCCTCTTCCCCCCCCCCCCCAGTCAGGCTCCTTTCCAGTTTCCAGCCCTCTCTTTCCCCCTCTGGCATCTCCTTTCCAGCCCTATTTTGCCCCCTCTGTCAGCTTTTTTCCATATTCTAGCCATCTCGTGCCCCCTCTGTCAGCTTCTTTCCAGTTTTCATCCACTGGTGGCTGAGCATCGCTAGCCCTCCAACTGCCCTGGTGAAGCTCCTGCCCTATCCGGGCAGTGGGAGCCTTTCCCCCACACACTCCTGCCCTATCCGGGCAGTGGGAGCCCTCCCTCCACACACTCTTGCCCTATCCGGGCAGTGGGAGCTTTCCCTCCACACACTCCTGCCCTATCCGGGCAGTGGGAGCCCTCCCTCCACACACTCCTGCCCTATCCGGGCAGTGGGAGCCCTCCCTCCACACACTCCTGCCCAATCCGGGCAGTGGGAGCACTCCCTCCACACACTCCTGCCCAATCCGGGCAGTGGGAGCCCTCCCTCCACACACTCCTGCCCAATCCGGGCAGTGGGAGCCCTCCCTCCACACACTCCTGCCCAATCCGGGCAGTGGGAGCCCTCCCTCCACACACTCCTGCCCAATCCGGGCAGTGGGAGCCCTCCCTCCACACACTCCTGCCCAATCCGGGCAGTGGGAGCCCTCCCTCCACACACTCCTGCCCAATCCGGGCAGTGGGAGCCCTCCCTCCACACACTCCTGCCCAATCCGGGCAGTGGGAGGCTCACACGCACACAGGCAGAACCGCATAAAAGCGGCGTCCCTACTTCGTGGGAGCCGCTGAGCATCGCTAGCCCTCCAACCGCCCTGGTGAAGCTCCTGCCCTATCCGGGCAGTGGGAGCCTCCCCACACACTCCTGCCCTATCCGGGCAGTGGGAGCCCTCCCTCACACACTCCTGCCCTATACGGGCAGTGGGAGCCCTCCCTCCACCCCCTCCTGCCCTATCCGGGCAGTGGGAGCCCTCCCTCCACACACTCCTGCCCTATCCGGGCAGTGGGAGCTTTCCCTCCACACACTCCTGCCCTATCCGGGCAGTGGGAGCCCTCCCTCCACACACTCCTGCCCTATCCGGGCAGTGGGAGCCCTCCCTCCACACACTCCTGCCCAATCCGGGCAGTGGGAGCACTCCCTCCACACACTCCTGCCCAATCCGGGCAGTGGGAGCCCTCCCTCCACACACTCCTGCCCAATCCGGGCAGTGGGAGCACTCCCTCCACACACTCCTGCCCAATCCGGGCAGTGGGAGCCCTCCCTCCACACACTCCTGCCCAATCCGGGCAGTGGGAGCCCTCCCTCCACACACTCCTGCCCAATCCGGGCAGTGGGAGCCCTCCCTCCACACACTCCTGCCCAATCCGGGCAGTGGGAGCCCTCCCTCCACACACTCCTGCCCAATCCGGGCAGTGGGAGGCTCACACGCACGCAGGCAGAACCGCATAAAAGCGGCGTCCCTACTTCGTGGGAGCCGCTGAGCATCGCTAGCCCTCCAACCGCCCTGGTGAAGCTCCTGCCCTATCTGGGCAGTGGGAGCCTTTCCCCCACACACTCCTGCCCTATCCGGGCAGTGGGAGCCCTCCCTCCACACACTCCTGCCCTATCCGGGCAGTGGGAGCTTTCCCTCCACACACTCCTGCCCTATCCGGGCAGTGGGAGCCCTCCCTCCACACACTCCTGCCCTATCCGGGCAGTGGGAGCCCTCCCTCCACACACTCCTGCCCAATCCGGGCAGTGGGAGCCCTCCCTCCACACACTCCTGCCCAATCCGGGCAGTGGGAGCCCTCCCTCCACACACTCCTACCCAATCCGGGCAGTGGGAGCACTCCCTCCACACACTCCTGCCCAATCCGGGCAGTGGGAGCCCTCCCTCCACACACTCCTGCCCAATCCGGGCAGTGGGAGCCCTCCCTCCACACACTCCTGCCCAATCCGGGCAGTGGGAGCCCTCCCTCCACACACTCCTGCCCAATCCGGGCAGTGGGAGGCTCACACGCACGCAGGCAGAAACGCATAAAAGCGGCGTCCCTACAGGGCGCGCCCGCGCCTGAGGGCCTCGCCAGAGGGCCCTTTGGCGGTGGCCCTTATGCGGTGGAGATTAGGCGCAGTTGAAACATCATCCACTCAACCGCAACAAGGCTGCAAGTATCAAGAAGCCTGACTCACATGACCAAAACTCCGATAACGGACAGAAAACGAAAGTGCAACAATCAAATGACTGACGGCTTGAGCTCCCCAGGCCGGGTCTGAGCTCGCCGGTCCCGACCACCACGCTCCACGAGATTCCCATAGCTGGACCAAAATTCGACATCAAGAGCTTTCAACTACAACGATATCACCCAGGTAAACAATTACTGGACTTATCTACCTCCTGATGCAAAAGACCACTGTGCAACCCTGGCCTAACCCCCCCCCCCCCAAGTAGGAGCCAACATACCTCTGTATATATAATGTATAAACTCCCCACTGTCACAAGCCCTGTTCTCCTCAAGCCAGCTGTTACATTGTAAACCCCTACCAACTCTAAAGGCTACTACTGTTTATTTAGAGCTAAATGAAACAAAGTATCTCTAACCAGCAAGTTGTTACATTTCAATGCAGTAACCCAATAACCTTCTTGCAATAACCTTAAGACTGTATCGCACAATACTGTATCTGTTTATACTGAATGATAAGTAACGATAGGACTGTATCACACAATACTGTATCTGTTTATACTGAGTGATAAGGAACGTTAGGACTGTATCCCTATTTTGTTAAAGTAATAAGAAACGCTGTACTCCAACCCATCTATCCCTGCTAGACTGTTGGTACCCAACAACTATCTTGCCGGCCTACACTAACTCATCTCTAGGCCAGCTGCCTTGACCTCACCCCACACTGCGCCACTCGAATCCAAAATCCAAGTATTTCTGGCAGACATAAAATGGAGCCTGCTCACACCTTCCTGATTTTGTGCATGTGTATACTAACATCTTCATATAGAACCATCCCACACTCACAATACTGCATTCCTCTACTATATACACCAATCTACCTTCTCCACCCCCCCCTCCATTACCCATCCTGCATCAATACAACTTAAATCCTATCACCACCACACAAACACCAAGTAAATTACCCCAACGACACACCCATATCAAAGGGAACAAATCTCAAAAACACCCTAAAACCAAAGCAAAGAACACTATTGGATCTCAAATACAACTCACACGAACCACACACCAAGAACATCACACATGTAACATTATCCTTATTAATGCTAGGTCAATAAGGAATAAAACGCATATTATCCACAACATTCTAACTGACGAACAATCAGATATCCTATGCATAACAGAAACATGGCTCACTGACTCAGACTCTGCAACAATGAACCAAATACAGAAGCCCGGATACCAACTATACAACTGCCCACGCATCAACAGAAGAGGAGGCGGAGTCCTTATAGCAGCCAAAACCAGCCTTCAACTCACAACCACATCTACGGTCACAAATCCAGATCTTGACCTACTTAAAGTCGAGAGCATGGCATTATCCATCTGCCTAATCTATCGACCTCCCTCACCACAGCACGAAACACTAGCCACAGCACTAGAAACCATCACATCCACACAAAGCAAAAAATTCCAGATCATCCTCGGAGATTTGAACCTAGCATCAATTCCTCCATCCCACACGGACTCCTTCTATGAAGCCATCGACCAATTGGGTTTCCAACAAATAATAAGCAACCCCACACACGATAGAGGAAACATCCTAGATATGATTTTCATACCCAGAAATCCACAACAAAGCAATGAACCACCTATAATAAACATAACTCAAGTACCATGGTCAGACCACCACCAAATCAACTGTAAACTTAAACTACAGTGCCAACCCAAAAACTCAAAGGAGATGAGAATGACCAACCCCATTAGGAAATTCAGCAAACTCAACGAGGAACACCTCATAAGCACCATTGCATCCCACATAAACCTAGATTCCACAGACCTAGACGAACTAACTAACAGATGGAACACACACATCCAAAATACATCTAACCCAACTCTGAAACACACATCAAACCCACATAAGATCAACTCGGAACCCTGGTACACAGGAACTCTAATAAAATCAAAAAGGGAGCTCCGTAAAATAGAGAGAAAATGGAGACAAACCAAATCCTCCGATCTCAAAACTAAATACATGGCCCATCTCGCAAAATACAAAGACGACGTGAACAATGCAAAAAAATTACATCACACCAACATCCTAAATAAGGCAATCAATCGCCCACGAGAGTTATTTGAACTAGTCAAATCACTAACCAAAACCGACCAAAATGCCAACCTCAACAAATCCATCAAGGTCCAAACACTGGCAAACCACTACGCGACCAAACTGACGGCCCCTGGTCCTCCACCCCCCCCACCAACACCACAAATCAGAAGTGAGAACAACACAACGCAAAACCAGTTATGGGAGCACTTCCACAAAATAGGAACCAAGCAAATCACAGCCATTGTCACAAGCCTGAAAAGCACCACCTCCCCACTAGATCCCTGTCCTGCATCCTGGATCAAGGCAGTGAAACAAGACATAGCACCTCACATAGCACACATAGTTAACCTATCCCTACAACAAGGAATCATGCCCTCAGAACTAAAGAAATCAGTCATTAGACCGATCCTAAAAAACACTACACTCAACGGAGAAGACCCAGCCTCCTACCGTCCCATATCAAGTATCTCATTCCTGGCAAAGATCATAGAAAAAACGGTCCTTCTACAACTCCAAGACCATCTGACTGACAGTGCTCCTCTTGATGACCAGCAATATGGCTTCAGGCAACATCATGGAGTTGAAACCCTGTTACTAGTTCTACTTAACAACCTCCTAAAGGGCCTTGAAAACAAAAAGAAAATGTACATTCTTGTATTCATTGACATCTCAGCTGCCTTTGATACAGTTAATCATGGGACCCTCATAAATAGGATAAAATCAATAGGAATAACAGGAACCCCACTAAAATGGTTCTCATCCTACATCTCAAATCGAACACAACAGGTTCAATTCAACGGAGAAAAAGCAGAATCTTTCTCACAAACACAGGGAATCCCCCAAGGCTCTGCTCTCTCAGCACTTCTGTTTAACATATATATGCAGCCACTATGCAAAATTTTCTCACGGCACGAAATTAATTACCACATCTATGCCGATGATATCATGCTATACACACAACTGGACACTAAAAACCCAGACTACAACCCACTGGAGACATGTATCGGAGAGATGCAAGACTGGTTACAACAAAGTAGTATGTCAATTAATCACAAAAAAACCGAAGTAATGCATATCTCCAAAGAACCGAATTTTGACCCTCCCACATCAATAACACTATGTAACAACACTTACCAAACAAAAAAAGAAATAAAGTATCTAGGAGTCACATTTGACTGTGACCTAAAGATGGAAAAACACCTCCGAAAGACCAACAGAGCAGTTTTCCACAAGCTTAGAGTGCTCCAACCCATTCGGAATATTATTGATCCCCAAGACTTCAGAACAGTGGCCCAAGCACTCATCATGCCACATTTTGACTACTGCAACGCCATCCTACAAGGTTTACCTAAAAAAACCCTAAACATATTACAAATGGCACAAAATGTAGCTGCCAGGGTCATAATGAAGAAAAATCTAAGTGACCACATCACACCAGTACTAATTCAATTACACTGGCTACCCATAACAGCTCGCACAAAATACAAAATACTAACAACCACCTTCAAACTCATCCACAACTTAGCACCTTCCTTCCTCAACAACCTAGTAAGATTGCAACCTCCTACCCGAAACAGAAGAACCCACAATTCCAACATCCTTCACACTCCAACAGATATAAGATCTGCCAAAGCTAACACCAGCCACAGGGCTTTCTCATATGCGGCGCCAACACTGTGGAACCAACTCCCACCAGAACTACGAGCTAGCAATGACCTTCTAGACTTCAGAAAGAAACTCAAAACGCACATTTTCCAATCACATTTCAACCTGAACTAAACCCACAGATGGAGCAGCCCCTGACCACTGTGTCCAAGAAGATTATCCTGTATATATGTATTTATGTATATATGTAATGAACTCCCCCATAGCTAAGAAGTGTTAACTCTGTATGATGTGCTTTTCTGACAATCTGTATGTAAACAAAATTTGTACCTGCCTTGATTCGGCAGTTTCACAATAGTAATCCTACCCGCTTCTGATCGCTGGAAGGAGCGGGCTACAAATGCTTGCTAAATAAATAAATAAAATAAAATCTCTTGCCCCCTCTGTCAGCTCCTTTCCAGTTTCCAGCCCTCTTTTTCTCTGTCAGCCCCTTTCCAGCCCTATTTTGCCCCCTCTGTCAGCTCCTTTCCAGATTCCAGGCATCTCTTGCCCCCTCTGCCAGCTCCTTTCCAGTTTCTGCCCTTTCTGTCTTTTCTCTGTGTAGCTCCATTCCCTTCCCTTCCTGCTGCCTGCGAAGCTCCATTCCTTCCCTTCCTGCCAACTGCGAAGCTCCGTTCTTCCCCTTCCTGCAGCCCTCAAAGCTTTGCTTCACTTCCCCTCCTACCACCTGCGAAGCTCTGTACCTCTTCCCTTCCTGCAGCCTCATATCGGCTCTGTTATGCTCCTTCCCCTTCCCAAGAAGCTGTCATAGCGGTAATTTCAAATGAAAAAGAAACCCTTCCTGCCCTTTGGAACCCCTGAAACTGCATCCCGCACTCTAGTGTCACTTCTGTTTGAGGGAGGGATGCAGCTGCAGGGGTTCCAAAGGGCCCGCATCAATTTCTTTTTCATTTAAATTACCACTATGGCAGCTGCTTGGGAAGGGGAAAGAGCATAATGGAGCTGATACAGGCTGCAGGAAAGGGAGTGGAACAGAGCTTCACTGGTGGCAGGAGGGGAGAGAAGAATGGATCTTTTTTGTTTGTTTAAAACTGAAGGCAGAGTGAGGCAGCTCTTTGGGGGGTATTTTTGCCGTCCCCAAATGTTTGCCGCCTGAGGCCACTGCCTCACTCTGCCTCATTATAGAGACGCCCCTGCTTCCAGAGTACTCCAGCCCAGCTAACAGAGGGTGGAGAAGACATAATGCAGGAAATGAACTGAGGACTCTCTGCATAGCAGACACAGTGCTGACACTGAGCCACCAGAATGACCCTATCTATAGGCTTAATATGTTCTATTCTGTCAGTAAATATGTTGATGATCTGTATTCTTTTTGCATATTTTCAGACGTTTAATCCTTATAGAGGGTAATTTTATAATCAGATGCCTAGTTTAAGGCAGCAAAAATACAGCAATTTAAGCTTCTTTTATTAAAAAAAAGTAAGTGCCTGGTCTTCCTTACAAAATATGGGGTCGATATCCAGAAGAGTTTATGCACTTTACAGCACCTGCAAACCCTTTTATCTTGGTCATGCAGCTACTAAGCGACACTAATTGGGTATTGCTGTTGAATATCCCCACTGACCACCATGAAAACATCCGGTTAGTTTTGGGGCATAAGAACATAAGAACATAAGATATGCCATACTGTGTCAGACCAAGGTCCATCAAGCCCAGTATCCTGTTTCCAACAGTGGCCAATCTAGGTCATATGTACCTAGCAGTTTCCCCAAAAGACACAGGTTCCACAATGCTTGTATTGGTTCAAGCATTGATATCCTGGGTCCCTTCTTAATAATGGTCAGTCTGATCCCTGTGACTGTCTAGATAGCGACAATATTTAGCCACTAACCAGATGGCTGTCCTAACTTTACGCGCTTGTTGCTGTCTGGTTAATGACCGAATATTGCCCTCAATTACTGGAGAAACCAGATATTCAGCTCCAGATGCTGGATGGGCTCTACTGCTGAATATTCAGTTTAACAACACTGACTGCTGCTGAATATCTACCCCTACTAGCTTAAGTGGCGAAAAACATGCTTTATTTAAAAGGCAATCATTTACACCAGATCTACATTTTGCAAGTAATTGCACCAATTATATTATTTAATAATCGACGCACATCTGCCTATGTTCCTCCAAAACTCTGCCCCTGCGCAGGGGTATGCAACAGCTGTTGCATCGATGTGCATCTCTTAGGGGGAGAGAATAAGGTTCCTCCCTCAAGTCTTGCTGAGTACCTTCATGTGGTGACCCCATTTTATAACATCTATACCAAATCTCAGCAAGGTGCCACTGCAATTGAAGTATGGTAGGAACGAAGAAGAAGATTACATACTGGTCACACGTTGCCTAGGATAAAACGGTGCCCACCCGTAGCTTATGCACTAGGGCTAACGATGGTGGTTATGATAGTGTAAGTGTTGCAGATGCAGATAACATCCCTGCCAGAGATAAATGTCATGGTGAGCCTGTTCATGAACCCACTGTGGCAGGAGATAAACCACAGAAGTTAATGAAAATGTTCAGAGGATTAACTACCGTTAAGTGGAATTCTGCTGATAAAGAGTAGATAATGTGCTGCTATTTTTATGCTACAAACCCTATATTTAAATCAAGAGGGTATACAAAGAGAGTCTGCCTAAAGTTGGAAGAAAGAGGAAAATCGTCACTAGAAAAACTGCAAAAAGCAACAGATGCAAATTTTAAGATCTTTAATTTTAAAGATCAAAGTAAAGAAGTATGTGAATGATAACATCTTGAAGCAACTGAGGGATTCTCTGGACAAAGAAATACAGGGAGGAGGGGACCTAAGTGAGAGTTCCAGAAGAAAAGAAGACTCAGAAAAGGAAAGATAGGTTGAGGGTGGATAGGAACTGAGAGATTTGGAACTGCAGAAAAGTGAGCTAAATAAAGGAAGGGTCAACAAATTAACTGAAGAGGAGGAAGCAAAGGAAGAAGAGGAAAGGGAGGAGAAAGACCCAGAGGTGGAGGAATTCAAGATAGGACTTCTAGTCCATATGGAAAGAGGTGAATGTGCTGGGTTCCAAGCACGGGAAAGGATTACTCAAGCTAAATTTAACACCTAAGGTTAGAGTATGATAATTAAGATGAACAAGGCCAAATTCAGTATAAAGGAACCATTTATTGATATCACTGAAATTAAGCGAATACAATATTGTGAAGCTAAAATTAGTACTGCAAGAATACTATCAACTAAAGTGTAGGGCCAGAAGAAAAATAAAACAATAACAGTTCCTCCTTGGATTGAGCACATCAAATGAAAAATACAATCATTGCCTGCAGAGGTATCCTTGCTGGATGGGTATCATTAAGATCATTAAAGACATTAAGGAAGATCCAAGACATCAAGCTGAAGCATGCTGCATTAATGTCTCCAACTAGCTCAAAATGTGGCCACAAGAATAACCATGAATATCAACTCCATGGAACATATCACTCCAACACTCTGTTCACTCCATTGGTTACCTATATAAAGCCCTATAAAATACAAAATTCTTGTCACGATATTCAAATTAATCGACTGCATATCCCCATCATACCTTTCCGCACTCATCACCAAAGAAAATAGCAACCACAACCAACGCAACAAGAACAAAAACAAACCCATGATTCCAAGAGACTTGCCGATACGTAACAAAGAGCTGGAAAGAGTGGCTCACCTTATAGCAGGCTGTGAAGTTCTGATGGCAGAACATTTCTATACAGAAAGGCACAACAAAGTATCACACCTCCTCCACTGGAAACTCTATAAAAGCTGCAACATCACTGTCCCTGAAAAGGACTGTGATCATGACCCTAAGAGAATAACAGAGAATGAAGAGGTTATGATCACCTGGGACATTCCCATTCTGACAGATAAGAAACTGGATGCCAGGAAACCTGACATAGTGGTAAAGGAGAAGAATTCCAGCATGGCATTGCTAAGTGTTTGTACTGAGTGATTATTCTTTGAATTGCGCGGAGAAGCAGAAAATTCTGAAGTACCAAGAAATGCAGTCAGAGATGAAGAAAATATGCCAGAAAGATATAGAAATCTTTCCCATTGTACTGGGAGTGACAGGCTTGATAAGAATAATTTCCAGGCATATCTTGATAAACTACCCATACCTGTTACATCTTATGAACTCTGGAAGGAAGCTCTCTTAGGCACGATGCAAGTACATTGAGCCCAGTATTCAAAGGGATTAATCCCCATAGCCGGGATATTCAGCATCAAGAACAAGGTTAGTGTCACTGAATATCCGCAGGTGCTGCCGTTGCACGTGCAGATGCTCATTGGAGCAGCACCTGATGATAACCAGGCAGAAGTGATATTGAGCCGCTGCTCGCTTATTGCTCAGTGGCAAAAGTCAGGCACAGTAAAGACTGGCCTAACTTTCATTGCTGAAGCTAAACAGTGGCTGAATAACACCACAGTTAGCTTTCCGACAATCCGGGCAACCATGCATGTAGCCCCGGCATTTAATATCTGGGTTTAAAGTTTAGAGGTGGTAGCTGGCTGGTCTGGCAGGGCTAGCTACTGCCACTGAATATCGGGCTCATTGTTTTTAAGAGACTATAAATCCACTTAAATGTATTCTTCCAATCTACGCATGTAGTAGCTCCTTTACAAACTCTGTTTACATTTTCAAAAATTTGCATCACTCTATCATTGATGGTTGTACTTTCTTGTTAGAGTTAGTAGTAAGTCAAGTTAATACAATATTTAAGAAATCTTTTTATAATTTTCCTATTTGACTAAGATATTTGTCTGGGACCAATAAACTTTTTCTATGCAATGAAGATGACAGATGTGAACTTCAATTACAGAGGGTTCTTTTTTGTTCTTGATCAATTAAAAATATCACAACCTTCAAAGTATCTTGAGTCCAGTTACTGAGTTCAGTTTGGCTGTTGGGTACATTTTGGTTAACATAGGGGCATGTTTACTAAAAACCGCTAATTTGCGTGCCGCAAAATAGCGCACTAAAAGCGGTACTTAAGAGTGCTTAAACACCCCGCAAACGTGCGATGAAGCCCCGCACACTTGCGCGTCACAGTAACGGGTGCCGCACAAGTACGTGCCCGCAAATGTCCGATAGAGGCGTGGAAAGGCTAACGGAGGGCGGAGGAAGGCCCCGGAGGGGCGGAGAGAAGGGGTTAATGGGCGTGGAAGGGGAGGGGAGAGGCGCCCCGCACATTATCGGGGCTGAATTTCCAAAGAAAAATAGCGCGAGTGAATCACTCGCGTTAGAATGCATTTAAAGGGAAGAGAAACCATTTCCGTCAGCAATGTACAGCAAAACCGGGGAAACCTGAAAAACGTGAGCAGTGTGATACATGTGCACAGCACAAAAGTGCAATTATAAATAGAAAATGACCACCATAAAAATATGAAAAATAGTAATTCAGTTGGGGAACAGTTATAGTGATGGGCAAAACTAGATAACACACCCAGGAAAGCTCCAAAAAAAAGGAAATGATTTATGGAAAGGTGTACGGAGCGGAGACTCGTCCAAAAAACATTACCCTTTTTCTGGAGCTGTCCTGGGAGTGTTATCTAGGGTTGCCCATTAATATCACTGTTGCCCAGCTTGGGTATATGTTTTCCCCCTTTGTTCTGTGGTCATTCCCGGGTTTTATTTGCACGTTTGTCACCACACAGGGTGAAGGAGCCCACAGTAAAAATGCATACAGCAGGGTTTGTGACTCCATCCTGCCAGGTTTACTACCTCCAGGGCTGCACTGTCTCTGTGGCCATAGTGTGGTGCAGAGGACATAGCCATGACCTCTAGAACTAGAAGGCCAGAGGTTCAAATCCCAGCTGGGGCACTTGCCAGCCCCGTCCATATATTTTACCCACCACTAAACAAAGATAGAGCAGACACACCTGTATTGCAGGGAACATAAGCATGGGGGAAACACCCATATGTTACCGCACACACACCACAACAATGGGCATACCTACAGCCAAGTCCCCCAAATGCAGTCCCGTACTGCCACATTGCAATCAGGTCATCTGCTTTTTCTGAGAGAAGCTCATGCCAGCATGTTGGCGCACGAGTATATGTGGTGCAGGTGGCAGTGGCAGCTAGCCACAGAGGACAGAGGCCAAGCCATGTGCAGGCTGGCACAGTCCACTGCAACACACAGGCCCTGCCAGATCCACAGGCATGGACGTTCCAGGGAATCCAACCAATCTGTGGCTACAAGGTGGTGCAGTGCACACAGTGCATACAAGAACAGAAGGTCACAGGTTCAAAGCCCAGCTGGGGCTACCACCAATCCTTCCCACATATTTTTCCCACAGCTACACAGTGATAGTAAGGACAAACCTTTCGTGGCAAGGACATATGCAATGGTACTACGTCTATCTTTTACCCCACTGAGCACAGACACCATGTACAGGGGCAGTACCTAGAGCAGAATCTCCCAAATGCAGTCCTGGTGGGCCACACACCAGTCAGGGTCCATGCTGCCACTCATACAAATGCCTGTGCTGTATATCTATGCACCACCCCCATGGCATGTAGATGTAGCTCATGCATATTCATGAGGAACAGCAGGTAAACCCGATCAGTGTGATGCACACCTGGACTGGAGTTGGGAATCTCTGCCGTAAAGCAGCAGCCAACAGGGGCAGACACACCCACACCCACACCCACAGGCCCCATTGGCCAATGTCTCCTGGAGAGGCAGAACATTGGACCCTGCGTGCATCTCCCAATACTAGCACCTGCATACCCTAGCAATGGAACCCTACACCTGAGGTATACGGTACACAGCTCTGAGACGCTTGCTAGGAGTACTGGCAGATAGATATCCATACGATACGCACATACTGCTAGTTGACCCCATCCGAACAATCTGTTTGGTGTTTGCGGTGCGTGCTCCAGCCCTTGCCACTGACGGTGTTTACCACCCTGGGGAGTGACCCCCAGCAGTACTGCGTAGCATATCCATGCCTTGCCGTGCCCAGCACCGGTTTGGTGGGCAAGGCTAATTACCTCCTCAATAGTAGCACCATGATGGCATAGGTGTGGAATTGTGTGTCTGTCTATACAGTGGGTGTTGGCTGCATGCCCCTTCCACAGCCCACACTGCCAACACGGTTGCCAGTATTGGCCTGCCAATGTGCATAATGAGTAGCAAGGGACCATGGGTATATCTCAGACAGAGTGGACTGACCAGGATGCAGCTGCACAGGGCATAGGGCACTGGCAGGGGCATGGTAGTGCCCGGCCACCACCTACACAGACAGGGTGACCTCTGTATGTGCTGCTGGGGGATCACTCTCACCCTGAGTGTGCAGTGACGGCAGCATGGCTAGGCACCCCCATAGTGCTATATTGTGATTCTCCCATGTGATATGTATGGGTGTCCTGTGGGGGCCTCTTCATGGACTTATCTGTCTGTGTGTGCTGCCACCCCAGTTGTGGGTGCATGCATGTCCATCAGGACCAGCCAGCAGACTGTTCACAGCTGATATGTGTTGTGATGGAGTGCCTTGCAGGGTGCAGTGGCTGATGGCTTGCTGCAGGTGAATATTAGATAGTGGCAGGGTGCATCTTTGAATATCCAGGCCTAATGTCTGTCTGATATTGTGTTATGGATGTGTGTGGCACTGCTTGGACTGCCCTGTAAGGTGTCTGTTCCCTAGCAGGACTGGGGTTGATGGTCCACTCTACTGCCATCGGGGTGGGGATCTGTTGAGAGGAAGCCCTGTTTTATCCACATGGGGGTGGGGGTCCCCACTAACTGAGCCAGACAGAGATCTCCAAAATGTTTATGCAACACCTACCTATTCCACAGGTTATTGCTGCTTTGGAGCTCTGACATGTCTACATTCGGCCATGCCTGGTGTTGTGGACCTGGTCCTGGGCGCAACATCTCACACTCAGGGTGAGCACAGTAACCGCACAATGTGATGGTGTTTAGCTACTCTTTGCCGTTTGTCCACCCACTCAGGACACCCTACCAGGCCGAGGTGCTGTGTGGGTGCACACGGATACTTCCCCCTACCAGGCCGGGGAGCTTTAGGGGTGCATTTCCCATCCTGTGTTCAATCGTGGACAGCTGATTTGCATGTGCAGTGCATCATGGGTACGGGTGGTTCACAACAGCAGACTGTCAGTGAGGTGACGTACAGGCTATCTGCAGCCAGCCAGGGGCTGCTTACGGCTATGGAGCTGTAGCCCAATGGTTACGTCACTGCCTGTGCAGCCAGATGTCATGGGTTCAAACCCACAGTGGGGTTATGTGATAGAGGTGTCCACAGATTTATTTTAATTTACTGTACATATGTTGCTGCCAGCAATACCACCCTCAGCGTACTGTACCCATAAGGTGCCTCTGAGGGTGCTTTATTGCCAGGCATATAGGGTGCACTATACATTATCCTGTGTCGCAACATACATGCTGCCCTATAGGGGACATTCTAGGGTGCCTTGGCGGACGGTGCACTGTAACATGTGCCTTATGGGCCGCCTTATATTAATATGCTGTGAGAGTGCGTTTGCTAGTAGTTATCACAAAATAAAATTAGAAAGCCTCCTACAGCACTCCACAACATATAACATAATGCCTCAGCTAGCCTTTTTCACTGGGCATTGTGAGGGATCAAACCCCTGGTCCCTGCACCATTGGTCAGTGTCTTAACCATTGTGCTGTGGCTGTGTTCCTTTGCTTTGGCATCAGCGCGCCGCCTTATGCCCATCAGCGCGCCACCTCCTGCTGCCCACAATTAGTGCGCCGCCTTGTGCCGCCCAAAATGAACAGTGCGCCGCCTTGTGCCGCCCAAAAAGGACAGTGCGCCACCTTGTGCCGCCCAGATAGTACAGTGCGCCGCCTTATGCCGTACAAAAGGAACAGTGTGCCGCCTTATGCCGTCCAAAAGTACTTTGCCTCCTGAACCACTTTTACACATTCAAGGTGTTGCCTCAGCTGGCCTTTTTGTTGCACACAATGGGGGATTGAACCTGTGGCCCCTGCACCATTGGTTAGTGTGTTCACCGTTGTGTTACAGCTCTGTCCTGATATGTACTCAGCAGCGCCCCACTTAGCCTTCCCACGCGCTAATGTGGGCCCCGCAAATTAGCGCGACGCGCACATGTACGGTAGGGGTTTTTTCTTCTTTCTGCCTGAACCGCCCACTCCTTATATGGCACACGCACACTACCGCGGCCCCGCACGTTAGGAATGTTTAGTAAACATGCCCCATAGTCTGAGCAAATTTGTTTTTTCCTCATTGAAATTTTAACACTTTGTCACGCCTTCCACATTTAAGCGAGTTTGTTTAAGATCGTATGCATTATGTTCATTTCACGGTCATTTATACCTAATAGTTGGCAGGCCAAATGTCTGGAATTCACATCTGTGAGTTGAAAACATTTGGTGTGCCATGCTGGGTCAGACTAAAGGTCCATCAAGTCCAGCATCCACTTTCCAACTGGGTCAAACTGGGTTAACAGGAAATATCTAGTGGACCCTGAAGAGTAGATCTATTCCTTGTTGCATATTCCCAGTAATAAAGTGGTAGCTTCATCTATCTGATTAACAATTCTGATTATGTGGTCCCCCTACAAGGAATAGCCAACACCAACTTATCCCTGTATTCTGAGAAGTCATCTAATCAGTGGTCACCATAGCCAATCAGAAGGATGAGTTATTATCTATTTTTCAGTCATCCTTTTAACATATATATTTCCAGATAAGTGCTGCTGATGGTGATATTCAACAGCACTTTACTGAATGTTGTTGAATAGCATTACAGACGGATAGTGCTGGGGCAGTGGACTGAGCAGGGCAAGGAGCTGGAGATTATACAGATAGCAGTGATATTCAGTGCCTCTCTCCAGGTAACTGCATAACTTAGAAAAGAAAAAAAAGGCCATCACAAATTATCTTGATAGTGGATATGGCCACTATTTTGATACTGCCAGCAGTGACTACCCTATCCAAATCCTCAGTTGTGGCTACTATTTGAATATCAGTGCAGAATATCCAGATTAGTTTTAGCCACGGATGCTGGTGTTCAAGAAAATAGTGACCACCGAAGCTATTGACCCATAAACCTTCAGAGGAATAAGATATCCTGATCCGACAAAGGCAATTGTTATTAAACGAGTGTGATTTGATTCATATTTTAGCAAGAAAGCTATTTATTTATAAATCCAGTATGTTGGAAATCTTCGGAAGGTTGACTGAAGTATGCAGGCATAAGGCACTTTGGCTGTAAATAAGAAAAGGCTTTGAGAGGAAACAGGTGGAATGATTTTTTCCAGATAGAAAAATACTGGCTGGCTGTTCTTTGAATTGATTCTCAGTCAGGTTGATGTCAGCAAATCAAGCCATTTGTGCTGAATGACACCTGGTTTTATTTTCATGAAGTTACTTTATCAATACACATAAGAACATAAGAACATAAGATATGCCATACTGGGTCAGACCAAGGTCCATCAAGCCCTGCATTCTGTTTCCAACAGTGGCCAATCTAGGTCATACGTACCTAGCAGTTTCCCCAAGGGACACAGGTTCCACAATGCTTGTACTGGTTCAAGCATTGATATCCTGGGTCCCTTCTTAATAATGGTTTATGGACCTTTCCTCCAGGAACTTGTCCAAACCTTTTTTAAACCCAGCTACACTAACAGCCTTTACTACATCCTCCGGTAACAAATTCCAGAGTTTGATTACACGTTGAGTGAAAAAATATTTTCTTTTATTAGTCTTAAATAGTTTACCCTGTAGCTTCATTGCATGTCCCCTAGTCTTTCCATATTCTGATAAGGTAAACAATCAATCTATGTTTACCCGTTCCACTCCGTTCATTAATTTATAGACTTCTATCATATCTCCCCTCAGCCGTCTCTTCTCCAGGCTAAAGAGCCCCAACCTTTTTAGCCTTTCTTCATAGGAGTAGCCTTCCATCCCCTTTACAATATTGGTGGCTCTTCTCTGAACCTTTTCTAAAATCGCTATATCCTTTTTAAGATACGGCGACCAGAATTGCACACAATATTCAAGGTGTGGTCTCACCATGGAACGATATAGAGGCATTATAATATCGCTTGTTTTATTTTCCATTCCTTTCCTTATCATACCTAGTATTCTATTTGCTCTCTTGGCCGCCGCTGCACACTGGGCCGAGGGTTTTAACAAGGTATCCACAATGACACCTAAATCTTTTTCCTGGGTGGTGGTTCCTAATGTGGAACCTTGCATCGTGTAACCATAGTTTGGGTTGTTCTTCCCTAGGTGCATAACCTTGCACTTCTCCACATTAAATTTCATCTGCCATTTTGATGCCCAGTCTTCCAATTTATCAAGATCCTCTTGCAATTTTCCACAATCCTCCTAGGTTTTAACAACTTTAAACAGTTTTGTGTCATCTGCAAATTTGATAACCTCACTTGTTATTCCACTTTCCAGGTCATTTATGAATATGTCAAAAAGCAGCGGACCCAGCACAGATCCCTGGGGTACACCACTATTCACATTTCTCCATTGGGAAAATTGGCCATTTAGCCCTACCCTCTGCTTTCTATCTTTTAACCAGTTCCTGATCCACAGTAGTACACTGCCTCCTATCCCATGACTCTTTAGTTTTGCCAAAAGTCTCTCATGAGGGACTTTGTCAAAGGCTTTCTGAAAGTCCAGATACACAATATCAACCGACTCACCTTTGTCCACCTGTTTATTCACTCCTTCAAAAAAACATAACAGATTAGTAAGACAAGATCTTCCTTGTCTAAAGCCATGTTGGCTGTCTCCCATTAGGTCGTGACTATCTACATGCTGAGTAATTTTATTCTTTATGATGGTTTCTACCATTTTTCCCGGTACTGATGTCAGGCTCACTGGTCTGTAGTTTCCCGGATCACCCCTCGAACCCTTTTTAAAAATTGGTGTTACATTGGCGATCCTCCAATCCTCAGGTATTAGAGATGATTTTAATGATAGTTCACAGATTACTGATAGCAGGTCTGCAATCTCAAATTTCAGTTCTTTCAACACCCTTGGATGTATACCATCCGGCCCAGGTGATTTGCTACTCTTCAGTTTATCTAATAGTTGTAAGACATCTTCCCGATGTATCGATATTTCCTTCAATTCTTCCACACCTTTAAATACCACTTCAGTCATGGGTAACATCCCTACATCTTCCTCAGTAAAGACCGAAGCAAAGAATTCATTCAGTCTCTCCGCTATCGCCTTGTCGCCTCTTAGTGCTCCTTTAACCCCTTTATCATCTAATGGTCCAACTGACTCTCTCACAGGTTTTTTGCTACGAATGTACTTGAAAAGGTCTTTATTTCGCGTTTTTGCTTCCGCAGCAAGCTTCTTCTCAAATTCTCTCTTTGCCTGCCTTATCAATGCCTTGCATTTGACTTGCCAGTGCTTGTGCTGTTTCCAGGTTTCATCGTTTGGCTCTTTTTTCCATTTCCTGAAAGATGCTTTTTTGGCAACAACAGCCTCTCTGACCTCACCTTTAAACCATGCTGGCAGTTTTTTGGACTTCCTTCCACTTTTCTTAAAGCGTGGAATACAGCTGGTCTGGGCTTCCAAGATAGTATTTTTCAACAACACCCAAGCTTGATGTACGTCTTTAACCTTTGCAACTGCTCCTTTTAGTTTTTTCTTAACTGTTTTCCTCATTTGATCATAGTCTCCCTTTCGAAAGTTAAAGGGTAGTACTGTGGATTTCCTTACTATCCCTCCTCCACTAATTAAATCAAAGGTGATCATGCTATGATCACTATTGCCAAGTGGCCCCAACACCCTTATCTCTTGCACTACAACTGGTGTTCCACTAAGGACTAGGTCTAATATTGCTTCCCCTCTGGTTGGTTCTTGAACCAGCTGCTCCAAGAAGCAGTCATTTATTTCACCTAGGAACTTTATCTCCCTAGCATGTCCTGTTGTGACACTGACCCAGTCGATGCCGGGGTAATTGAAATCACCCATTATTATTACTGCACTGTAACTTTTGCTAGCTTCCTTGATTTCTTTGAGCATTTCATCATCCATTTGTTCATTCTGGCCAGGCGGACGATAGTACACCCCCACTGACATCGCCTTCCCCTTTTTACATGGAATTTCAATCCATAGAGATTCTACAGCAAATTTTGTTTCTTGCAAAACTTTAATCCTTTCTGACTCAATGCCCTCTCTAACATAGAGCGCAACCCCTCCACCAATTTGGTCAGCTCTATCATTACGATATAGTTTGTACCCAGGTATCACAGTGTCCCACTGGTTGTCCTCTTTCCACCATGTCTCTGATATTCCAATCATATCTAAGCTCTCGTTTAGTGCTATATATTCTAACTCTCCCATCTTGTTTTGTAGACTTCTAGCATTTGCATACAAGCATTTTAGAGACTGTATTTTATTCATATTAATTTGGCTATTGGTAGACATGGGTAATTTGGGATCTTTAAGTTCTGTCTGCTCCATACTCGAGGGCATTTGGGCTACTTTACTCTTTTTTGGAACCTCTCTGCTTTTTGTAGTATCCTTCAAGGATACATTCTTCCGAACCATGCGCTCTTGGGCGACTGTCGGCTTTCCCCTGTTATCTAGTTTAAAAGCTGCTCTATCTCCTTTTTAAAGGTTAATGCCAGCAGCCTGGTTCCATCCCGGTTAAGGTGAAGCCCATCCCTTCGGAAGAGCCCCTCCTTTCCCCAGAATGTTCCCCAGTTCCTAACAAATCTGAACCCCTCATCTCTGCACCATTGTCTCATCCACGCATTGAGACTCCGGAGCTCTGCCTGCCTTTTGGGTCCTGCGCGTGGAACGGGAAGCATTTCGGAGAACGCTACCCTGGAAGTTTTGGATTTCAACTTCCTACCTAAAAGCCTAAATTTAGCTTCCAGAACCTCCCTACCACATTTTCCTATGTCATTGGTACCGACATGTACCAAGACAGCAGACTCCTCCCCAGCACTATCTAAGACCTTATCTAGGTGGCGTGTGAGGTCCGCTACCTTCGCACCAGGCAGGCATGTTACCAGGCGATCCTCACGTCCACCAGCCACCCAGCTATCTACATGCCTAATGATCGAATCACCAACTATAACTGCTGTCCTAACCCTTCCCTCATGGGCACTTGGCCCTGGAGAAACCTCCTCGGTGCGAGAGGGGTTTACATCACCTGGAGGACAGGTCCTAATTACAGGATCACTTCCTGCCACACCAGGGTGATGCTCTCCTGTCACGTGACCTCTCTCCTCCCTGGCAACAGGGATGCTGCCAGACTGGAGGTGGGACTTCAGGACTATATCCCTGTAGGTCTTGTCTATGTACCTCTCTGTCTGTCTTATGTTTTCCAAGTCTGCTACTCTAGCCTCTAGAGAACGGACTCGTTCCCTGAGAGCAGAGAGCTCCTTGCACCTAGTGCACACGTAAGACCTCTCACCAGCTGGGAGAAAATCATACATGTGACACTCAATGCAAAAGACTGGAAAGCCCACATCCCGCTTTAGGGGCATGTTTACTAAAGTGTTTGATTGGGTAGCATGAGGTTTAGCGCACACCAAATGCATAGCGCGGGGCGGAAGTAACCAGGAGCATGCACTAAAAAGGCACCCGTGATAAAAATACCACACCACCTAATTTATGCATGACTGGGAGGGGTTTGGGCGAGGAAAGAGTAGAGAGTGGGTGTGAACAGCAGTGCACAGCTAGAGTGTGCATGTTAGTGATGCTCACCAATGCAAATAATGCACTAGCATGGGTGCAGATAACACCACCCCCAGATCAGATGCTAAATAGACCCACCTTGATGTTGCACCCTCAACACATGGTATGGGCACAGTTCCTATCAAACCCTGTTTCTTAGGTCCTCCCTCACACACAGCAAAGAATATGACATCTACAGGTCCGCATCCATGTTCCTAGCCCACATGCCATTATCTGCAGCTTGGCAGGTAATGCACCAAGCCAGCCTGCCAACCAGACATCAGAAGGAGGGGCCCCAGAAGCAGCAGCAGCAACAACCACAGCACACCCAACAAATGGGTCAGGCTCCACCACCAGAGCAGATGCAGCAGCCGGAACAGAGGCTGCAGTGTCCTTGGAGAAGGGAGGTACAGGCCAAGCAGCCACGCATATGCAGACACCATGCCACCCTCCTTTCCTTCATAAGGAACAGGTGGTTTCTCTCTACTGGCAGAGTGCAATGGTCCTAATAACTTTTTATGAGGATCCTAGGCCTGACATGCATCATCTCACTGACAGGACCCGCACTATATCTGGTCTTGTGAAGACACTGAGCACTCTATATGTCTTTGCTTCTAACTCCTTCCAAACATCTGTGCCCATAGTCAGTGGAAGGAGCTGTGCCAACTTTCCCAGAAGGTCCCACCAAGTACTATAGGCCCTCTGCAATAAGAAGTAATCTTGGGAGACTATCAAGGAACATGTAGACAGCATAGCTGGTCTACTTAATGTGAATGGAGCAAGATATTGTTTTCTGTTTCTATATTGTTGGTTGTATGTTTTTATATTGTCTGTTTCTATGTTTCAGTATTATTTCAGATGATCTTAAGGTGGCTAAACAGGTAGAAAGGGTGACACAAAAGCCAGAAGGATACTTGGGTGCATAGGGAGAGGAATGGCCAGCAGGAAGAAGGAGGTGATAGTGCCTCTGTATAAGACCACATCTTCAAAAGAATATAAACGGGATGGCATGGGTGCAGAGGGTGGCTACCAAAATAGTAATAAGAATAAAAGAACATAAGAAATGCTATAGTGGGTCAGACCAAGGTCCATCAAGCCCAGCATCCTGTTTCCAACAGTGGCCAATTCAGGTCACAAGTACCTGGCAGGTTCCCAAAAAGCTACATACCGTAGGTTCCAAAATGCTTGTCCTGGGATAAGCAGCGGATTTACCGGATCGTCTTTAATAATGGTTCATGGAGTTTTCCTCCAGGAACTTGTCCAAACCTTTTTTAAACACAACTATACTAACAGCTTTTATTATATCCTCCTGTAACAAATTCCAGAGTCTGATTACGCTTTGAGTGAAAAAATATTTTTTCTTATTACTCTTAAATGGGTTACATTGTAGCTTCCTTGCATGCCCCCTAGTCTTTCTACTTTTTGATGGAGTAAACAACTGATCTATATTTACTCGTTCTACTCCATTCATTAATTTATAGACCTCTATCATATCTCTCCCCTCAGCCATCTCTTTTCCAAGTTTGAAGAGCCCTAATCTTTTAAGCCTTTCCTCATAGGGTTATCCTTCCATTCCCTTTACTATTTTGGTGGTTCTTCTTGGTACCTTTTCTAATTCTGCTATATCCTTTTTAAGATATGGAAACCAGAATTGCACACAGTATTCAAGGTGTGGTCACACCATTAAATGATACAGAGGCATTATAATATCCTTGGTTTTATTCTCCATTCCTTTCCTTATGATACCTAGCATTCTATTTGCTTTCTTGCCCATTGCTGCATACTGGGCGGAGGGTTTCAATGTATTATCCATGATGATGCCTAAATATTCTTCCTGGGTGGTGGTTCCTAATGTGGAACCTTGCATCATGTAACCATGGTTTGGGTTGTTCTTTCCTAGGTACATAACTTTGCACTTGTCTACATTAAATTTCATCTGCCATTTGGACATCCAGTCTTCCAATTTATCAAGGTCCTCTTGCAATTTTTCACAATCCTGTTGGATTTTAACAACTTCAAATAATTTTGTGATATCTGCAGATTTGAGCACCTCACTCATTATTCCCATTTCCAAGTCATTTATGAATATGTTGAAAAGCAGTGGGTCCAGTACAGATCCCTGGGGTACTCCACTATTCCCCTTTCCCTATTGAGAAAATTGACCACTTAGCCCTACTCTCTGCTTTCTATTTTTTTTTTTTTTTAAACTTTTATTTTCATTTTGCAACAAACAAAAGAAACAACACACCAAAAGAGACAAAACAAGTATACAATAAGGAAAAGTAAACCCATTACCCCCCACCCCGATGCTTCTTCTCTACCCGATTATATCAGCATGTGAGCGCTTCCAATTAACAGTGATTATACATCAAACGATCAAAAGAGTATCTACAATACAGCATGATCATGGGACAGAAATATATACAAAGTTAGACAGTCAGATGAGAGCATTTAGCAAAATATACATAGTCATAGAGCATCTTCCATTGAGACCAATGAGAAGGAGTCTGAACGGAGGAAGCGAACAGACGAGATATTTGTTCATATTTAC
The DNA here is from genome assembly GCA_033557465.1 of Ichthyophis bannanicus. Classification (NCBI taxonomy): domain Eukaryota; kingdom Metazoa; phylum Chordata; class Amphibia; order Gymnophiona; family Ichthyophiidae; genus Ichthyophis; species Ichthyophis bannanicus. The sequence continues at coordinate 768,358,108 of CM066036.1, read as the reverse complement.
TGTAAAGACAGGCATGATTCCACCATTCATTGGGGCTCAGATGGGAGCTAATTTTCCAGTATTACTTAATTAGGGAAATAGCAATGCCAAGCATAAAGTTCGAAAGGAGATAAGCCATTTTTGGGAGAGAGGGGATCCCCGCAACTAGGCGAAGTCCCACTATCCTCCAAGAAAGGGGCTCCTGAGAGTGCGAGATAGACGAAATACTACCCCAGACCCGACGCCAGTAATACTGTAGTGCGGAATATTCAGGCATAACATGAGGCAATGAACCAATGGCCGCAGGACATGTCCAGCAACCATTGCCCTGAGTAGTGTTCCATTTGTCTAATCTGTGAGAAGTGTAAAAACACCGGTGGGCTAGAAAGAAGAGGGTCTGAGTGAGTGAGACGGATCGGGAACCCGTGTCCCTCTACTCCAGATAAGGCTCCATTGCTCTGAGGTCAAAGTCACATGCAATTCTCTCTCCCAGACTTTCTGCGCTATAGGGGTATCTCTAGTGATAGCATTACATAAGGTTTAGTAAAATTGGATGCTACACCCGGTGAGCTACCGAGAGATCGGAAAGTCTCCAATCTACCTTACGTAGGGAATGCCGATGGCGGGAGTACTCTAGTGCTCCGAAGGCGATGCTGAAGTTGCACTGACCAGAGTCGGGAGTCTAAAGATTGCATAAGAGTATTAAAGGCACCTAAAGTGTCTAAAAGCATTGGTGGATAGTGGGAGTCTGATGGGAGAGTCATACCAGGGAGAAAGGTAAAAGGAATCGGTTTGCAAAGGCCCGCTTCTATATCTAGCCACACAGGTCTACTCGGTACTGGAGCTTCCAACCAACGAGCACCGTGTTTGAGAAGAAAAGACTGAGGGAACACTTGAGTAAAAGCGCCACCAAGTATTAATGGAGCATTGGCAGAGGCCTAGGCCAACTGCGCAATACTTGCATAGTAAGCAGGGTTGTCCACATTCGGGGCATTATGTAAATACACGTGAATTCACTATCTCCAACCGCAAGGTGTACACGGGCCCATCTACCCTCCTTGTCAGCGCTAATATCAGGTACAGTAGCGTGCAAAGACTTCTTAACCAGAATGGTTATCCCGTACCATTTGGAAACGGTGGGAGAATAGGCAGCTACCATGTGAGGCTTAGCATTGAGTTTCAGTGTTTCAGCAGAGTTTAAATGCGTTTCCTGAAGAAACACTAAATCAACATGCTCATGGCTAAGATAGCTAAGGATTTTCTTTCCTTTGAGTGGACCATTAATGCCTTTGACGGTGAATGATAAGATTTTACATAAGGCCATTCAGAAAAGTTAAAAATTCTGAGCATGATAGCACACATAATTTCACTATGTCCCTCAAACTGACTGTATCTGGCTGCACACATGACATAGGAAAAATAAGCTAATATAATACAATGAAGCGCCCCACATTAACAAAGAAAACCGCAGTACGGTAGAGGAGAAGCAAAACCCCAAAATTACTGGCGACCATGTGTCTGCGGGGAGAAACCCCAGAGAAGGCCGAAATTGAAAAAACACATAACCTGTAGGACTGTGCGTGCTCCGAATCCGACCAAGGCACACATCATGAAGGGATAGGAGACCAAAAAACAAAAGTCATATAGAGAAAGAAAGAAAGTCCAGGCTATTTCTGTGCTTGGCTATGACCGCCACATCGGGCCCTTCAAAATGGCGGATAGAGCCGGCAGATAAGAGTCCAAGATTTGGGATTAGCGCATCTGCTCTGCTTCTTTGGAGTCTAAAAATGTTGATAGTAGATCAGGATCTTCGAACGTCCTGGTTTGGTTGTGGAGAGTCACTCGGAGCTTCGCTGGATACAACAGGCCAAAGCGAGCCTGTAGCTGTTGAAGTCGAGGGCGAAAAGCAAGGAGTTTCTTCCGACGGTCAACGGTAGGCTTTGCCAAATCAGGAAAGAAGGAGACCTTACGACCTTCAAATTCCAAATGATGATTCGCTCGGGCAACATGTAAAATTTGTTCCACTTGTTGATATCGTAGCAAGCTAAAGATAATAGGCCGGGGGGTCGTGCGGTTGAGCGCCATGTGGGCAGGAACACGGTGTGCTCGATCGATTTCCAGTTCTCTGTGAAAAGTGATCTTCAGCAAGGAGGGAAGAGTTTTGAGCAAGAATTCTCTTATATCTCCTGCTTCCACCCCCTCCGGCATTCCGAGGAGCCTCACATTGTTGCGACGGGCTCGATTATTGCTATCTTCCAGCTCCTTTTGAAGATTCTGTATCTGGCGCTCAGCCTTGTCCAGTTTGCCCAAGCGCACCTCGTGCGAGTCGAGGACCCCCGCCATGTTGTCCTGCCGTAGTGAAAGACTTTCAAGTCGGTCCTGGAGCACTCCAAAGTCTTCTCGCATGGCTCGAAGCGCTTCTCCATTGGACTGCACCAATTCCTTCACGCCGCGGATTTCTTCCAAAATCTCCAGGTGCATTTCGGGGTTTTCACGAAATGGGACCATCTTCTGTGGGGAGGACACCTCTGTTTTGGAGCGTTTTCCGTGAGAAGAAGAAGGAGACCCGAAGTCCAAGCGCGCTGGTTTATGGGCCGCCATCCCCCCCGAGGTGCCCCGGTCAGCTCGGAGCGAAATAGTAAATTTATATAGGTATTAAGTCAGGATTCTAAGTAGGCCTCTCGGGAGCTTCAACGCAAAGCGTCCTACCCGCTGGACATCAGGCTCCGCCCCCTCTGCTTTCTATTTTTAACCAGTTGCTGATCCACAATAGTACGCTGCCTCCTATCCCATGATTTTTTAATTTCACCAGGAGTCTCTCATGAGGTACCTTGCCCAAGACGTTCTGAAATTTCAAATACACCATATCAACCAGCTCACCTTTGTTTGCCTGTTTATTCACACCTTAAAAAAAATAGAAGAGATTAGTGAGACAAGACTTTCCTTGGCTAAATCTATGTTGACTTTCTCCCATTAAACCATGACTATCGATGTCTTCAGTTATTTTATTCTTTATGATGGTTTCTACTATATTGCATAGTACTGATGTCAGACTCACTGATCTATAGTTTCCCAGATCACCCTGGAACCATTTTTAAAAATTGGTGTTACATTGGCCATTCTCCAATCTTCTGGTACTACAGATGATTTTAATGATAGTTCACAGATCACTAATATTAGGTCTGTAATCTCATATTTCAGTTCTTTCAACACCCTTGGATATATACCATCCAGACCAGGTGATTTGCTACTGTTCAGTTTATAAAATACTGTGGTTGTAATATATCTTCCCAGTTTATTTTTTTCAGTTCTTTCAATACATCACCTTTCAATACCATTTCAGGCATGGGTAACTTTCCGACATCTTCTTCAGTAAAGACCAAAGCAAAGAATTAATTCATTATCTGAACTGTGAACCAGTCACAGCTCCTACACAGTCATGAGATAGTTATATCAGCCTGAAGATCATCTCCAAATTGTCAGTGCATCATGACATTGTTACTGACAGTTATGTGTGCTTGTAGCCATAGAATGCCATTCAGGGCCAAGTACATAGGCATACTGTGTGTAACCACTCACCATGGTGTGATCCATGAGGGCAGCATTGGTGACCAATGTAAGAAGACTGGTATGTGTGGGGCCAACATTGGAGGATACAATCTTAGTGTGTCACAATTTAGCATGTAGTGCTCTTCCAAATAATATCATATGTGGGCTCTGGCATCCAAGAGCCTGCTTTTTGTGTTATGGTGAGAACATAGGCTTCCCCTTAACTAGGGGGCCAGCTTCCTGCTATGGACCACTAGCTGGAGCAGGAGATAGGAGCAGGAGATAGGAGCACATAGCTGCCTTTCTTTCTTATGGATGGTATATGAACATAAGAACATAGGATATGCCATACTGGGTCAGACCAAGGTCCATCAAGTCCAGCATCCTGTTTCCAACAGTGGCCCATCTAGGTCATACATACGTATCTAGCAGTATCCCCAAGAGACACAGGTTCCACAATGCTTGTATTGGATCAAGCATTGATATCCTGGTTCCCTTTTTAATAATGGTTTATGGACCTTTCCTCCAGGAACTTGTCCAAACCTTTTTTAAACCCAGCTACACTAACAGCCTTTACTACATCCTCCGGTAACAAATTCCAGAGTTTGATTACACATTGAGTGAAAAAATTATTTGTCTTAAATAGTTTACCCTGTAGCTTTATTACATATCCCTAGTCTTTCTATATTCTGATAGCGTAAACAATTGATCTATGTTTACCTGTTCCACTTCATTCATTAATTTATAGACCTCTATCATATCTCCCCTCAGCCGTCTCTTTTCCAGGTTGAAGAGCCCTAACCTTTGTAGCCTCTTCATAGGAGTAGCTTTCCATCCCCATTACCTTTTTTGTGGCTCTTCTCTGTACCATTTCTAATAACGCTATATCCTTTTTAAGATATGGCGACCAGAATTGCACAGAATATTCAAGGTGCGGTTGTACCATGGAAAGATACAGAGGTATTATAATATCCTTTGCTTTATTTTCCATTCCTTTCCTTATGATACCTATCATTCTATTTGCTTTCTTGGCTGCCGCTGCACACTGGGCAGAGGGTTTTAACATGTTATCCACAATGACCCCTAAATCGTTTTCCTGGGTGATGGTTCCAATGTGGAACCTTGCATCGTGTAACCATAGTTTGGGTTGTTCTTTTCTATGTGCATAACTTTGCACTTGTCCACATTAAATTTCATTTGCCATTTGGATGCCCGGTCTTACAATTTATCCAGATCCTCCTGCAGTTTTCCACAATTCCCTTGGGTTTTAACAACTTTAAACAGTTTTGTGTCATCTGCAAATTTGATAACCTCACTAGTTATTCTCTTTTCCAGGTCACATATGAATATGTCAAAAAGCAGCGGACCCAGCACAGATCCCTGGGGTACACCACTATTCACCTTTCTCCATTGGGAAAATTGGCCATTTAGCCCTACCCTCTGCTTTCTATCTTTTAACCAGTTCCTGATCCACAATAGTACACTGCCTCCTATCCCATGACTTTTTAGTTTTGTCAAAAGTCTCTGATGAGGGACCTTGTCAAAGGCTTTCTGAAAGTCCAGATACACAATATCAACCGACTCACCTTTGTCCACCTGTTTATTCACACATTCAAAAAAACAACAGATTAGTAATACAAGATCTTCCTTGTCTAAAGCCATGTTGACTGTCTCCCATTAGGCCATGACTATCTACATGCTGAGTAATTTTGTTTTTTATGATGGTTTCTACCATTTTTCCGGTACTGACGTCAGGCTCACCTGTCTGTATTTTCCCGGATCACCCCTGGAACCCTTTTTAAAAATTGGCGTTACATTGGCGATCCTCCAATCTTCAGGTATTACAGATGATTTTAATGAAAGTTCACAGATTTCTAATAATGAGATGGCCAAGCTCTCCACATGAACATGAGTATGCCCAAGGAATGCATATGTATCATGCTCACATATAGGTGGACAGCCAGCACTGGTGAGGAGGAGGGAAGTACTGTTTGTTTTATGGTATATGACCTAGGATGGGCTGCCTATGTAGTTCTTTCAAATATCTGTGCACAGTGGGGAGGGGGGCATGCCAATAAGGCATATAGTAGCACTGAAAGGCTATTGTCTGAATGCCACCTAAATGTGCTACCAAAACACCTCCACTTCTTCTTGGGGATCTGAGGGAATGTGCTGGTGTCATTGCCTTTGTTCTGGGGGGCACATAGCTCCTCACCCTGACCATAGGAGAGAATCTCTGTGGCCTGTAGGTTCACTAGAGATGGTTCTTATTTATCAGAGTTGTTTGCCTATTTTCTTGGGGGGTGGGGGGGGGGGCAAAGGGTAAGGCTGCCATACTGAAACTGCTCTTACCAAAGTCTCCAGTGACCTATTCCTGGCCAAATCCAAGGGCCTTTATTTGATTTTCATCCTTCTTGATCTTTCTGCTGCTTTTGACACTATTGACCACCATCTTCTCCTTAATACCTCGTCCTCGCTTGATTTTAAGGGCTCTGTGCCATCCTGGTTCTCTTCTTATCTCTCTCCCTGCATTTTAAGTTTTTGCTCTAGTGGATCCTCCTCTACTGCTATTCTGCTCTCAGTTGGTGTACCCCAAGGATCTGTCTTGGGTCCACTTCTTTTCTTTCTCTATACCCAGTCCCTTGGTGCACTCATCTCCTCCCATTGTTTTCAGAACCATCTTTATGCTGATGACTCTCAGATCTATCTCTCTACACCTGAAATCTCTCTGGAAATCCAGGCCCGGATCTCTCCCTGCCTATCTGACATTGCTGCCTGGATGTTTCACCTCCATTTGCAATTGAACATGGCCAAAAGCAAGCTTAGCGTTCCCCCTAAATCTGCCTCCCCCTTCCTCTTTTCTCTATCTCTCTGGATAACATTCTACTCCTCCCTGTTTCTTCAGCTCTCATTCCCCATCACTCCTTCAATGTCTACTCTGGCAGTTCCTCCTATACTGCTATCCCTCTCTCAGTTGGTGTACCCCAAGGGTCTGTTCTAGGCTCTGTCCTTTTCTCCTTCTATACCCTTGGTGCACTTTTCTCCTCCCATGGTTTCCAATATCATTTTTATGCTGATGACTTTCAGATCTATCTACACCTTACATTTCTCTTATACTCCAAGTCCGTATATCAGTCTGTCTGGATGTCTCACCACCATTTGAAACTGAACTTGTCCAAAACTGAACTTCTTATTTTTCCCCCTAAACCCTGTTCTCCTCTTCCTCCCTTTTCTATCTCTGTCGATAACACTCTTCTGCTTCCTGTTTCCTCAACCCTCAACCTTGGAGTCATCGTCAACTCCTTCCTCTCCTTCTCCAAACATATGCAACAGATAGCAAAAACCTGTCGTTTTTTTCTCTATAATATTAAGAAAATTCTCTTCTTCCTTTCTGAACACACTACTACAATGCTTATCCACTCTTTATTCACTTCTTGCATTGATTATTGCAACCTCCTCCTTGCTGGTTTCCCTCTGATTCATCTTTCTCCCCTTCAATCTGTTCTAAACTCTGCTGTGTGACTAATTTTAACCAGCTCCAATATACTCTGATAACCCCGTTATTTATCTAGGCTTATGTGCTTCTTTTCTACCAGTCAAATCAGTGTACATTCATGTGCTGTATATATATTTTCCCTTGTCCCTGAAAGGCTCACAATCTATGTTTTTTTACTTGAAGCAACAAAGGGTTAAGTGGCCTGGCCAAAGCCCCATGGAGCACTTGTGGAACTAGAAACCCAAATACTTCTGGCCCAAGGTTTCTGTCCTTTAGTGGGATTCAAACCTGTGGCTCTACTGACCTGAAGTAACTTGCCCCAACCACAAGACCACCCCTCTCTAAATTCTCATTCTCAAATCAGTTCATTGGCTGTCCTTCTGTTTTTGTATCCAATACAAACTTCTCCTTCTGACCTATAAGTACATACATTCTATTGCTGTTCACTACCTTTCTACTCTTCCCTCTCCCTATACCTTTCCTCATGAACTCCGCTTTCACTGACTTGCTTCTCTCTATGCCCATCTCTTCAACAGCCAATTGAAAATGAGTAAAAGGCTCAACATAGCGGTGTGTATAAATACCCATATCATGGGAAATAAGATACCAGATGTTGAAGCTTTAATGGAGAGGCTGACTTGGATTTAGGGGCAGTTATAGAAACATGGTCCACAGAAAACCATGACTGGGATGTAACTATACCAAGCTATATTTTATTCAGAAGGGACAGGGTAGGAAGTAGGGGAGGAGGAGTGGCCCTATATGTAAAACAATAATATTAAAACTTTGGAACTACAGAGCTTAAAAGGGAGAGAGGAGGCACTGTGGGTTAAACTAGAAAGAGGGAAAGAGAAATCTATTTGCATTGGCATGATATACAGACGTCCCTCACCAGGAGAAGAGGTGGACAGAGAGTTAATAGAAGACATAATCAGCATTGCCAGGAAAGAAGTGCTACTGATACGGGATTTCAATATGCCAGATGTTGATTGGCACATTCCTGCTACAGTATCATCTAGAAGACAGGAGATCCTGGATTCTCTATAGGGAGAACTATTCAGGTAACTGTTAACACAACCCACACATGAAAGGGCCATACTGGACTTGGTGCTTAACGATGGTGAAAATGTTTCTGATGTTATAGTGGAGATCATTTTGCATCCAGGGATCACCAGATGGTGTGGTTCTGTATTAGGACTAGGGCTGTTAAAATCCATTCAAAATCGAGGGCCTCAGCCTTTAGGAAAACCAACCTTGCCAAGATTGGCCAATACCTCAGGGAGTCATTAGCAGAATGGGAACAGTTGGGGGAATGTAGAAAAACAGTGGGCAAAACTAAAATGGGATATTTTAGAAGTAGCTGAAAAGGTGAAGAAAAAGAGGGAGACCTTCATGAAATACAAGAGATCACAGAGAGAAGAAGACAGGTATCTATATTTGGAAAAACAGAGAAGCTAGCAAAGTAGTCAAGAAAACAAAGGGGTATGTTTACTAAACCATCCTAATGTTTCCGGCGCTAGTTGCAGCGATAATGTGAAGAATGCCATATAAGGAGTGGGCGTTCCAGTCCTAAGGTAGCAAGAATATGCATTGCGCGATAGTGGGCACCGTGGCACGTTAATGCGCGTTAATCCTAGGTACATGCCGGAGCAGTGTTAGCAGCTATAATGATGTAGCTCACTGGTTACTGCAATGACTGTGGAGGCAGACGTCATGGGTTTGATCCTGCAGTGGCATAATCTAAAAAGGCTGTCTGAGGCATTTTCTTTTAATTTAAATCAGTGCTGCTAGCAAAAACACCCTCACAGTGCCATAACCTAAGGTGCCTCATAAGGTGCCCTATAAGGCGCCCCATAGGTCACATTATAAAGTGCCCTGTCTGCCAAAGCAACCTATAATGTGCCCTATAGGGCGCTGTATAGGGCAATTATGAGGCACCTTAGGCTACAGCACTGTGAGGGTGTTTCTGCTGGCAGCACTGATTTAAATTAAAAGAAAATGCAGAAGACAGCCTTTTTAGATTACACCACTGTGGGATTGAACCCATGACTGCTGCCTCCACAGTCATTGAAGTAGCTAGTAGGCTACATCTCTATAGCCACTACCACACTGCTGGCTGGCTAAAGAAATACTGCAGGTCACCACACAAACTGTCTGCTGTGGTTACCAGGATAGGGTAAACCCACCCGTACCCATGATGCACTGCACATGCAGATCAGCAGTCTACAGCTGATCACATAATGGGGTATGCACCCCCACAGCACCTAGGCCTGGTAGGGGGAACTGACCGTGTGTGTTACTGGCACAGAGTAACTACAGACCGTGACATTGTGCGGGTCCTGTGCTCTCCCTGAGGGTGAGGTGGGTCACCCAGCACCAGGTCTGCAGCACCTGGCTTGGCTGAAATAGGCTATGCTGTAGGTCCCCATTAGTGCCAGTGTGTGATAGGTAGTCCTTGCAGACACACCTAGGCTACACCTGCGTCCATCTGTATTTCCCAGTCATGTCTAGCCATTGTGGACTAAGATGCACCCAGAATAGTGCATATCCTGTGTGGGTACCGTGGTCATATGTTATAGGTGAAGGGGGTTGTTTGAACCCAAAAGTGGATTATGTAGCACCACCCAACCTGCCCTCTGTGGCTCAGGGTGGGGGGACAGGATCTCCCACGAACAGATCCACATTGTACATCTCTGCAATGGTGGTAGTAGAGGGGACCATCAACCCCAGTCCTGCTGGGGAACAGGCACCCTACAGGGCAGTCGATGAAGATCTGTACGCATCACATAAGGCAATGGCAGACAGGCAGAATGCTGGAGAATCTCAGCTGCCCCCCATCATTCACCAGCAGAGGGCACAGTCAGTCTCCACCCACTGCACCCTGCAAGGTGCTCCAGCCATACACATGCTAACTGCAGACCGTCTGCTAGCTAGTACATAGTGCAAGATCCTGGAGGAACTGTGTGCACCCAAAAATGGGATGTGAGCACACACACCCAGCAGGTATGCCAGTGATTGGACCCCAGAAAATAAAACCCATATATATCACTTGAAAGAAATGGTGCACAGCACTATGGGGGAACCTAGCCATGACATGGTCACTGCTAAGTCAGGGTGAGAGTGACCTCCCAGCATAACATGCTGACTACAATGTCCCAGCCATTGCCCTATACCCTGTGCAGATGCATCCTGCCAGGCCATACTGTCCGGGCCATACCCACAGTACCTTGCTCCTCATTATGCACATTGGCAGGCTAACACTGGAAACAGTCCGAGCAGTGTGGGCTCAGTAAGGTGTAGGCAGCTACAACACACTGGATAGACATACACACACTCCCACACCTATGCCAGCATTGTGCAAATACAGAGATTTGTGGCAGCCCTGGCCGCCACACCAGTCCTGGGCACAGTGCAGGCATTGCTATGGTACGCAAAACTGTTGGGGTCACTCCCTGGGGTGGTAAACACTGTCAGAATCAATAACTGAAACATACTCCACAGATATCAGAAAGGTTGCTATGATGAATCTCTATCAACAAATCGGGTTTAACTTAGGATTTGTTATCTCACATTAATCATAGCAACCTTTTGATATATGTGGAACGTGTTCCCAAGTTTAGGACGGCATTGGTAAGGTATGCAGGTGCCAGTATTGGGAGATGCTGCTCCGCGCAGGGTCCAATAGCCTGACTCTCCATGAGGCATTGCATAGTGGAGCCTGTGGGTGTGGGTGTTTGTACCCCTGTTGGCCTCTGCTCTAGGGCTGAGTTTCCCAACTCCAGTCCTGGTGGGCCAAAAACTGTTCAGGTTTTCATGCTGTCCCTAATGAATATGCATGAGATACATTTACATACAATGGGGGCGGCACATACAAATGCTGCACAGGTATATTTATTAGGGACAGCATGAAACCTGAATGGTGTTTGCCCCTCCAGGACTGCAGTTGGGAAACTCTGCTCTAGGGATTGCACATGTTTATGGTGTCTGTGCTCTGTAGGGTAAAATATAGGCATTTCAGGTATGCTAATTTATATGCAATAAAGGTTCCGTCTTTATTACCATGGTTTAGTACTGGGTAAAATATGGGGACAGGGTTGGCAGGAGCTACAGCTAGGATTTGAATGTGTGACCTTCTGCTCCTGAACACACTGGCTGTGTGTATACTGCACCAAACTGTTGCCACAGGGGGAGATCATTCCCTGGGAATACCATGACTGTTCCCTGGGGATACCATGACTGTTTGTCAGACAGACCTTGTCTTTTGCAGTGCACAGCACCCACCTAAATGGGGCTTGGCTGTGGTCTGCTGTGGGCAGATGCCACTGCCCCCTCCGCCACCAGCAACCTCCGCCACCATGCTGACATGCCCTTATGCCAGTGGTGCTGGTGGTGCACAGTCCCAGGCCATCCAGTGTGCCGGTAGGCAGCTGCCTATGGTGTGGGTTCTCGGGTAGGGGTGCCTACATGGACATGCACACTTCCCCCCGGCACCACCTGCCAATGTTATGTGCCCTTGGGGGTACCTGCTGGGTAATATCCCCTGTGACACTGTGGGACCTACACTCATGCCCATGTTGGTCCCTCTTCAGTTGCTGTCTTGCTGCTTCACAGTTTCAGCATTCCTATGTGCCACCTAGACATCTGCCTAGTCCACACTGTGCCCCAGCTGGACCACAGCATGTGCCGCCTGCAGCCGCCTGTATCCCATTTACAGCATCAGTACAGTTGCCCTTTCCTATGTGCCCACTCTGCTGTTGCTGCACATGTGCACGCCCTAACAAACCTGCCCAATATAAACGACAAAAACCCTGATCACCGCTATTTCAATGTGGGATCATTCACTTTGTAGGGGGACAGAGCATAGGCCCTTCAAACATGATATCTTCCTTTTTACGCTTTGTCAGTAGTGTTGCATTATGTTTAGCATTAATATCTTTATTGGCCAGCTTGGTTATTGGGATTTCACATGTGGTTCTGGTCATTTTATATGTTTGTTTGCCTTTTTGGTTCCTGCACATGTATCACTACTTTCACCTTTCTGGGTTGTCCTGCCTTAGCTGTACATTGCTGACTGAAATGGTTTCTCTCTCCTGCAAATATGCCTCTAGCGCGTGGGTTTTTTGGGGAAACTGCTAGGTACGTATGACTTAGATTGGCCACTGTTGGAAACAGAATACTGGGCTTGATGGACCTTGGTCTGACCCAGTATGGCATATCTTATGTTCTTATGGTTTCACTGGCGCTAATTTTCAGACCTTCATTTCACAGCATTAGTGTGCCTGGAGCCTCTCCCTGCCCACTCTCCGCCCATTGACCCCTATATCCGCCCTCTGGGGAGCCTTACTCCACCCTTCAGACCCGGATTTCACAGCGTTAGTGTGCCTTAATGCTGCTGCTGACGTTATCGCACGATACGTGATATTATCGCGCGATAAGTTATCGCGTGATAACGTTATGTATTGTGCGATAACGTCGGTGCTGCTACGTTAAGACGGTTTAGTAAACATATCCCTTGGAGTCTGAGTATGAGTAATCCTTTTCCAGTTAATTTGTAAGGAGTGGATATTTTATAGGGGTTTTCTGTTTAGGTAATTAGTTCGCCAAAATGTTTTTAGATGCTTAAGGAAGGCTACTGAATCCTTGGTGGCTCTTACATTTTCAGGAAGTAAATTCCATATTTGTGGTGCATATAGTGAGAAGGCTCTCTTAGAAGTAGTGGATTTGCAGTTCTTAAATTTGGCTGGTACTACGAGGAGCTCTTTATTGTTGCTTCTCCTTGGTCTGTTATCCGGGGTGAGTGTCATCAGCGTTTTCAGGTAGTGGATGAATTGGCTTGGAGGGATTTAAATATTGTATGTATAACCTTGAATTTTATTCTGCTCTCTATTGGGAGCCAGTGGAGAAGCTTTAATAGTGGTGTAATGTGTTCTTTGATTGGTACTTGAGTTATTACTCTAGATGCTGTATTTTGGGCTAGCTGTAGTTGGTGGATTGTTTGTTTTGGGAGGCCTTTTAGTAAGACATTACAGAAGTCTAGGTGCGGGAATATCATTGCCTGTACTCAGAGCCGTACCGAGGGAAGATCGTGCCCTGTGCGCTTGCACATTGGGCGCCCCCCCCCCCCCGCAGCGGGAGAGAAGAGGCGCACACGATGTGCAAATCGCAGGGAGGGAAAGATCTGCTTAACATGCCAGCGGAAGTCTTAAGGGGCGCATTTTAGCCTTCTTCCGTTGCCTGCCGCCGCTGAGAGAAGAAAAAGTGGTGGCGGCAGGCAACGGAAGAAAGCTAAAATGTGCCCCTTAAGCCTCTGTGCCCTGTGCGGCTGCACCGCTCGCACAGAGCTAGGTACGGGCCTGCCTGTATTGCTGTTCTGAAGTCGCTAATGGGGAGGAGAGGTCTTAAATGTTGGAGCATTTTTAGCTTGTTGTATATGGCCTTTGTTATGTTGCTCAAGTGCTTGTTGAAACTGAGCTGGTAATCAAGTGTGACTCCCAGGTATCTGACCTCCTTTTTGACTTTGAAGATTTCTTTGCTTAGCATAATAGAATCCGGTGCTGTGAAGGAGCTGTCCTTTGTTATAAATAGAATTTCTGTCTTCTAAATATTTATTTGGAGGTTGTGGTTTGTCAACCAGTTGGTAGTGCTATTGAGACATTCTTCAATTTTATGTAGATTTGGTTGTTTAGTGTTAAATTGAGTGTATAACATTATATCATCAGCATATAAGTGATAATATATCCTGCGCTCTTTAATTATACTGCAGATAGGTTGGATGTATAGGTTAAAGAGAAGTGATGATGATGCAGATCCGTGGGGTATACCTGATTTTTGGTAGAATGGTTTTGACATGTTGTTAAAATAACACAAAAAATGCCCTTGAATACAAGATTTACTCCTAAATAGAATTACTCAACACTTCAGTTAGCACCTTAGTACCTCACATAGGCAAAAAATGACCTCAGGATGGCTAGAGCCCTGCATGTAGTGATTAAATCACTATAGGGAACAGCTGACGCTCACATCAATCACCACTAATATACCCTAAAACCACAAAAAATACTTCTGGGAATATAAATATTACATCTAATCACACTCACACTACATACACAACATCCATAATCACACAGACAGCGTCATAATAATCAACATTAGGATGAGCAACACAGGAACAGATCGTGACCCCCTAAAAAAAGGAGAATAAAGATAAGTAGATATAAACAAAGCTCGCCCGTAGAGTCAGCAATTACTTATCTTTAAAGACGCCTCAAGCCAATTGCTCCATTAGCGCTCAACCGCTACGTTGAAATCTTCCTAGGCGGACATTCCAAAGCAGAGAGACTCCCAAAGTAAATTTAAATCAAATTTTCTTCACAAAGACAACCCTACGAAAGCTCTCGTTTCGCCACATCCAGGCTTCATCAGTGGAAGAAATCACAATCTAGAGAGTCCATTTAAACTCTCATAAATTATTTATGTTGTTTTTATGATTTCTAGTGAGCCAAAAAAAACCCTGACGAAGTATTTTACGAAACACGGCCTGTGTCGGGTTGGCCTCTTCTGTTAAAGATTAATAAAAAAAATTTTGGGCATAATTGATGTAGTACCTCTAAACAAAAGTGGTGACAGGGAAGAAGTGACAAACTACAGGCCCGTGAGCCTTACCTCGGTGGCAGGAAAAGTAATGGAGGTGCTCCTGAAAGAGCGAATAGTGGACTTTCTCAAAGCCAACAGGTTGCAGGATCCGAGGCAACATGGTTTTACTGAAGGACGATCTTGCCAAACAAATCTGATTGAGTTCTTTGACTGGTTGACCAGAGAACTAGATCAGTGGCATGCGATGGATGTCATCTACCTGGATTTCAGCAAAGCCTTTGATACTGTTCCTCATAGGAGGCTTACCAATAAACTCAGTAGTTTGGGGATGGGTCCCAAGGTAGTAAACTGGATCAGAAATTGGTTGACTGACAGATGACAGAAGGTGATGGTAAATGGAGCTCACTCGGATGAAAGGAAGGTGATTAGCGGGGTGCCCCAGGGTTCGGTCTTGGGCCCGGCACTGTTCAATGTATTTGTGATGCAGAATAGCGCGGTATATAAGAGGATGTAAATAAATAAATAAATAAAATATTGCTGAAAGACTGAATGGAAAAGTCTGTCTTTTTGCAGATGACACGAAAATTTGCAACAGAGTGGACTCCCCCAAGGGAGTGGTTAACATGAGGAAAGATCTACAAAAGCTGGAAGAATGGTCTAATGCTTGGCAATTAAAATTTAATGCAAAGAAGTGCAGTGTCATGCACTTGGGTAGCAGAAATCCAAGGGAAATGTACACAATAGCGGGTGAGAGGTTAGTGTGCACGGATCAGGAGAAAGACTTTGGTGTGACTATTTTTGTAGATCTCAATGTGGCAAAACAGCGTGACAAGGCGGTGACAAAAGCCAGGAGGATGTTGGGTTGCATACAAAGAGGAATTATCAGCAGAAAGGAAGAGGCACTAATGCTACTGTATAAGTCACTGGTGAGGCCTCACTTGGAATACTGTGTTCAGTTTTGGAGACCATATCTTGCAAAGGATGTAAAAAGACTGGAAACTGTTCAGAGGAAGGCGACCAAAATGATTTGGAGCCTGCGTCAGAAGCCTTATGAGAAGAGACTTGAAGACCTAAATATGTACACTTTGGAGGAAAGGAGGGACAGGGGAGATATGATTCAGACCTTTAAATACTTAAAAAGAAATAACAAACAAACAAACCTCTTCCAAAGACGGGGAAGCTGTAAAACTAGAGGGCATAATATGAAGCTGCAAGGTGGTAAATTGAAAGGCAATGTCAGGAAATACTTTTTCACTGAAAGGGTGGTGGATGCTTGGAAAGCCCTCCTGATGGAAGTGGTGGGGACAAACACAGTGACGGAATTCAAAATGGCATGGGACAGACACAGTGGATCCCTTTACAGCAAAAGGATAAAATCAAAATAAACTGAACCATCTAATTTCTCTAATTTCTCAACAAATAGGGGTGTCCTACACGGAGCAGTGGGTACACCCCTTAACAAAGACATGGGGAGGGGTGGCCTGCACAGAGTGGCAGGTGCATGTACTCCTGCCATCTTACTGGGTAGACTAGATGGACCATACTGGTCTTTATCTGCCGTCATTTACTATGTTACTATATTAGGATGCAAGTTTCTCTGCCTCGGCCTTTACCCTCAATAGGGAGGATTGAAGAGAACACCACCTGCGCACCTATCTGCTTCACCCTCTTTCTCAGAGCCATGAAGTCACTTTTGATACGCTCAGAGAGATACCTAGCAGTATCATTTGTGCCAACATGGATGAGCAGCATCACATAATAGTCAGTAGACTTGTGAGTCTTGGAAAACCCTCCATAACATCTCGGATTTTGGCACCTGGCAGACAGTACCCCTGTCTGGACAGCAAATCTGGTCAGCAGATGGATGCCTCAGTACCCCTTAGAAGAGAGTCAACAACCACGACTACCCTTCGCTTCCTAGTGGTGATTGATTCTACAACTTTGGGGTGCTCGAGCTGTGGTTCTTTCCTGTCCTCAGATGCTTCCACCTCCACCACTTCCAGGGCTGCATGCTGATTCTTCACTTCAAGGGCTGGAGGAGTTGAAATGTTGATACTGCAGGCTCTGGTAACTTGTTTCCAACCTTATTCCTTCTGTAGCCTCCCATTTCAGCTCTGTTGAAGAGCTTGGAGGTTTCAATAAGCATCACATCAATATTCTTCTCACTGTCTTGAATACTTCTTAGCCTCACCACCTCTTCCCTGCGCTCCTACACTTCTATCCTGCGAGTCTCAGCATGCAGGCATACTGCACATGGAACCAGTCTTCAACTGGCTTTGGGATCTCTGTCTAAACAGAGGAAGAAACTGTAACGAGGCAACAGCTTTAGCAATATGATTTTTCCAGCCATTGTTTAGCTGATGGAGCTTTGGTACCTGTCTAAGAAAAAGAGAGAGACCTACCAAAGTCTCTACCTGTTCCTTAGCTGTCCTTTAAGAGTAAGCTACTCTAGGGCCAATTAACACCTGATGAGGTCAATGACTTCAAAGAGTTAGCTGTGAATGGGTAGCTGGAAAGCGGAGTTACTTACCTGTAACTGGAGTTCTCCGTGAACAGCAGGATTAGTCAGCCACACCTGGTGACATCATCCAATGGCACCGTGGATACGGAAGTGCTTACCTTTCTGAGCATGTGCCATATGCTCCACCCCTGGGAGAGCCCCTACCTGGCTCAGTTTGTGTCCAGCTTAGCCGTATGCTGCTCAGGTAGGGTGCTGGCCATAGCTGCCTTCGTCCGAAGGGGAAGTGGGAGGGAAATGTGTGGCTGACCAATCCTGCTGTTCACGGAGAACTCCTGTTACAGGTAAGTAACTCCGCTTTCTCCTAGTACAAGCAGAATTGCGTCAGCCAGACCTGGTGTCTCACCAGCTCGGCTCTGCTGTCTAGACTGCGGTAGGATGAAAGTACTGTCAGCACTGCACATAGCCCATAACTCATGTAGGTGTATAACAGGTGTTTATTAATCAGAAACTCTGAACGGTGCAATTAACAGTAACAGTAAGTATTCTTATAAAGTACTCTTAGAACAACAGGCAATAGAACAAGGCACACATGGTTGCAGAACAGGGAGTCTGTTGTTGGTCAGCCGGCTAGATCGTCCTTCGGCTGAGTGCCCGCTTGTAGCACCGAGCGGCCAAATAGGCCCTCTGTCCATGTCAGTTGATCCAGGCAATAGTGTCAGTGAAAGGTGTGGGGGGAAGCCCACGTCGCAGCTTTGCAGATATGGCTAAGGGGCACAGTGTTGAGATTGGCCAGTATGCCCACCATAGCCTACAGCTAGTTTGCTCTGACATGGGCCGGCGAGGCAGCGCCAGCCTGTGTGTAACAGTAAGCAATGCATGCCGTGATCCATTGGGACAGGGTCTGTTTGGTAACCGGGTGTCCTGTTCTGTTGGGGTCGAAAGCCACAAAGAGTTGACTTCCTTTTCGGGTCATCACTTTCCGTGCCAGGTAGGTGCGCAGTGCATGCACACAGTCAAGGGTGTGCAAGCAGTGTTCCTCCTGAGTCCCATGTGGTTCGGGGTAGAAGGAGGGAAGCTCAATAGCCTGGTTGACATGGAACGGTGAGACCACTTTTGGCAAAAACTTAGGGCATGTCCATAGCGAGGCATGGCCCGGACGGAAGACAGTGTAGGGAGGATCCGTGACGAGGGCCTGGAGCTCGCTTACCCTCCTGGCTGAAGTGACGGCCACCAGGAATAACATCTCCCATGTGACAAATTTGAGTGGCACCTGTTCCAGTGGGTCAAAGGGGCCCTTGTGAGCTGTTCTAGGACGACATTTAGGTCCCAGGGAGGTAATGGTTCCTTCACTGGGTGTCGTAGATTGGAGAGACCTTTCATGAAGCGTGAAACCAATGGGTGTGAGGAGATGGGTTCCCCTCCAGATGGTCATGAAAGGCCGCGATGGCTGCAAGATGCACTCTAACGGAAGAAACCTGGAGGCTCGATTGCATGAGGGACAAGAAGTAGCGGAGAACCTGAGGCAGGGGACAGGAAAGCGGGTCAAACTCCGCCCCTCTGCACCAGGCGTCAAACCTGTTCCATTTCAGAGCATACGAGCGCTGGTTTGAGGCACTTCAAGCAGCCAGTATGATTTCTTGGACCTCGCTTGATAGGTTCAAGTTGTTAAGTCATGACCTCTCAATTTCTAGGCAATGAGAGGGAGGGAGGCAAGGTTCGTGTGCATGGTGTTCCCTTCGTCTTGGGTAATGAGGTCCGGTTGTGAGGGAAGGCACACGGGATGTCCCTTGGCGAGGCGTAGGAGGTACGGGAACCAAATTTGCCTCGGCCAGGACAGGGCTACCAGGATCACTGAAGCCTTGTCGGAGATGATCTTCTGTAGGGTTTTGGACATGAGAGGCATTGGGGGGTATGCATACAGAAGATTGTAGTCTCCCCAGTGCAGGTGGAAGGCATCCACTGCGATTCTGCATTCCGCCAGGTACCAGGAGCAGAACTCTGCACATTTTGCATTGTCTGGGTGTGAAAAGATGTCCATCTGCAGCTGGCCCCACCTGAGGAAGAGGGTCTCTGCCACCTGTGGGTAAAGGGACCATTTGTGGGGTAGCAGTTGATGACTGAGCTTGTCGGCCAGAAGGATTTGGTTGCCGGGAAGGTACATGGCAAGGAGGTGGTAGCCTTGTGATTGTGCCATGTTCCAGATGGTGTGCACCTCCCTGCAAAGGGCTAGCGACCCCATTCCGCCTTGTTTGTTGATGTAGAACATGGTGACCTGGTTGTCCGTCTGGAGCAGGACTACTTTGCCGTTGAGCCAGTGTTGGAAGGCGCTGAGGGCATATCTGATGGCTCTTAGCTCGAGCAGATTGATTTGGAGTTTGTGCTCCTGGACAGTCCACATCCCTTGGGTGTATCGGTGGTGCAGATGGGCTCCCCATCCCAACTTGGAGGCGTCCGTAGTGAGGACAAGGTTGTGTGATGGATCTTTGAAAGGCCTGCCCCGTGCAAGTTGGTCTTTGTGGATCCACCATGTAAGGGAGGCCTGTATTTCCTGGTCCATGGCTATTCATTTGGACATTGGTTGTGTTCGTTGGTCCCACCGGCAATGCAGGTGCCATTGCAGGCCTCTCATGTGGTGTCTGGCGAGGCAAATGACGTGTGTGGTCACTGCCATGTTCCCAAGGAGTTGCAGAAGCGTTATGGCGGCCATCTCCTTGGCTGATGCAATGTCCTGAGCCAGGCGCATGATGGTGTCTATTTGTGCAGGTGGAAGGTGGGCTTTGGCCTGCTGCGTGCATAGGGTTGCATCAATGAAGTCGAGGGTCTGTGCAGGGTGCAGGTGAGACTTCCTGGCATTGTTTAGGAAGCCAAGAGATGACAGGAGAGAGGTGGTTGTGTGCACTGTCACCTCCGCCGAAGATTTGATGGGGGCTGCGATCAGCCAGTTGTCCAGGTAGGGAAAGACACAGGTGCTGGACCTTCGGAGGGGAGAAGCTGCGACCGCCATGCATTTGGTAAAGATCCTCAGTGCTGGTGAGAGGTCAAAGGGAATTACTTTGTACTGGTAGTGGTTGCCTGAAATGCGGAAACGCAGAAACTTCCAGTGGACACAGTGGACGGGAATGTGAGAGTAAGCGTCCTGCAAGTCTAGTGATGCCAGCCATTTGCTCTGCTGGAGGAGAGGAAGGATAGACCCGAGGGAGTACATCCTTAACCGCTCCTTGTGGATAAACTTGTTGAGACGTCGAACGTTGAGGATTGGGCACATCCCTCCCGACTTCTTCGGGACAAAGAAATACCTGGAGTAAAATCTGAGGCCGGACTCGCTCTGGGGTATGCATTGTATCGCTTGGTCTTCCAGCAGGGAGGCAATTTCCTTGGTCATTAAGTCGTCGTGGATGGCCTCGCGGCAGAAGGGGATTGATCCCTGCTGTGGTGTCTTCGAAAAGTGGATTTTGTAGCCGTGTTTGACAATCCACAGCACCCATTTGTCCGTGGTAATATCGGCCCAAGCTGCCCTGAAGAAGGAGATTCGTCCTCCCACCATTCGGATTGGAGGGGAATCTGAGTCAAAAACTTGGTGTGCTTTTCCCTGAGGGGGAAGGAACTTGTTTCTGTTGTCTGCGTTTCTTGTTGTGGAGACACTGATAGTGGTACTGGAAAGAAGGCTGGTAGGGGCGGTAATTGGAGTGCTTCACATGCCATTTTTGTTGTGGCTGGAATTTGATATGTTGCTTATTCTTGCGGTAGTATGACCCTTGTGTTATCTTGGAGTTGGAGGCCTTATCGAGACCTTCTGTTGCTAGGGACTGAAGGATGTTGAAGCGCTCTTTAATGTCACTCACTGTTTCTTTGACTTTTGCTCCAAAGAGATTTTCACCCAGACAGAGTGCATCCACCAGGCGTTCGTGTGTGTCCTCACGCAAGCCTGAGGCCCTGACCCAGGCCGTATGCCTCGCTGTGATGGTGGTAGCCGCTCCTCTGGAGGCAGCATCAAAGGCATCGAAGGTGGAGCATATGAGATGTTTTCCGCACTCGTTTAGGTCCCCGAGCAGGATCGAAAAGGTGGCCCTGGTCTCCGTGCTTAGTTTGTCAGTGGCCTTTTTTAAACTGTCCAGGATAGTGTCCAGACAGAGAATCTTCTGGAACTGGTGTGCGCAAATTTTGGCTCTCAACATGGTTGCCCGGTACATCTTTTTCCCAGGTTGTCCAGGATCTTGTGTTCCTTCCCTGGCGGTGCGTTGGCATGTCTGTGGGAACTCTTGGACTGCTTCAGGGCAAATTCCACGACGATGGACTGGTGAGGAAGCTGAAGCTTCTCAAATCCTGGAGTTGGTTGGATTTGGTATTTTGCCTCCAACCTGTGTGATGTGGCCGGGATTGATGCAGGGGTCTGCCAGTTCCGGTTGAGCGTGTCCATAAGGAGGTGGTGAATTGGGATAGATATCACTGACCTGGGAGCATCCAGGTACTTCAGGAGTCTGAGTACTGTGCTTCTGGGATCCGGCGTGTTGGCCGGGCTGAATGCCAGGTGTGTGGATAGCCTTTGGAGGAATTTAGGATACGTGAGGTCCTCAAGCGGAGAAGGCGGCAGAGGCGGAGTTGGAGAGGGTTCTGCAGGTGTCTGACTCTTTAGGCTGATGGGGGAGAGGCTGCATGAGGACATCCGTTCAACTGCCTCCTCAGCACCGCTCTCGGAGGAGAAAGATGCCGAATAGAATGATGCTGGTGAGGGAGATCTGTGAGGCGGTGGTGTCCGGGGGCTTTGTGGCAGCCATGGGGACAACTCCGGTGGTGGCTCTTGAGGGTGGTTTTCCTCCAAGAATTTCTTCCTTAATTCCATAAGAGCCAAGGGAGGGCGCTCTGGGTCCAGGGAAGAGGGTAGTGGAGTCAGCTTACCCTTTTCCTGCTGTTGTGTCTTCTGGGGAGGAGAACGGGAAGCTGAGGAGAGAGAGCTGCTGTGAATTCTTCTGAGCTTTTTGCTGCTTTGATCATTGTCCGCGTCTTTAGCGCTTCTCCCTGAACGGCCACATGAGACATTCCGGCTGGCAGAAGGATTCTGGTGGCGCCGCTGCTGCTGGCTGTGGAGAGGAGAGGGGCTGCAGCAGCACGGAGAGTGCTGCAGGCTGTGTCGGGCAGTCTCCGGGCATGCTCTATGAGTGTCGGCATCATCGGTGTCCTCAGCGCGGCTTCGCGTGGTCGGTGGGTGGAGCTTTCTTAGAGGAGCAGAGCTCTGCCAAAGTCATTCCACGGTTTTCTTTATCTCGGTGCGAGGTAGTGGGGCCCGAGTCAGCTGGCGAAGGAGAAGCCGGTGAAGAGAGCAGCAGGGTCGCTCTGGGGATGGAGACCTCGGTGGGCACATCTCGGGAGGAGGTAGAAGACAGGCAGGCAAAGGAGGTGGCAGCCATCTCGAAGGGTGCCATGCAATCCTTTCCCATGCTCTCTGCAGGCTGCATTTGCACCGGAGGAAGCCGAGGGATGATTCAGAGGTGAGTCTTTAAGAAAGTCAGCAAAAGCATGGCTGTGAGATCCATGTGCCCTGGAAGACATGCGGGCACAGAGAGGGCAGTCTTCTACCTTATGGTCTTTTCCTAGGCAGCGCAAGCAGCGATCGTGGTTGTCGGTCGTATTCATTTTCTTGGAGCATCTGGTACATTTCTTAAATCCTGGTTTGAGGCTCTTGTCGTGCTTCTTCTTGGATTTTTCTTTATCCATGGTTAGTAATAGAGAGGAGAGCAGAATTTTGTCTGTGTGGCAGGGCGGAAGAACAAAAACTGAGCCAAGTAGGGGCTGGCCCAGGGGTGGAGCATATGGCACATGCTCAGAAAGGCTTACCTTTCTGAGCTCTAGGAGAGCACTTCCGTATCCATGGCGCTATCAGATGATGTCACCAGGTGTGGCTGACTCAATCCTGCTTGTACTAGGAGAATGAAGACAATGAACTCTGACAGAGCCTTGCCCAGCACCACAAGCAAACAAAAAGAAATCCCCCTTTGCAGTATAGAAACAAGACTTAGTGCCCAATTTTCAACTGGGGAGTGCTATGCACCACATCAGCGCAGAGCCCGCCCCCTTCTGCCTAACCTGGATTTTCAATGTTGGGGGGTCATATGCAGCCCTGGCATTGAAAATCCAGGTCTTGCCACACAACGTGGAAGCCGCAGGAGCTAGCCGGGTAGCACCGATTTTCGATGCTACCTGCTTAGCCCCTGCTCCTGAAAGCTAGGTGAGGAAAAACTTCACCCGATCGGCATCATCGAGGGAGAGCGGGAAGATAAGCTCCTCCCTGCTCCCCTCCGACAAGGCCATTCAGGCCCGACAACCACCGCAGCACTGCCGGACTTTAACCCTGGAATTACTGGGATTTTTTGCACACACTGAATACAGTTGGGGTCATAAATGACCCCACAACGAATTTTAATTGTTAACCATGAAAATTTTAAACTAAACAGACAAAATATTATTCTGAATTAATTATTTATTATATGAAGGTTGAATGTTTTGAAATTTAATTCTTTATCATAAAATTACATGAAGGAGAGTTGCCATGAAAGCAGTTTTTGCATGCACTTGATGAACACAGTAAAGTACTACAGTCATTTGCATGAGACACAGACAATTTCTGAATGTTCTTTGCAAACACTGCGCTTGCAGGAGGTGCAAACTATGTTGCTTTTCTTGTCTTTTTCTCTGGAACAGCAGTGACACCTTGCCCTTTTCTTTGGGATCCCGACATTGCAAACAGCATCAGTGGCTTCTTCAATGCTGGAAAACGTCTCGCTGCAATTACTCTGAAGCAGCTGCTTTCCTAATTCCAAGAGGAATAGACAACGTCTGTGCTTTGACTTGGACTGCCATTTTGGATTTAGTAACATCCAAGCAATGAAGGCGTTCAAAGCACTGATGTCCAACATGTTGTAGAAGATTGTCACTGGCCAGGGTCTTGTCATTTGTTCTGTGGTATACATGCGCAACATTTGATCTGCCGTATCTACTCCACCTTTACTAGAATTATAGTCCAAGATCATGCGTGTTTTTTTTGTCTGGACGTGTGTTATCTACTTCTTCTTGATAATGCAAACTGCTCAGAAGAACAACCACTTTTCCTTTCTTCGGGCAATAGGAAACCAGAGTGGCGTCATTGCGAAAGGCAAACAGTGAAGTGAATACCTCTTGGCCCTTTGCTGTTACAAATTCTGGAGGTAATTCTTTTCTGTTCTTTCAAATTGTCCCCAAAAGTATCATTTGTTTTTCTAGCAATTTCCATGACAGGGATAAACTGCAGAAGAAATTGTCAACAATAACATTCTGCCATATCATGTCAATCCTTCAGTGAGTTGCAGCACAACCCTTTCACCCTGATTCTGTTCCCTGTTTCGTCCGAGTTCCCTTCCTGTATATACTTGAAGACACAGAACATATGATATTGCACTGTCACACAACATCCATAGCTTTATGCCATATTTCCCAGGTTTGCTGGGAATATATTGTCTGAAGGAACACGGCCACGAAATGTAAGCAGTTGCTCATCCACGGTAACATTTTCACCAGGAACA
This sequence comes from Ichthyophis bannanicus, assembly GCA_033557465.1. NCBI lineage: Eukaryota > Metazoa > Chordata > Amphibia > Gymnophiona > Ichthyophiidae > Ichthyophis > Ichthyophis bannanicus. The sequence goes on along the minus strand of CM066036.1, from coordinate 768,333,477 downwards.
AAGGCGTCACTTAGAGTTGCTTCCCAGGTATCAAAAACGTGTCTGATTGGAGCAAGCTTATCCACACCTTGTTGTTCACGTCTGTTGGTTGCATCATCAAATCTGAGAGCACAAGAAATTTGCTGAAAACAGTTACGGGCCATATTTTTGCCAAAAACAGAACGACCATCTTCAAGGTTCCACAACTGAACTATGAATTCATTTCATGACTTGTACATGCCTGAGAGGATCAGAAGTCCAAGAAAATGTTGAAATTCTCCGTCTGTCAAATCTTTCCAGGTGTCATCATAAATGTGTCTTCCTTGTTTGCTCGTCCACATCATGATTTCATTCAATAAGTTCTTCCCCATGAACAAGTGGAATCCTGTGAGAGGGCCATCAACATTTCATACAGCATACCTTGTAGGACCTTGTTGTATGGGCATGACATTAGCTCTGGCGTATCTTCCAGCAGCTTGCTTTATAGGTTTCCTGTTCCATGATGTGGCATCCTTATATACATAGGCTTCAAGGGCAACATTTGTGCTTATAGTTGATGACCTCTTAGCTCCTCTATGACCACAACGAAGATTCCTCACAGATGATACTGACACCGAGGACTCCTGCCTTCTTCCCCGTCCAGCACAGCCTCGAGCTTTGCCTCGTCCTGTAACTTGACTCTTTGCTGCAGGTGATGTTACTGGCTCAACATCAGTCTCACATTCACTAGGCGACCAACTGCTGTCGCCATCTGAATCATGACTGTCATCAACAGATTTATCGCCCGAACTTGGCTGATATGCTTCTTCGCTTGCTGAATATGCTGCATCATCAGACGACTCAGAGCCGTCACTGTCAGCATCTCATTGCAATATTTCTCTTACTTGGGCAGCTGAATACTTTCGTTTTGACATCATAAACAATAGCCTAAAATAAATAAGCAAAGATAAAGTTGAATAAAACACAAAGCAGTTTTACTATAGGTTTTACAATAATCGTGATGAACGAGCTGAAAGCCTTTAGATTTCATTGGAAATAATGAGAGAACGTATGATATCAATTACAGAAAATGTGTAATTTTCATAAAATGAGTACAAAAAATAAATGAAACATAATTAATGATAAGGTGAGGAGTGGTCTAGTGGTTAGGACAAGGTACTTCAGACCAGAGGGCCGGGGGTTCAAGTCCCACCTGGGGACAGCAATCTCAGGCCGGAGGGACTGGGATTTCTAGTCCTATAGGCACTCCTTGTGGTCTTGGGCAAGCCACTTAATCCTCCATTGCCCATGTTCCCTGTAAGTATGAGCGTATGTGTCTCTCATCCCCTCGTGTTAAATGTATCCCCCAATTGACCGCTTTGACCTGGTGAAAAGCAGGATATAAATACAGCTAAATAAATAAATAAAATAAAATAAATACATAAATAACTTTGTCAGATTAAAAAATTCACAAAACTGCAAACTGTATCACGATCCAAACCAGACGTAAGCAACTGGGGTCAAAAATGACCCCACTGGTACTCTGTGCTGCAATTCATCACTAGCGTCACCTAGCAGATGAAATTTATTCCTCTCATGGCGCAATATAAAGAGAATATTGACATGTGAAAAGTCATAAAAAGATTACATTCTTGAGCAACTAGTTTCTGAGATACGCGTTGTGAAACTTGCAATGGGGTCACTTTTGACCCCATCGGTACTCCCAGGGTTAAAAGGCAGCAGCCAACAATGGAGAAGCCTCTCTTCCTGCTCCCTGCACCCAATCGGCATCATCGAGGGAGAGCGGGAAGGTAAACGCCTCCCCGCTCCCCTCTGAGAAGGCCAATCGGAGCCCTCCTCCAATCTACATCCTGCGGTGCCCCAGGCATGCACGCTCCTGGCATGCATAAGCCTGAGGGCCCTTTGGCGCGGCACTGCAGTGAGGACGCTCCCACCCCACACAGGCGAAGCCACAAAAGGGTCAGGCCCAAGGAAAGAGAACCGAAAGACTCTGTGAAAACTACACAAAGTAAGCATCCACCTTTCCACTCCATTACCACCTCACTGCTACCCCATTGCTTACAACTAACATATGCTGCACAGCCTGTAGACTCCATTGTTGCCTCACTGCCACCCCATTGCTACCTCACTGCCTGCAAATAACTTTGCTGCACAGCCTACAGACTCCACTGCTACCTCATTGCGTATAACTTAACATATACTGCATAACGTGTAGAATCCATTGCTACCTCATTGCCACCTCATTGCTTGTAAAATAACATACGCTGCATAGCCCCTCCCTGTTCCTCCTCTATGGCTCCACATCACATTGTCCTTCTTTTCTTCATACTCCCTGTTTTCCCTCCTACCAGCACCCTCACTCCTTCCCTCCCTCTTCCCCCTTTACCATCCTCACTTCGCCCTCCATTCTGTCTTCTAACCTATCATCAGCTCTTGAGTTTCATCACTCCCTCTCATTTAACCATCCCCTCTCTCTCCAAGGCAACCTCACCCTCGCTTCCGCCGTACTGTCGCCTCTCTACCCCGTTCTCTGCTACTCCTTCTCCTTCTCTCATCCAGAGATATCAACCCCAACCCTGGCCCCCCTAGATTTCTGTCTCACTTTGAGAACAGATCCTCATGTAACTTATCTAACCTTATCCATAACCCTCTCCTTTCCCCTTCCACTCTCCCTTTCTCATGTGCCTTATGGAACGCACACTCTGTCTCTAATAAACTTGCTTTTACTCACGATCTCTTTATCTCTAACGCTCGACATCTTCTTGCCCTAACTGAGACCTTGCTCCTCCCAGATGATACCACATCTACTGCTGCTTTCTGCTACGGGGGCTATCAGTTCTCCCACACGCCTCATCCCACTTGCCGCGGTGGTGGTGTTGGGCTTCTACTTTCTCCCTCTTGCCAATTCCAACCCCTCCTGCTGCCTCAGTCTCACTCCTTTCTCTCTTTTGAAGTCCACTCCATTTGCCTCGTCACTCCACTTCCTCTCCGGGTAGCTGTTATTTATTGACCTCCTGACAAGTCTGCTTCTACCTTCCTTACTGACTTTGACTCCTGGCTTTCCCTCTTTCTGGATTCCTCTTCCCCCACTCTTATTCTTGGGGATTTTAACATTCACGTCGATAACCCCTCTGATCCTTATGCTTTTAAGCTTCTTTCCCTTACCTCCTTGTATGACCTCCAACTTTGTTCCACTGCCCCCACCCACCAGCACAGTCACTGCCTTGACCTGATATTTTTCTCTAATTCCTCTCCCTCAAACCTCCGTAGCTCAGTTCTTCCCTTATCTGACCATCACCTTTTAAGCTTTGATCTTCATCTCCCGCTGCCTCAGCCTTGTCCTGTCTCCTCCAACCTATTTAGAAACCTTCATACTATTGATCCCTTGACTCTCTCCTCCACCATTTCTCCATCTCTTTCTCCCACTATGTCATCCAAGTCTGTTGACAAGGCAGTAACCTCCTATAATGCTGCACTCTCCTCGGCTCTGGATGCTCTCAATCCACCCACCCCATGTTCTGTGAGACATTCTGCACCCCAGCCCTGGCTCTCATCCACTTCCCTCTATCTACGCTCATGTGCCCATTCTGCTGAGCGAGCTTGGCTCAAATCCCGCTCCTTGGAAGACTTTCTACACTTCAAATTCATGCTTGCCTCCTTCCAATCAGCCATAGCTCTTGCCATAGAAGACTATTATGTTCATCTGACTAACTCTCTTGCCTCTGATCCTCACCTTCTCTTTAATACTCTCAGCTCTCTCCTCAAAGTGCCTCCACCTCTGATCCCTCCCTCCCTTTCTGCCCAAACCCTGGCTGGCTATTTCCATGATAAAATCCACAGGATCACTCTCCAATTCCCCACAAACTCGGCTATTTCCCCTCCTCCCCCTCCTCCCCCTCTCCACTCCCAACTCTCCCCCCGTCCCTTGCTACCCTCTCTTCCTTTCCTGTCATCTCTGAAGAGGAAACTGCACACCTTCTTTCTTCCTCCAAACTCACCACCTGCTCCTCTGATCCTATCCCCACCTGTCTCCTAAGCACCATCTCCTCCACCGTTGTCCCTTCCATCTCTCATATTCTCAACCTTTCACTCTCCACTGCAACTGTCCCTGCAGATTTCAAGCATGCTGTGATCACACCTCTCCTCAAGAAACCCTCACTTGATCCCACCTGTCCTTCTAATTATCGACCCATCTCTCTCCTCCCCTTCATTTCTAAACTACTTGAACATGCGGTTCACCGCCGCTGCCTTGACTTCCTCTCCTCTCATGCCCTCCTGGATCCCTTACAGTCTGGCTTTCGTCCTTTACACTCTACTGAAATGGCTCTTGTCAAAGTCTCCAGTGACTTGTTCCTGGAAAAATCCAAGGGCCTGTACTCTGTCCTCATCCTCCTTAACCTCTCTGCTGCTTGCGACACCGTTGACCACAACCTCCTCCTCGATACCCTGTCCTCACTTGGCTTTAAGGGGTCTGTACTATCCTGGTTCTCCTCCTATCTCTCCCATCGCTCCTTCAGTGTATATTCTGGTGGCTCCTCCTCCTCCGCTACCCCGCTCCCAGTTGGTGTACCCCAAGGATCTGTCTTGGGTCCGCTCCTTTTCTCTCTCTATACCCAGTCTCATGGTGCGCTTATCTCTTCCCATGGCTTTCAGTACAATCTGTATGCTGATGATTCCCAGATCTACCTCTCTACGCCTGAACTCTCTCCGGCAACCCAGACCCGGATCTCTGCTTGCCTTTCTGACATTGCTGCCTGGATGTCCCACCGCCGTTTGAAATTGAACATGGCCAAGACTGAACTTCTTATCTTTCCCCCTAAAACCTCCTCTCCTCTTCCTCCTTTCTCAGTCTCTGTGGACAGCTCTGTACTCCTTCCTGTTTCCTCGGCCCACAATCTGGGGGTTGTCTTTGACTCCTCCCTCTCTTTCTCCACACATATCCATCTCGTAGCTAAGACCTGACGCTTTTTTCCCTATAACATTGGCAAAGTCCGCCCTTTCCTTTCTGAACACACTACTAAAATGCTTATCCACTCCTTAATCAACTCCCATCTTGACTACTGGTCCGATTCTTTTTAACATCTTTGTTAGTGATATAGCGGAAGGGCTGTTGGGTAAGGTTTGCCTCTTTGTGGATGATACCAAAATCTGCAATAGAGTAGACACCCAGGAAGGGGTAGATAACATGAGGAAGGATCTAGCTAAGCTTGAAGAAAGGTCTAGAATTTGGCAGCTGGGATTTAATGTTAAAAAATGTAAGGTCATGCATTTGGGCTGCAGCAATCCAAGGGAGCAATACAGTATAGGAGGTGAAGTACTTTTGTCCACTAAAGAAGAGCGGGACCTAGGCGTGGTTGTGTCTGATGATCTTAAAGTAGCTAAACAGGTAGAAAAGGTGACAGCAAAAGCTAGAAGGATGCTTGGGTGCATACAGAGAGGAATGGCTAGCAGAAAAAAGGAGGTGATAATGCCTCTGTAGAAGTCTTTGGTGCGACCTCATTTGGAGTATAGTGTGCAATTCTGGAGACTGCAGCTTCAAAAGGATGTGAACAGGATGGAGTCGGTGCAGAGGGTGGCTACTAAAATGATTAGTGGTCTTCATTATAAAGCATATGAGGACAGACTTAAGGATCTTAATATGTACACCTTAGAAGAAAGGCGGGATAGAGGTGATATGATTGAGATGTTTAAATACCTCCGTGGCATAAATGTTCAGGGAGAGAGCCTCTTTCAACTGAAAGCAAGTTCTGCTACAAGGGGACATGGGATGAGGGCGAAGGGAGATAGATTCAGGAGTGATATGCAGAAATATTTCATTACGGAAAGACTAGTGGATCCGTGGAATAGTCTCCCAGTGGAGGTGGTAGAGATGAGGACAGTAACTGAATTCAAAAAAGCATGGGACCAACACAGAGGATCTCTAAAGGTAAAAAGTGGACTGTTGTAGTTGTTGATATGGAAGGACAGACTAGATAGGCCATGTGGTCTTTTTCTGTCATCATGTTTCTATGTTTCTATGTTTCTACTGTAAGCTACTCCTTGCTGGTCTCCCTTTGAATCATCTCTCTGCCCTTCAATCTGTTCAACACTCCGCTTCACGGCTAATCCTCCACCAGCCTCGTCATACCCATATTACGCCTCTTCTCAAGTCACTTCACTGGCTCCCTATCCGTCTTCGCATCCAATTCAAACTTCTCCTGCTGACCTATAAATACATTCACTCTGCGGCTCCTCATTATCTTTCTTCTCTTATTTATTTATTTATTTATTTATTTAACTATTTCTTTTATACCGCCCCTTCCAGAGATCAAGGGCGGTTTACATATAACAGGTTAACAGTCTTGTACACAGTTTGTATACATTTTACATAGAACAATAGAAATCAACTATTTACATATTTACATATTTATTTTACTATTTACTATTTATCTCTCCTTACAACCCCTCCCGGGAACTCCGCTCTTCTAACCAACTGTTTCTATCTCTGCCCTTTTCTCATACTGCCAACTGCAGACTTCGCTCCTTTCACCTTGCTGCGCCTTACGCCTGGAACAAACTACCTGTGTCTGTACACCAGGCACCTTCTCTAACCCTCTTCAAATCCAGGTTGAAGGCTCACTTCTTCGCTGCTGCCTTTGGATCTTGACTCACCTGATTTCCTTTTCCTTCCCCCTGTTTTATCCCTGTTTATGCCTTCTGTGTTTATCTTGATTAGATTGTAAGCTCTGATGAGCAGGGACTGTCTCTTACATGTTTTGTACAGTGCTACATACGACTGGTAGCGCTATAAAAATGCTCAGTAGTAGTAGTAGTAATAGAAAAACTTCACCTATCTTTAAGGTACAGAGAGCTAAGCATGTAGCATCAAAAATCGCATCGCATAGCATAGCATCTGGGCATATTAGGGACTTATCCATGATTTTTGAAGGGCACTGCCTGTATAGATGCCCTTTGAAAATCCCAGATATGGTATTTACATGGATAACTAAGGCAGTTACCCATGTAAATGCCTTTGAAAACCGGGCCCTGAGCTATTAAAAATAAACACCAAAACCCCTTTGAGAGCTTTCAGGCAGAGTATTACCTTGCTGTGCAATGGAGTTCATCAGGAATGCCAGTACCTGAAAGGCTCTATAGCTGCTTGTGAGCTACCCTGGGGCCACTTAATACTGATGATGTCAGTGGCTTCAAAGAGTTAGCTGTGAATGGGCAGCTGGAACAAAGACAATGAACTCTAGCTGATAGAGCCTTGCCCAACACCACAAGTATACAAAAAAAAAATTCCCCCTTTGCAGTATAGAAAAAAGACTTAGTGCCCGATGTTGAGCTGGGCTAGCTAAGCGCCGCATCTGCGCTTAGCCCTGCCCACTCACCCTTGACCCCAATGGCATTGAAGATCCGGTTCAGGCACCCTGGGGAAACCACTGCATAGCCTAACCGGGTAGTGGCGATATTGGAGCGCTGCCTGGTTATCATCCATGGTTAAGACTAGAAGAACCAAAAGCTCACCTCATTTTAGCCGTGGAGCGCTAACTGGGTAGAGGTCCAAAATCGCCGTTACCCATTTACCACCACTCTCTGCCCCTCTCTGCCCTGGAAAGCCCCAACATGCCCCAATGCTAACTGGACAGCATCGGGGCACATATGAGGCAAAGACGGGATATTCAACGACACTAATCATGTAAGTGCAATCAACTATTCATGTTTAATGCATTTCTATGGTTTACTGGGCCCACCAAAACCCATATGAGAGCGTTGAGGCTGACTATTACCTCTGTCATGCCTTGCAGCTGGCATTTATCCTCCCTGGGATCACTGGCCTGCTAACACCTGGCTTGATGCTTCTGGGCTTATCTTAAAGGGGCTACGAGTTAATTAAACACCATGCAGACAACACTCAGCCCCAGCAAAGAATTCTACTCCTCCCACCAGAAGAGATACCCTCACTTCAGGAACTACCACGGATTTTACTGCTATCTAGCAGGTAGGCAGAAGTTAGGGGTTAAGTTGACTACCACAAAGGGCTAACTGCTACTTTTTTGAACCCAATAGCAGATAATCTCTCCTGCCTCACCCCTGAACAGTAGAGAAACCCATGGAAGGTCCTGGGATCATCTTTGAGGGAAGGTGAGGGTGTCTTCTGAAGGGTGAGAGGAGTGTAGGAGTATTTTCTTTTTGGGGAGGGGGGTTCTTCAGGGAGAAAGGGGGTCTGGGGGTGTATTAGGAGGCTTAGAGGTTCTTAGTTGGGGTGAGGGGTATCCATGTGGTGCTTAAATAATCTGTAGCCTTTTAAGATGTCCTCAAGAACACCATACCACCATACCACACTTGGTGGCCTGAGGCTCTCATGGAGGAAAAATAACACAGCTTATAAGATTAATCACAAGTTGCATTATTCAGCTACCCTGAGTGTTACTCACCTTCAGTACTGAGTTATTGCACTGGTTAAATGTGATAATTTATCGCAGTTTAGTAGCTTTTCCGCTTAGAACTATTTTTCTCAATCTGTCTTGGAGAAGCCCCCCTCCCCCACCCCTGTCCTGTATTCAAATAATGCACAATAAATATACATGAAAGATTTATATGCACTGCCTCCATTGTATGCAAAGCAATTTTAGGTATTGTGGACATCCTTAAAATCTGACTGGCTAAGAACTATCTCAGGACCAGCTTGAGTAACACTGCTCTAGAATATGTGCATTAAAGTCAGACTTTTTCTATAACGGAATAAAACCGGCCATACAGCAGAGCTCATTACCTGATATCAAGCCGGGATGTCCAAAAACACACAAGTGATTTGATTACTATCATAAAATGGACATTAGTCTGATTACCAGAATATTTTCCATCCTGCTGTGCAGCCTAGATAACAAGTTCTAATATTTTCCTGGCAGGAGGTTCCCTCCACAATTCTTCTGATACAGTCTTTCTTTACTGGTTCGACTGCTAATAATTAGGGTAATTTTGAAATGAATGCTGACATTTTTGTGATGTTCAGGCCTGCAGCTGAGCACAAGTTTAAAGCTGGGCTGCGGATGTCACTAACCTGTGTGGGCTTGAATAACAATGTGTGAAATTACGACTCGAGACATACACAGGTAAACCCAAGATTATAGGCAATCATTGACAGCCGCACAATATATACATTTCTTTTACTGAGAACCATTACTTACCGAGACGTCAGCTACATTGAAAGCAGGATGATTATTCAAACTACTGAAGTTTATCACATACCTTTCTTAGCTCTGTTGTCCATTTATAGTGATATATTTAACTTCATATTTGTTGCTTTTTTTGAAATAAAAGCTGTGCAGATTCCATTATAGTCACATTTCTTTCAAAAATAATTTCGTTCCTAGCTCACTCAACTGCCAAAGCTATGTTCCTTACTTACATCTAGCACTAGGACACCGGCACAGAAGAGAGGTGAACAGCAAACAGTTTGTGTTCAGTTCAGTCACCCCATTCAACTCATTTCTAAATTCTAAATTATTTGCATCATTTGAGTCCTTTAAAATCAAGCGGGCAAGCAATTTTGTGCTCTATCAGTAGATTTTTCTGTCCATTTTAAAAATTGCTGGCAGACACATGCCCTACTGCCAACAGCACTCTAAGGCATCATAAATGGCATCATGAGTGGCAGTCTAAGACATCTTAGCAGCAAAAGAGAGGCAGAGGGCTCTAATAGTGGCAGGAAGACTCTGAGGCAGAACCAGCATTGGTAGGAAGATCCCAAGCTACCAGGAGAGGAGTAACCCGGAGCCAGTAGTGGCATGGAGACTCCAAGGCACCAGGAAAGGGGTAAAGTGGCACCAGCATTGGCATGGAGATCCCAAGGCATGGGGAGAGGGGTGAAGTATTAAAAATATTATCATAAAGATCCAAATTCTTCTGGGTCTGGGGCAAAGAAGCACCAAGAGTGTTAGTTCTGGGGGGAAATGAGCCTTTTCCGAGAAGTGCTTGAGGAAGTATCCAAATGTCTGCACTGACAGACTTGCATGAAAGCATTTGATGGCAAAAACTTTCTTTCTGTCGCACTTCCAGAAGCATCATATAAAAGGACATAGGTCCCCTTCATTGAAAGGACGGCTGGATTGCAACCTCAGCTTTCATCTATACAATTCTGTAGGCAAAGGGGCTACTACTGACCATTCCCAAATGTAACCTCTGGGACAATGTGATTGTAACCTATGAAATCAATAAATAAAGAATAACACAAAGCCCCCAAGGGGAAATCACTGACATTATGCCCAATACACAGGTTCCTGTCATGATTCATACATTCTTTTCCAGTCTGGGGTGCACGGCCGCTTAGAGAGGGGTGAGATCTCAGGAGGCTGGCTACTAGGTAAGTTGACACTGAGTTCCCTCTTTCCATGCCCACACTGCCCAAAACAGGGGATCACATCCACAAGGAAGACCAAGAGAAAGCAGGCAGCTATGGGGCACAGCTAGCATATGTGTCCAGCCCAGAGGATGGCTAGGCATATAGCAGACATCGTGCAGGACAGATGTACGCCCCCATTAGAGCGGGTGTGAGATATGCCAGTACCAAGGTATGTGCGTAAAGGTGCCATCTCCATGGAGTGTGAGCGCAGTACAGACATGATACCCAGGGCCGGCCCATCCATTGTGTGAGAATGTTGTTCGTACAGGGCCCCTCGCTTCAGTGGGCCCCGCGCGAACTTCATTCTCGCACAGATGGATGGCTTCAGAGGGAGCCGGTGAAGCCTGCGTGAGGCCTCAGCTCCCTCTGCATAGCCGCCAGTTTGAGGAGTGTTTTTCCTCACACTGGCAGCTGTTTCTGTGAAGTGTGCGAGTGCCGGGAAATGACCTTTAACTTTTCCTGGCATTCAGTGCGCTTCACGGAAACAGCCGCCAGCGTGAGCGAAAACACCATATGCATTCCAAGGAAATGAATTTATAGTTTTATTTCTCCAGTGTTGTTGTACATTTCATGTTTGGCTTTTGGGATTCCCAATTTATTTGTTATCTTCCTATTTCTATATTGTGATCCCTTGTTCTTTGTGTGGTGACAGTCTATGTTCTGCATGTGTAACCGAGCTGAGGTATTCTGTTCATGTAGTTTCTGTGACAGCGCCACTTGTTCTCTTTCCCCATTAGGAGATGTATTGGTATTATCTGAGATGTATTGGTTTCATATTTGTAGTGTTGCCTTTTTGATAGGTAGGGTTTGGTGCTTTGTGAGTCCTGGTAGTGATGTTATGATACGGCGGGTTTGCTATGGGTTCTAAATGGTCAGTGTTTATAATACTTCCTAATGGGCCTGGCGGTTGGCACTGGAATATAGTAATTTAGAAATCTGGTAGTCTTTCTTTATCCAGACACTCATTAAGAGGCATGTTTAAAAGCACATTATGCAATTTTTTATGCAAATGAGGCCCCACAATGAATCTCCGCACATGGCCCCGCACCCCCCTTGGGCCGCCCCTGATGATATCTGGGCATGACATATTGCAAGGGTACTCTGTGATATGTCATGTTACAAGGGCACAGAGATACATACCTGATGAGCAGGCACAATCACACACCTAGTGATGGAATAGGCCCCCAAGCAGTAAACCAGTGGTGAGAATGGACAGGTAGAGCACAGGATACATTGACCTCCCACTGAGGGTGGGAAAGTATATGAGAGGGCCTACAACAAATGATTAGAACATGCCTGTCACCAGGCAGATGCCCTTGCTGGTGGGAAGAATGGCAAGGCTCATGTTCTGTCTAGACGCACATTTATCTCTCTAGTGATGTGACTCAACAAAGGCCAAAGTGCAACCTTCTCACTGGTTTCACAGCAGATCTGGGTCACATACATCATGATCCTCTGTCTCCCATATGTACTCATCACACTGCCTCTCTCTAGGTACAGGAACACATCTCTTGACATCTGTGTGTTGCCACCAATGTCTATGCAGGTGACAGAGGACACCCCCAGAGTGAATAAATTATGACCCCAATCATCAACCGACTCACTAGCAGAACAGCACTACAATCAGGCACACCAGAGCACCTTTGGCCAAATGAAGAGCCACTTTTGATGCCTCAGTCAGTCTGGTAGTGAGCTGCTGTATGACTCTGCAAAGATCTGCTAGATATTTGGCAACCTGCTGTATGCTGCACAACTATGCCCTGTGGTGCAGAGCAGCCCATGCCAGCAGGCTCTGACATACCCTTGGGGTATGGTGAGAAGGATGATGAGTTAGCACCACAACTGCCCCTTGGTCAGGCAATCTGGAGGGGGGGTGGCAGCATGGCAAAACCTGCTCCTCACCACTTTTGCTTGATTTTTTGTGCTTTGTACCATCTCAGCCAACTATACGGGCAAGGAGCCATACTGGGACTGTATATATGTCGAAGAAGCAGCATGCCACAACCTGTGAAGGGCCCAGAATGGGTACATGGCAATATTTATTGTGAGGACAAAACACATTTATTTCTTTAGTTTGTTTTTTAATTTTTATCTCTCATGTATATTTCCCCTCAGTTGAAGGTGCTGTCAGGTGAGCAATGACCCCTGGTGTCCCTGAAGGTCCTGTTGTCACTTGCCAGGAAAACTACTGTTAACAGATTTCTCTGCATCCCCAGTTGCCCATGCCTTTGCCCTTGCTACCATGTCTCCAAGCATGTCCATGGAGCTAATGGATATGAAGCTACCAGAAAGGAGGTATAGCATCTGGCATTGTTGGAATGAGCAGTTGTGTTTGTGGGGGGATGTGTTAAATGCACCAGGTGATATTGTTAGTCACTAGCCCCAACTAAAGGTGTGCCTTGATAGGCCCCTAGGAATGTGCAAGCTGTGGAAAGCCATGGCAGACAATGACCCAGGGCCCCAATCCCCCCTTGCAAGGTGAAGGCATAGGTGCCCTCATGGTACCCAATATTGTGTGCTCCCCATACCCCTGGACTCCACCCTAGGCATCTGCCTGCACAGCCATGCCTTCACACCATCCCTGCAGTTACCGTGCACACCATATGCAAGGCTGCAGATGGACCATGTGAAGGATATGGCATGCAGGATACAATGCATGAATGCCTCACTTGGATACCACAGTGTCATCTTCAAGCCTACCATCACCCTCCCGGTACCAGTAATGCCACTTTCACACAGCTGGTGAGGAGTGGTGGAGCAGGAAAGTGGCTTGAGCATAGATGTGGCTACCTGCTGAGTCCTCATTTGTCTTAGGTGACAGAACCTTGCCATCTACATCTGGTCACAACAGGCACACATAAAATTGGGGCTGCTGGATCACCATATGTTAGCAATGACCTGCAGGAGCTGTGAACTTGGGCATAGTGTCATGTGTTGAGGACCTCTACGGCATTCATTATGTAATAGACCTCTATCATATCCTCCCGGGACATCTGTGTCTACGTTTAAGGAGTCTTTAGCTTGCAGAGCCTTCCCTCCTGGGGGGACACATTGTTGGCTGCTATTTGTGCCTTCGCAGAGCACATCATACATCATATCATGTAGGGCATATGGGACATAGGGCCTCAGAGGCATAATGTACAGGACCACTACTGAGTGTAAGGGTAGTCTAATGGGTACAGCACTCATGTGAAGACTCAGAAAACAGGGCTCAAATCCCACTTCTACCCCTAGCATTATGGTATAGACATCTAAAGCTCCTTAGCAGCAATGGAGAACCATTATTGTATGCAAGGCCCAGTTTGTCATGCATATGTATTTTTATGTTTCATTGTACATCACCCTGCCAATAGAGGACAGCCCATGCCGAGAGCTGCATTTGCTGCACTGCTCCCACATGACACTGACATACAACAACATTTGAGATCAGCAGGAGTAGCCTAATGGTTAGTGCTGTGGTTTGGCAGATCACAGACCAGTACTAGGGGGTATTATTTCCCCCTAGAACTCCTTGTGGCTTTGATCAGGATACCTAAACCTCCATAGCCTCTGAGATATCCCCCTCCTTCTGGGGCTCCAACTCCTGCTGTGGGGGGGGGGGGGGGCTATATAGCTCCTCAGCTTTGTGAGGGCTGCAGACCTCTTCTAACAGGAGGCATACCTTCCCCCCCCCCCTCCTCTGAAGGGGAAGGGCTAGACAGTACTATGGGGCTGTCAATAATGGGAGTTTCCTGGATGGTGGTACTCCTGTTTGCTGATGCTGATGCTGCTGGGGGCAGCTGGCTCCTTCTCCTCCTCTTGCACCTCTGGGGAAGGTGGCAGGGAATCATCTTCTGGCACAGCTGTATATGGGAGAAAAGATGCTCTGATTAGCTCATACTACTAGACTTGCATTTCCCATGGGTGAGAGTTTTTCATTGGAATCATCGCTGCTATAGGAGCCATTTCACAGAGGTTCCCAGTGTATGTGACTGGTATGGGACAAATGGCAGTTGATGTGAGGGGCTGACTGGTTCCCATAGAGACAGTTGGGAGGGCATCTGTCTTCCATTAGCTGTAATGACCAGATTTACATTTGTGGCATTCTACATTCAGGACATGGGTAGCCTCAAGCTGGTCGTGTTGGAAAGCTGGACCTGCCCCATTGTGCATCTTTTTGGCCCAGCAGTGGTGAGTGATTCCTCTGATATGTACTTGTCATGTGCTAGTGTACAATGATGGAGTGAGTGGACCTGCTGTGAGTGGTGCAGTACTGTTGTTGATCTGAGGATATGTGAGCCTCCCTGGAGCCCAACTTTCTGATCATAGCAATAATAGAGGACTGTGTAGCTGGGCTGACTAGCATGCTGGCCTGATTGGTCATGTGTTCAATGTGTATCTTCTACAGCAGAGATTAGGGTTTGGGTACAGCATGGCCTGGGACTGGCTGGGGAGGGGCAGGTGTGAGTTGAAGGCCATGTATGGCATGCAACATTTTGACAGTGTATACGATAGCCTTTCCAGTCACAGATGATATTGACATGATAATTCATCTCACCTAGGGCACTTATACCTGATAGTAAATATGTGACAGACAGCTGGCTCTCCGGTTAAAGAGATACACAAATAAGGGTGGTCCCAAGAAGACAGATTTTTTTTATTATTGACCTAACACAAACTGACATCAGAGAGATCACCTGCATATGAGTTTCTGACTGGTATATGAAATGGACTTTCAGGCTCATGTTACAGCCTTGTTCTTTGAAGGCATTGAGCATCCTGGCAACAATATCCTTATAGTTCTCATCCCGCCTGTTCCCCAAGAATTTGAGAACAACATCCTTGAAGGAATCCCAGGCTTCTTTTTCCTTCTCAGACATCGTTTCAGCGAATGCTCCATCTGAAATGAGTTTCCTTATATCAGGGCCAACAAACACTCCTTCCTTTAGCTTTGCTTCAGAAAGTCGGGGGAACTTTGAGCAAAGGTACCGAAAGCACTCACCATCTTTTGGAAGGGACTTGATGAATTGCTTAATGAGACCCAACTTAATGTGGAGAGGTGGTAATAGAATTTTATCACGAGGTACCAAGCTCTCATGAAGAACATTTTTCTCACCAGGTCTCAAATACTCCCGAATTGGCCAGTCTTTTTTCCCCCAGTGTAGGTCGCGGGCCCGGCTATCCCACAAGCAAAGGAAGCAGGGATATTTGGTGAAACCGGATTGCTGCCCTAATAGCATGGATAGAATTTTAAAGTCTCCACAAATCATCCACTTATGCTCACCATAACGAATCTTCTGAAGAATCAGGGCCAAATTCTCGTATTTTTCTTGGAGAATAACAGAGTGAGCAATAGGAACTGAAGCGAATGTGTTGCCATTATGAAGAAGAACACCTTTTATGCTGTCTTTTGACGAATCAATGAACAGCCGCCATTCAGCAGGATCATACTTGAGTTTAAACTTTTCCATCACTCCGTATATATCGTTGCAAAATACCAAATCTTCCTCTTTGCTGAAATACTTCAAAAATTGTGTCTCGCGGTTGCGGTACCAATAAAAAGTTGTTCCTGGTGACAATAGATTTTTCTGTTTAAGCCGAGAACCTAGCAGTTGGGCAGCATCTTTTGGGAGTCCTAAATCCCGGACTAAATCATTCAATTCAGCTTGAGAGAAAAGTTCAGGTTTCGGATCTGGTTCAGTTTCAAACTCGGAAGTACTGGACTCATCGGGAAAAGCCATCTGATGAGTCTCATCATGATCAGAACCGTCCACACAAATATGATCCAAAGATTTTGTTGGTTCAGGCACAGGTACTTCGTTGCTATGAGGCATAGGCCTAATTGCTGAGGGAAGGTTGGGGTAACTTATTACGTTCTTATTTTTTAAGTTGTATCCCTTCACAATGCAAGAGCAAAAATAGCAGTCACTGCTGTGGTCTCTTTGTTCACGCCACATCATAGGTATTCCGAAACGAAATGCTTGTTTTTTACCTTTCATCCATAAGCGTAGATCTTCCTCACATGTCTTGCACACTTTGTGAGGAGCCCACGGTTTGTCTTGATCGCCTAACTTCAAACCGAAATAGGCGAAATATACTTTTTTAATAAATGCAGAAATGTTCCTCTGCCGCTTTTTCACGGTATATTCCCCACAAATAAAACAAAAACTGTCCGGAGAGTTGACGCAACCTCTGGCTCTGTGAGCCATCACAAATACACAGCACTGCAAACTACAACTGTAGTGAACCACTTCGGAATAAAGCTGGATTACGACTGAGCAAACAAAAGGTAATAATGAACTTGCAAGAAACTGAAATTTGACAGGAACGTTCATGTCGCAACCACCGTGTTTGAGTGAGCGAACGAGGCGAGGCGAACAGGAAAGAACATGCGCCAGCGCGAGTACTGGATTTAGCCCCCCGCCTCCCAATTGTCCTGTTAATGTATAAAATGAATACAAAACACTCTAAAATATCATGAGGGAGTGTTTCTAGTTAGTTAACCATTACAACCTCTATTTTGGGCCAAGAAAATAAACTGCAGTCGGCTAAAAAAAAATTATGTGAACATTCCTTATATGGGTAAGAAATCTAATTTTGCAAGAAAACGTGACGTGATGGAACATTTTGGCTATTTTTCCTGGATTCAGCACCCCAAAATCTATAGGAATCAGTTGCAAAATCAATGGGGCCGCGGCTCTGATAACGATCGCGAACCGCTACCGCTGCTTTGTAAACAAGCCCCTTAGTGCTGCTGCTGTTGTCACTACTACTACTAATAATACTACTACCTCTGAGCATTTGTATAGCGCTACAAGTCATACGCAGCACTGCACAGACATGTAAGAGACAGTCCCTGCAAATCTGATTCTCCACCGCCAACACCGTCCCATTCTGCTGCTTCCCAGATGGATTGTTTGTCTTGGTCTGGCACCTCAGCGAAGACTTGTCCATCTTGGGAGACCCTGCCAGTAGTTAAGCAACCAATTGTGTAGCTCTCAGCATCACTGATGCATGCAAGCCCTCACAGCACGACAAGCTGCAAACCAAACATGCCCCTAAATCATTGTTAGGACAAAAAAGAGACTTGCGAAGGACTTCTTTGAAAGCTGCTTAAAAGATTAGATGGGCAGAAATATACATTTAAAATACAATAAATTAGATGCATACAAATAAGTTCCAGTGGATATGCAAATATTTATGCGAATAAGGCCCCGCAATTAGTCTCTGCACATGGCCCCACAACACCCCTGGGCCACCCCTGATCATTATGGTCCGAATACGACCTAGAAATCATTCGGGGACTATGGGGTATGTTTACTAAACCGCGCAATTGTGCGGGGCGCACTTGAGCGTGCGTTAAGGTACCTTAGCACACGCTAATAGTGCGTTTTTGTGCCCCGCACACGTGTGCGCTGCACTAACGGGCCTGCACAAGTGCGCGGCGCGCTGATGTGCGATAGAGGCGTGGAAAGGCATTCTGAGGGCGGAGGAAGGCTCCCGAGGGGCGGAGGGACGGGGTCAGTGGGTGGAGAGTGGGAGGGGAGAGGCTCCCCGCACAGGAGAGGGGCTGAAATTCGATGAAAAAAATACCGCGAGTGAAAACCTCGCATTAGAGCCGATTTAAAGGGAAGAGAAACCATTTCTGTCAGCAATGTACAGCAAAACCAGGGAAACCTACAAAACGTGAGCAGTGTGATACATGTGCACAGAACAAAATAGCAAATAAAAATTGAAAATGACCACAACAAAATTCTAATAAATTATAATCCAGCTGGGAAATAGTGATAGTCATGGAAAACATCAAAAATCACTCCCAAGAAAGCCCCAAAAAAGAAATATGAATTTTAGAAGGGTCTACGCTCCGTCCCCATACAAGGTGAATGATCCCACAGTGAAATTGTGCAGAGCAGGGTTTATGTCTCCTTTGGCCAGGTTTCCTATCTCCAGGGACTGCACTGTCTCTGTGGCCACAGTGTGGTGCAGTGAACACAGACAGTGTGTTCAGGAGCCAAAGATCACCATTTCAAGTCCCAGCTAGGGCTCCTGCAAACCCAATTCCCATATTTTACCCACCACTAAACCATGATTGTAAAGACCAACCTTTTTTGCAGATAACATAAGCATGGTCCAAACACCTCTATTTTACCCTACAGAGCACAGACACCAGAAACATGCGCATTACCTAGACCACAGTCCTCTCAATGCAGTCCTGGAGGGCCACATATCATTTAGCTGTGATGCTGTCAGCAATATAAGGCCATGTCAGCATGCTGGCGGAGGGGTACCGTTGGTGGAGGGGGCAGTGGCTGCTGTCCACAGCAGACGGTGGCCTAGCCCACTTCACGTGGGTGCAGTGCCCTCCAACAGACAGGCCCTGTCTGACAAACAGCCATGGATGACCCAGGGAATGCACTGTCTTTGTGCTAAGACAGTGGTGCAGCGGACACAGCCAGTGCCTTTAGAACCAAAAGATCACAGGTTCAAGTCCCAGCTGGGGCTCCTGGCAACCCAGTCCCCTTATTTTACCCATGAAGAAATCATGGTAGTAAAGACTGAACCATTATTGCTGAGACCATACGCATGGGTCAAACACCATAGAAATGTGCATTACCTATGGCAGAATCCCCCAAATGCAGTCCAGGAGGGCCAAACACCATTCAGTTTCCATGCTGCCTCTAATAAAGATGCCTGTGCTGCATATCTATGCACCACCCCCATGGTATGCAAATGTATCCATGCATATTCATGAGGGACAGCATGAAAACCCAAACAGTGTTTGGCACACCAGGACTGGAGTTGGGAACCTCTGCCGTAAAGCAGCAGCCAACAGGGCCAGACACACCCACACCCACAGCCACAGGCCCCATTGGCTAATGCCTCCTGGAGAGGCAGGATATTGGGCCCTGCGTGCATCTCCCAATACTAGCACTTGCATACCTTAGCAATGCCACCCTACACCTGGGTATATGGTACAGAGCTATGAAACGTTTCCTATGATTACTGGCAGATAGCAAGTCCTACGTTAAGCACAGTTTGCTCATTGAGCTCCATCATAACAATCTTTCTGATGTCTGCGGTGTGTGCTTCAGGTCTGGTCTCTGACATTGTTAACCACCTTGGGGAGTGACCCCCAACAGTATTGCGTAGCATATCCATGGCTGTACTGTGCCCAGGACTGGTGTGGTGGGCAGGGCTGCTAAACTCCTCTATAGTAGCTCAATGCTGGCATAGGTGTGGGAGTGTGTGTCTGTCTATACAGTGTGTGTTGGCTGCAAACACCTTCCACAGCCCACACTGCCAGCACTGTTGCCAGTATTGGCCTGCCAATGTGCATAATGAGGAGCAAGGTACCATGGGTATAGCCTGGACAGGGTGACCTGGCCAGGATGCATCTGCACAGGGCATAGGGCACTGGCTGGGACATTGTAGTGCCCGGCCACCACCTACACAGACAGGGTGACCTCAGTATGTCCTGCTGGGGGATCACTCTCACCCTGACTGTGCAGTGATGACAGCATGGCTAGGCACCCCCATAGTGCTATATAGTATTTTTCTCATGTGATATTTATGGGTTTCCTTTTGGGGCCCAGTCACTGATTTATCTGCTTGTTGTGTAGGCTGACATCCCAGTTCTGGGTGCATGCATTTCCACCAGGAACATGCACTATGGACTAGCTAGCAGACTGCTTGAAGCTGGTATGTGTCTTGATGGAGTGGCTTGCAGGGTGCAGTGGCTGAAGGCTTGCTGCAGGAGAATATCAGATGGTGGTGGGGTGCAGCTTAACATATCCAGGCCTAATGTCTGTCTGCTATTGTGTTTATGGATGTGTACAGAGCTGCATTAACTGCCCTGTGGTGTGTCTGTTCCCCAGCAGGACTGGGGTTGATGGCCCCATCTACTGCCACCATGGCAGGGAGGTAGAATGTGGATCTGTTGATGGGGGACCCTGTTTGCTGCCCGGGGGGGGGGGGTCCATGGGGGCTGCCGCTGATTGAGACAAACAGAAATATCCAAGGTGTTTCAGCAGAAACTACATATCTCACACATTAACACTGCTTTGGATCTCCAACATGGCCTCTTTCAGCCATGGAAGGTGCTGTGGACCTGGTGCTGGGCGCCTCACCGCACACTCAGGGTGAGCACAGTACCCGCACAATGTGACGGTGTGTAGCTACTCTGTGCCAGTAAAACACACGGTCAGTACCCCCTACCAGGCCGAGGTGCTGTGGGGGTGCACATGGTCACTTCCCCCTACAAGGTCGAGGTGCTGTGGGAGTGCATTCCCCATCTTGTGTTTATCTGTGACAGCTGATTTGCATGTGCAGTGCATCATGGGTATGGGTGGGCTAACCCTATCCTGGTGACCACAGCAGACTGTCTGTGTGGTGACATGCACTCCCTCTGCAGCCAGCCAGGGGCTTGCTAGCAGCTCTAGGGCTGTAGTACAATGGTTACCTCACTGCCTGTTGAGCCAGAGATCATGGGTTCAAACCCACAGTGGGGTTATTTGATGGGGCTGTCCAGAGCATTATCTCTTTTAATGTACATTATTGCTGCCAGCAAAAACACCCTCATCGTACTGTACCCATAAGGTGCCTCAGAGGGTGCTTAATAGGGCGCCCTATAGGTTACCTTATGGTTACCGTCCATATAAAGTGCACTATACGTTATCCTGTGGAGCAATTTATAGGGTGCCCTATAGGGGACATTTTAGGGTGCCGTGGCGGACAGTGCACTTTATAATGTGCCCTATGGAGTGCCTTATAGGGTGCCTTATGCGGCACCTTCAATTACGGCAGGTGAGGACCTGTTTGCTGGCAGCAATTAATAAAATACAACTAAAGTGCTACAGGAAAAAAAAAGTACATTGCAAAGCTGATGCCACAGCCAGCCTTACGTATTAGGCACACTGGGGAGCAAACTCATGACCCCTGTATCAGCAGTCAGTGCTTTACCCATTGTGCTACACTGCTGCTCCTCCTTGTATGTTAGCACACCTACTTATGCTGTGCATTCCTTAAACTGCACAGTGCTGCCATCAAAAACATTGCTGTGACCTTGCAGTAACTCATACGGCACACTACAAAGCGCCCTATCAGCAACATTCTAGGGTGCCTTGGCGGACAGTGCACTTTAAAATGTGCCTTATGGGGCGCCTTATGTTAACACGCTTTGAGAATGCGTTTGCTAGTAGTAGTAATTAAAATAAAAAATAAAATGCCTCCTAAAGCAAACTTACCCATAATAGGCAATGCCTCGGCCAGCCTTCTTCATTGGGCACAGTGGGGGAGAGAACCCATGATCCCTACACCATTGGTTAGTATCTTAACCATTGGGCTGTGGCTCTGCTCCTGTGCTTGTGCATCAGCGCGCCACCTTATGCTGCTAAATATTAAAATGCCTCCTAAAGCAATAGCACACTGCCTTATGCACATCAGCGTGCCACCTTATGCTGCCCATTATTTAAATGCCTCCTAAAGTAATGCCTCAGCCAGCCGTCTTCATTGGGCACTGTGGGGGATTGAACCGCTGATCCCTGCACCATTGGTCAGTGTCTTAACCATTGTGCTGTGGCTCTGTTCTTCTGATCGCACATCAGCGCGCCACTTATGCCTCCCGCGCAGCTTTCTCATGCGCTAATGTGCAGGGCGCACATGGGCGCCACGCACCTTAGCGCATATTTAAATCCTGGTTTTTCTTTTTCAGAAAGAAACGCCCACTCCTTATATGGCACCCGCACACTAGCGCGGCCCGCACATTACCGGGGTTTTAGTAAACATACCCCTATGTTTTTCTGATCTTTTATCAGGCATTAGTACAAAACATTCATAATAATATAAAGTAAAAAGGCAGCAGAAGCACTTTGCTACTTTCTTGGAACACCTTGAACACTTTATAAAGTAATAGCATAATATTATGTGCTTGATAGCCTTAGAAATTCTGTCCTAGATAGATAAAGCAGATCATATTATCCTCTGCTACTTTTTCCATTTCTATGGCTTATTGCTATTCCCTGCAATACTACCCCTGACACCTTATCAACTTTAAAACAAAACTACTTCGGGCATTTTAATTTCTTTCTCTAACTCCTCCTCTCCTATCTGTGCGAATGTAAGATCTGATTCAAGGAAGTGTCTGACTTTTATTATAAAGAGATGGGAAAAATATCTCTATTTCTTTGCTCTTAGCCTAACGGGTGCTTATTGTTCTTAAGACACGTTTTATTTTCTTCAATATTTTTTGCTGTCTGCTGGCCTAATTTGCAGTATATCTATATCATGCTTTTAGTGATAATAAGTATTTGAATTTATGCAGTACTATTTATCTGGTCAGAAGCATAGCCTACTTTACCAATGGTAAAGAGTACATGCACAATTAATCCTACTGGTGGATGACCAGGGAGGATGGTTCTGACTTGGGTGCTTTATGTAAGCTTATAGAAGAGGAAGGGAATAGAGAGGAGATATGGAGAGATCTGCCTGACATTAAACTTTGAGTCAGTAGCAGAAGCAGCTCTTGAAATCACGGCTTAAGAATATTCAGTAGGCCGTACTTCTTGCCCCTTGCAAAGGGTTATTTCCTGACGGTGAGCACGTGCTAACATTAATGCGTGTGGTTTGCATTACATAGAAATATAGAAAATAATGGCAGATAAAGACCATAAGGCCTATCCAGTCTGCCCAACCATACCAACTACTAAGCTCTACAGTCCCTTCCTCTCCCTAGAGATCGCATAGGTTTTTCTCATGCTCTCTTGAGTTCAGAAATAGACCTTGTCTCCACCAAGTATGCTGATAGACCATTCTATGCATGTGCACTTAGATTAAAGCCATGGGCTCAGAAGCAGGTGTCAATATTCATATGTAAAGTATGTGTGTGCATTCGTATTTTATAACCAACACAAGTTCTGCTCAGATTTTGCCCCGCAAAATACCTGTATGTAGGTCACATAAAACCATTTGCCTTCCTGGAGCCTTTCACTCATGCATAAAAGCCTTTTTCATGCAAAACGTTCTCTATAAAATCATTCCCATAGTGGCTATGGGGTAGATTCTGATCCTTGCTTAGCAGGTTTGGACGCCTAATCCGGATGTCCAGACCCGCTAAAACATCCAGCTCTCATTGGCAGCCACAGAGCTCCCTGCACATACAGGCCAATTATGTGGGGAGCTCTGTTCATGGGTGGGCAGGGGTGGGCCGGGGGAGGAGCGAGGGTGGGCAGCAGGCTGTGCTGTGACCCCAGACGTACAGGGTCAATTCTGAGGTCGGCCCTATATGTCTGGGGTAACACAGTTAAATGAGGGATTTATTCCACTTCAGGTTGGAATAAGTCCCTCTGGACATGGGTGAACAGTGGAGGTCAGTGGAGACAGAATGGTGAAGGGTGCAGGGGTTCCCCATAGCCCAACCTTGGCCATGGAAGGCCAGAATGGGGGTTGGGCTGTGGGGAAAGAATCTTGTTGGCGGCGGCCGGTGATTGGGGCTCCCTCATGGAGCCGTGGTGCCATTGAGATGGAATGCCATGGCACTGCTGTGCCATGAGGGAGCCTGGCTGAGTTAGCCGGGGATGTGGTTGGATGTCCGGGGTGTCTGAATCGGGGCACCTCCCGGACATCCAGCCACTGTGCTGCGATTCTGCTCCCATGGTGTTTTCTAGCTCCCACGGGAGCAGAATTGGATGCATCTCTGGGCCGTCCAGATTTCTGGACATCCGGACGGCCTGGATGTGCACCTACAGAATTGGTCTCTATCTGTATTACTATGTGGTTTAATTTAGGCTAGAAAAAAAAACAAACATTACCCTAAATTAAACTCCCCTAACTCTATTTATAGCTCCTGAATGTTGCCACTTTGGTTCTGAAGTTCTATAAGGCATGCAAAGAATTACACGCCTGAAATGTGCAAAAGTCTCTATTCTGAAGGACTTGCACACATGCTTTGGGTGGTCTCTATCTGCAAACATGTACGCAAGTCCCATGTATGTTCAGTTGGGTTTGTGCACAGACAGAGCATAGCCTAAAGCTACACATATAAGTTATAGAATACTATGACTTAAGCGTGTCACTGCATTGAAGTAGGCATGACTGCCGCAACTTGTCTCAGGCGCATCCGTACATTCCTAGTTTATAATGTAAAGCCTGCACAATTTGCCTGCACATGAGATTATAGAATTACCCTCCACACATAGAGCTGGCAGTGGTGACTTCATAATAGAGAACATATATTCAACATCACGACTACCAATACTACTAATCATTTGTATAGCGCTACAAGGCATACATTGCGCTATACATAGAAACATAGAAACATGATGACAGAAAAAGACCACAAGGCCCATCTAGTCTGTCCTTCCATAACAACAACTACAACAGTCCACCTTTTACCTTTAGAGATCCTCTGTGTTGGTCCCATGCTTTTTTGAATTCAGTTACTGTCCTCATCTCTACCACCTCCACTGGGAGACTATTCCACGGATCCACTACTCTTTCCGTAAAGAAATATTTCCGCATATCACTCCTGAATCTATCTCCCTTCACCCTCATCCCATGTCCCCTCGTCGCAGAACTTGCTTTCAATTGAAAGAGGCTCTCTCCCTGAACATTTATGCCACGGAGGTATTTAAACATCTCAATCATATCACCTCTATCCCGCCTTTCCTCTAAGGTGTACATATTAAGATCCTTAAGTCTGTCCTCATATGCTTTATAATGAAGACCACTAATCATCTTAGTAGCAACCCTCTGCACCGACTCCATCCTGTTCACATCCTTTTGAAGGTGCGGTCTCCAGAATTGCACACCATACTCCAAATGAGGTCGCACCAAAGACTTATACAGAGGCATTATCACCTCCTTTTTTCTGCTAGCCATTCCTCTCCGTATGCACCCAAGCATCCTTCTAGCTTTTGCCGTCGCCTTTTCTACCTGTTTAGCTACTTTAAGATCATCGGACACAACTACGCCTAGGTCCCGCTCTTCTTTAGTGGACAAAAGTACTTCACCTCCTATACTGTATTGCTCCCTTGGATTGCTGCAGCCCAAATGCATGACCTTACATTTTTTAACATTAACATATAGACGTAAGACACAGCCCCTGCTCATCAAAGCTTGCAGTCCAATCAAGATGAAAAAAACATTGCAAAACTGGGGACTAGAATATGATAAGATACCCATAAGTAGTGAACAAGAGAATGAGGGGCATCAGGATCCAAAAGCAGCCTCAAAGAGGTGGGTTTTAGCCTGGATTTGAATCGGGCCAGAGAAAGAGCGTGACGCACTGACTCAGGTAATTTCTTCCAGCCATATGGAGCAACAAGGAGACATTGCCACCTAGCCTGACAGCAGTGCTGAACAGATAGATTTTTTAAAACTCCAAGGCCAGAGTTAAAAAAAAATACAATTGCCACAGCTGCTGAATATTGACATGTATGTCTTCATATCTTTCCAGGCTGCTTTGGGTGGTTCTTGTGTTTTGAGATGGAGGTCTATAAATTTTCACATAGATAAATGATAAATGGATAGATTGTATAGTCGGTGCAGTCCTTACAACAGTATTCACTAAGGAAAGCAAGCGCAACATAGCAGCAGAACCCTGTGATGGTCTCTTTGAGCTACTAGGTGACCCAGGCTCTGAAGTGAATCCTGGTTTTGTGAGAGGCCCTTCTAGTGCCTTCTTTTACTTCTACTGCTAGGTTCAGAATGAAGGAGTGGAACTACAAATAACATAGAAATCTCCCTCCAGGAACAGGCTCATTTGGAAGCTCTGGTGAGAGCTAATATAACTGAAGAATCTGAAAAGGAGCCACAGGAAGACTGGTGGTTCCATCAGGCAAACTAGGTGGTTGCTTAGAGCACCAGCGTTCTGGGGGGAGAAGGGCAAAAAGGCAGTGACACTGAAGAGCAGACATCTTAAATTTCTCATTGAGTCAGTCCCATTGCCCTTTTGTCCCCTCCCCCCCATCTTTTGTTGCTGCTCTAGGAAGGGTGCTTAAGAGTGTGTCAGTTTCCTCTGCTGTGCAATGAGATCTTCCCAGTAATGGGGACTGACTAGCTCTAGCTGAGCTGTGTGAAGGCTGAGCAAGTCCTGCTTTTACATCTAGGACAGCCTCATTCTGTCCCTGAAGATCTGGAGCAACCTGGAGCCCTATGGACAGGGCAGGCAGAATGAGAATGTGATGGATAGGATGGATTGCAAGGATAGGGAGAGGAAACCCAGGATGGAGGTATAAAATGGGAGAAAGAAACCAGGATGGCAGAAAAAAGGAACCAAAGCCAGGGGAGAAAGTGAGCAACAAGGAATGAGCCTCAACTGGTGAGAAAGAAGATAGACAGAAGAAAGCGGATGAGGGCTGGGAAAGTGGTAAGTGCAGAAGCAGGGTCGACGCAAGGAGATGAGGCGCCCTATGCAAACCTCATCCCGTGCGCCCCTCCCCTTACTGCAACACATTGCCAGTGCCACCCCTCTCAATGACCTGTAGCAGCGGCAATGGTGGTGCTTACCTTACATAAGAACATAAGATATGCCATACTGAGTCAGACCAAGGTCCATCAAGCCCAGTATCCTGTTTCCAACAGTGGCCAATCTAGGTCCCACAATGCTTGTATTGGGTCAAAGCTTGGCTCCTCCTCTTTGGTTCCCACTGCACTGATTTGCTAGGACCAGATGGGAGGGAGAGCAGCAAGGGAAAGGCAGTAAAATTATAAAACAACCAAAGGACTTAATTGGTCCCTCTGCCTGCTGACGCTCCCCCCTGCAAACTGTTGCCTAACATGGACCACACCTCAGTTCGCCTCATTATAGAGCTGCCCCTCCTAACCACATAGCATAGGGACATATTGTGGATGCTCTGGGGCGTTCCGGGGATGGCACCAGTGTGTAACTAGGCAGTGGCGATATTGCACCGCTGCCCGGTTAGCACCCATGGGCAAAAAATAGGCCAGCTTTTGATTTGCCTCTTTACCCATGAGAGCTAATCGGGCAGAGGCCTCAACATCACCGCTGCTCGGCCAGCACATGCGGGCTTGTGGGCTGTGCAGTGACCCTGGACATTCAATGTCAAGGCCGCATATGATACTGACATTGAATATCCGGGAGTAAAGTTTTGGTGGCGATGGCTATCTTGTATCATTTCCTGTTAAGAGCATTAATGAGCAATAATGTGCACTATTATGTAATAGCATGTGATATTGTGCAATAACACATTCTATTACACAATAGCACACACTATTTGCACATGCACAAATAGCACACACTATTTGTGCAATGCTCGAACATGCTATTGCATAATAGTGCTCATTACTGCTCAATAGTCCGTACTATTGACAGGAAATTGAAAATAATGACAATTTCATAATTCGCTGTTGCACTCAAATCACTCCTTTTGTTCAAAACAAAAGCATATCGCTAGGGCCCGAAATTCCAAGGCATTTACATGGTCTGCAGACCTGCAAAGCGTGTAAATTCCACTCTGCTGGAAACTCAGCGGCACTAACACGGTTAGTGCCTCTGAATATTTGTGGGTGCTCTCACCACACTCCCCGTTGCTAACTAGTTAACATTGGGGCATGTCGAGGGTGTTCTTGGGTGGCACCCATCGCTAACCAGGCAGCGACAATATTCAGCCACTGCTTGGTTAGTGACATATGGCTAAATTAAGGTGCAGCAAATGCCGAGCTTTCTTTAGTCGCAGATGCTAACCGGGCAATAGCTGAGTATCGCCACTGCCCGCTTAGCTTCTGGATTCGGCAGTCAACCCAGAGATTCAATGTCAGTGGCCAGTACAAATTTTGAATATCCGGGTCTTAGCTTCAGCGCAGTGGCTAGCTGCTGTGGGAGCACTAGTGGCCAGCGCTGAATATCAGGTAATGCAACAAGGGAAACCAAAACTAGCAGTTACTTCATGCAACGTGGTAAAACCAGGAGGGGATCAATCTGTTCTGGAAATATGGAGCCAGTTTAGTCCTATTTGGTGAGGGGGTGTGACAGAAGTGAGATATTTGGTTAGAATTTAGGGGTATGTTTATGAAACCGTCTTAATGTTACCTGCGCTAGTTCCAGTGATAAAGTGAGGAATGCCATTTAAGGTAGTGGGCGTTTCTGCGATAAGGTAGCAATGGCGGCTTATTGCACAATAGAGGGCGCCTTGCCGTTATCACCCTATAGAGGGTGCAGTGGCGCATTATTGCACGTTAACCTTAATTTTGCGCCGTGGCGTAAGATCAAAAAATAGAGGTGTACCACACTGGTTAATACAATGACTGCTAATACAGCAGTCATGAATTCAATCCCTCAGTGGGCAAAGTTCATTAGGCTGTCAGAGGCAATTAATTTTCCTGCCTGTAACGGTCAGACACATCTCAACAACCTGTACTGCCAGCCAAAAAACCCCTAACCCCAGTTTCGTAACCTAATGCACCTTTTAGGGCGCACCATAAGGCACATCATAGAGCACCACATCATCCAAGGCAGGTCATAATGTGCCCCAGAGGGAGGCACGAAAGGGTGGCACCCCCCAAATCGGCATATAACATGCCCCATAAGCTGGCCGAACCGAAGGTGATGCTAAAGATGGCCCAAGGATGTTAAGGTGACCCAAGAAATGTTGGCTAAGGGCAGTAGGTGGACCAAGGTCACAAGCATGAAATGTATGGTCCAAACACAGATGTAACTCTAACACTGCACAGAGAAGCAAGGAAAGCCAATTAACAAGTGATGAAAGGAAGTAAAATGTCAGAGGTGAAGGACCGCCAAATCTGCCTGAGGGCCATGTGGCAGCTGGTAAAGTGGACAAATATAACGGGGCAGCTGTAACCTGATGCACAGGGCGATGGTACTGTAAAGTGCAACAATGACAATGAGTGGCAGAGGAGGTAGAGGTGTCAGGATAAGTGCAATGACAGGAGAACAGAGGAGTAGCAGTGCCATGCAGAGCAGACATGGGCAGGCAAGCATGATGAGTTCGCAATGCAGAAAAGGCAAGAGGTGTTGGTGGTGGTATGCAGATCATAACACAGGCATGGCAAAGCAGGAGGAGGCGCAATGGCGGAAAGGGATACCGGCACAGACACAGTTGGGTGTTAGCCCTGCAACAGGAGGAACAGGGACGCTACATACTGTCTGACAGATGCAGAAGGTGGAGTGCAGATTACGCAGCTTCCAGTGTGGGAAATTATGAGCTTAGCAGCACAGATCTGCTAAAAA
>CM066036.1:768141657-768303428 GCA_033557465.1 Ichthyophis bannanicus | reverse complement strand
TGACCTTTTCAATGCCTCGTTGGAGTCGGGAGTGGTGCCAAAGGACTGGAGAGAGGCTCATGTGGTGCCTTTACACAAAAGCGGAAGTAAGGATGTGGTTGAAAACTACAGGCCGGTTAGTTTAACTTCGGTGGTGAGTAAATTATTGGAAACGCTGCTGAAAGAGAAAATAGTGAGGTTTCTGGAGTCCAGGGATTACAGGATCCGAGGCAGCATGGATTCACCAGAGGCAGGTCTTGTCAGACAAATCTGATTGATTTCTTTGACTGGGTGACCAGGGAGTTGGACCGAGGGAGAGCACTAGATGTGGTGTATTTAGATTTCAGTAAAGCCTTTGACACTGTTCCTCACAGGCGACTTATAAACAAACTGAGCACCCTAGGGATGGACCCTAAAGTTACTGCTTGGGTTAGAAATTGGTTGGGTGGGAGGCGACAAAGAGTACAAGTAAATGGAGCTCACTCTGAGGAGAAGGATGTTATCAGTGGTGTGCCCCAGGGATCTGTCCTTGGTCCGATTCTTTTTAACATCTTTGTTAGTGATATAGCGGAAGGGCTTTCAGGTAAGGTTTGCCTCTTTGCAGGATGATACCAAAATCTGCAATAGAGTAGACACCCAGGAAGGGGTAGATAACATGAGGAGGGATCTAGCTAAGCTTGAAGAATGGTTTAGAATTTGGCAGCTGGGATTTAATGTTAAAAAATGTAAGGTCATGCATTTGGGCTGCAGCAATCCAAGGGAGCAATATATAGTATAGGGGGTGAAGTACTTTTGTCCACTAAAGAAGAGCGGGACCTAGGCGTGGTTGTGTCTGATGATCTTAAAGTAGCTAAACAGGTAGAAAAGGTGACGGCAAAAGCTAGAAGGATGCTTGGGTGCATATGGAGAGGAATGGCTAGCAGAAAAAAGGAGGTGATAATGCCTCTGTATAAGTCTTTGGTGCGACCTCATTTGGAGTATAGTGTGCAATTCTGGAGACCGCACCTTCAAAAGGATGTGAACAGGATGGAGTCGGTGCAGAGGGTGGCTACTAAAATGATTAGTGGTCTTCATTATAAAGCATATGAGGACAGACTGAAGGATCTTAATATGTACACCTTAGAGGAAAGGCGGGATAGAGGTGATATGATATGATTGAGATGTTTAAATACCTCCATGGCATAAATGTTCAGGGAGAGAGCCTCTTTCAATTGAAAGCAAGTTCTGCAAGAGGACATGGGATGAGGGTGAAAGGAGATAGATTCAGGAGTGATATGCGGAAATATTTCTTTATGGAAAGAGTGGTGGATCCGTGGAATAGTCTCCCAGTGGAGGTGATAGAGATGAGGACAGTAACTGAATTCAAAAAAGCATGGGACAAACACAGAGGATCTCTAAAGGTAAAAAGGGGACTGTTGTAGTGGTTATGGAAGGACAGACTAGATAGGCCATGTGGTCTTTTTCTGTCATCATGTTTCTATGTTTCTATGTTATGTGAACCCAATGCACCTTTCTCACTCAACCCCCCCCCCCTGCTCTCACCTAACAGCTTCCCAACATACAAAGGAGAATCTCAGTCCACCTCCCCCCAAACACTTCCTTCCTAGTCTTTTCTGGCATAACAGCCAAAACAGCAATTTGTATATACTATAATTTACCATAAAGTCATATAATTACAAATGTAATCTTGATCAATATCATAAACAATGTTCCAAAGTTCTATGTTACTCAATGCTTATGAAAAGTAACATACGTTAAACCTACTACCTATATGTTTTATGTAACCCAGAAATTAAAGTTTCTTGTAAACTGCTTAGAATTCTAGATAAATGGTATATAAAAGATGTTAAATAAATAAAATAAATGTACAAGTAAGAGAGAGTCACTGCTCATTGGAGCTTACAATCTAATCAAGACAAACCACACAACAACTGGTAACTGGGGAATGGCAAGATACCGAAAAGTGATAAACAGGAGAATAAAGGGATCAGGATCCGAAGAAGAAATCTCTGCCACGATCTCAGCCGAGAAATATTGGTAGGGCAGGGCTCATGTGGCCCACCCCGTTCTGACACCTATGATATAAATTAAAGCGAATGCTGGAAGAAGTGTGGTGGGAAAGGGGATCTGATGCATATGATGTGGCAATGTCCAAAAGTGAAGGATTATTGGGGGAAGATAGGATGTTTATGTGAAGAAATTACGGGAATATTAACAGAATTAACGCCAGCAATGGTATTGCTCAATGAGGGGGAGGTAGAAGGGGAAAGAGATCAAGGGAGGTTTATTGGGTATGTTATTCTGGCAGCACGTATGAGTCTCTTGCGAAGGTGGAAAAATGTTGATGTACCTGCACTAAAGGAAGTGGTATATAAGTTGGAACAGCTGTGGGGTTTTTGTGTGATTGAAGAACATCAAAGGCATAGAATTAGTAAATATAAAAAAGCGTGGCAGTGATATGAAAAGTGGAGAAGGAAGAGAGTGGAACAAATATGTGGAGAAGTAGATGAGTTAAAGGGGTAGGGAGCTGAAGGGGGGTAAGGGTGAGGGAGGGGGAGATGGGAGGGTTAACTAATTGTAATTATAAAGTAAAGTAGGAGTCAAGGTTTAGGTTGATGTTATTTATTATAATAGTGGAGTAGAGGTGGAAATGGATATTTATATTTGTTAAAAGAAAAGTAATGGCCTGTAACGTGTAAATGTTTGAAAAATAATAATAAAAATTAAAAATAAATAAATTAAGAGTTAAAAGAAGATTTGTCCAATAGAGGAGAAGCAAAGCTAAGTAGAGAGAGAGGAGGCAGTGGATTGTAGACATACTCCTCTCCAAAGATTCTTGAGCTACACTGGGTATTCCTGGGGTTCTTCTGTCATAAACATAAAAACTGCCATACTGGGTCAGCAAAAGGGACAGATGCTTTATCCTCACCACGTCACGGGCCACCCTGCTATCCCCTTTCCGACTTTTGCAGCCATTGGCAGCCCAGTTGCTGATGACCTCATGCATCTGGCATGTTGCGGCCTCAACTACAAGATAAATGGCAGCTCAGGCTCTTCCAATACTTTCCATTTCAACAGTGTTCTTGGAGAAATTGGAACAATAACCATACAGCATGAAATCAGGACTACAGGGATGACAGTCGAATGTGGAAGAGGATAGCACATCCCAAGCAAAGTATTCACATTTGCTGAAATTAAGCCATAGAGCAGGTGGGCAACTCCAATCCTCTGAGGCCTCAAACTGGTCAGGTTTTTGCGACAACCCAAATGAATATACATGAAATTTATTTGCATGCTGTTCAGGTACCTCATGCATATTCATTAGCAGTATCCTGAAAACCTGGCCAATTTGAAGCCACCAAGGACCAGAGTTACTCAACCCTGTTATAGGATATGCATAACAAAATTGTTCTGCCTCTGAAACTGGTCTTTCACCCCTTTGCTCCCCCCCCCCCCCCCAGTTAGCTGCTCTAATGTTGCCCCTACAGGACTGATGCCGCCTGTTCATGTGACACAGAATGTTTAGTTCACATTATTGCTAGTATCCAATCAGTCTGCTTTCTTTGTATATAAAGCTGACATTTTAAATAGGGATATGCATTAGTTAGTGAGTGGTTCATTAGAACACATTAAATTTAGTACACGCTAAATTGATTTAACATGTGTTAACCTACTAATTGATGCACATTGAATAGATTCATGTGTGTTCACTTCTAACATGTGTTAATTTTTTTTTAAATGATCATGTGAAACAAACAGAAAAAATATCCAAAAATTGGAGGGAAATTCTGAAAATTATCCAGTAGTGACCTGATTTTAAATGTCATCCCTAATTTTGAAGGTCATTTTTAAGTGTGTTTCACTCAGGTGACTGTGCCTCCAAATAAAGGTCCATCCATCTGTCTGTCTGTATTTTGACTGTTCATCTGTGCACATAGTTTTATTTGCACTTGCATAAATAAACTTGTATGTTCTGACTGAGACAGGCACTGGCAGGCCAGAGAAGTTGGTCCCACAGAAGAAGAACATAAAGACCAATGGTGTCACTGTGCTAAACTGGCAGAGAGTCCCCAACCTGCCAATAGGAGAGGAACCTGCTGCAGTGAAAGAACAGGTGAGTTTATCACCATGGAACTTTAATCCCATCAGCAGAAGAGCTAAAAACCACTGCAGTGATGAAAAGGTATCAAATTAAAAAAATGCAAGGGAGAAGTGAGGGAGAGAAGAAAGTGTGAAGCAGATGGAAAGAGGTGTAGAGACAGAAAGGAGGGAATGGAGGAGAAAGGGTGAGATCCTAGTGGATAGTTGAAGATGGAGTGGGTCTGCAACAAGGATAGAAAGAGTATGGAAGGGGGAATAGAAGGAAGGGGTAGAGTGTGCATGGAGAAGGGATGGAAGAAAGGGGGCATGCAAGAAGATGAAATGTTGAGGAAGTGAATGCAGAAAGGGCAAGGGAGAACATATGGGCAGAAGGGGGCACATATATTCCACCCTAACACTCCAACATACCCCAGCCCAGAAATAGACATAGCCATGCCTACACCCTCAAGACAGATACAAATGTACACATAATACCACTTACACGCATGGATGCCTATTCTAATGTGGCCGTTCAGGCCCCCATGAGGCCGATCAGAATTGAGATGCCTAGAGATAGACCTGATTCTGATACCGTGGGGGCTAGACGTGCCCATGGGATCAGAATCGGGTCTATGGCCTGAACGTGCAAGCCAGGCCCCAATTCTGATTGGTCTGCACGCCCAGCCACATACCCGGCTACCTCAGACAGGCTCCTGAATAGAGCCGCAATGCCATGGTGTCCCATCGCAATGGCATCGTGGCTCCATTCAGGAGGCGCAAATACCGGCTGCCACTGATTTACTTCTTTCCCCACACCCAGACCCTCGATCCAGCCTCCCATGGCCCCTCTCATCCCTATCTAGGCCTCCCCGTACAAATGCGCTATTCATTGGGGAGGCAGTAGCCGGGGCCAGCAGGGGAACGAATAGTGGAGATGGACCTCCAGACGGGACACCCATACCTGCTATTCGCGGGACAGAATGACCCCCATAACTCATACAGCACCATAGCCACTGCCGCCCTCAAGAGACATGTCTCTTCCTAAAGAGTCCACCAAATAGACATGCAGCAGAAATGTGCCATTTTGTCACACTATTAGTATGCACTTTTTCTAAATTTAATCTTTATTAACACTGTATTTCTTTTTAACTTGTTTGGTTTTCCTCAGGGCCCGTGACATGATCCATTTGATAAAGGCCCTTCTCTTTTGCTGTCCCTTTGCTCTTTTGAATATTGAACGGTGCAAGTTCTATAATTGTTAGAAAAACATCATGTTTTACAACCTAGCCTGAAGAGAAGGTAATTTTACTCTTTATTTAACACAACAAAATATTGAAACAGTTGTGAAGTAGAGATTGTGTATATGAAAACTTAGGGCCTGATTTACTAAGGGGTATGTTTACTAAACCATCTTAACGTCACAGTGGTGGTATTACCGCACGATAAGTGACGTTAATGTAACATTATCGTGCCATAACGTCACTTATCGCGCGATAATGCGGCAGCGGCGTTAAGGCACACTAACGCTGTGAAATCCGACTCTGAAGGGTGTAGTAAGGCTTCACAGAGGGCAGAGAGAAGGGGTCAGTGGGCGGAGAGTGGGCGGGGAGAGGCTCCAGGCACACTAACGCTGTGAAATCCGGGTCTGAACTCTAATGCCAGTGAAACCCTCGCGTTAGGCACATTTGCAGGTAAGAGAAACCATTTAAGTCAGCAATGTGCAGCAAAGGCAGGAAAACCCAGAAATGTGATAGTTGTGATACATGTGCAGGACCAAAAAGGCAAATAAACATATAAAAGGACCAGAACCACATTTAAAATCCCAATAACCAAGCTGGCCAATAGTGATATTAATGATAAACATAAAGCAACACTACTGACAAAGCGTAAAAATTAAGATATCATGTTTGGAAGGGTCTATGCTCTGTCCCCCTACAAAGTGAATGATCCCACATTGAAATAGCGCTGATCAGGGTTTCTGTCATTTAGATTGGGCAGGTTTGTTATGGCGTGCACATGTGCAGCAACAGCAGAGTGGGCACGTAGGAAAGGGCAACTGTACTGATGCTGTAAATGGGATACAGGGGGCTGCAGGGCACATGCTGTGGTCCAGCTGGGGCACAGTGCGGACTAGGCAGATGCCTAGGTGGCACATAGGAATGCCAAACTGTAAAGCAGCAAGACAGCAACTGATGAGGGTCCAACATGGGCACGAGTGTGTGTCCCCAAAGTGTCATAGGGGATATTACCCAGCAGGTACCCCCAAGGGCACATAACATTGGCAGGCAGTGCAGGGGAAAATGTGCATGTCCATGTAGACACCCCTACCCGAGAACCCACACCGTAGGCAGCTGAATACCGGCACACTAGATGGCCTGGGACTGTGCACCACCAGCACCACCGGCATAATGGCAAGGCAGCATGGTGGCAGAGGGGTGCTGGTGGCGGAGGGGGCAGTGGCATCTGCCCACAGCAGACCATGGCCAAGCCCCGTTTAGGTGGGTGCCGTGTACTGCAACAGACAGGGTCTGTCTGACAAACAGTCATGGTATCCCCAGGGAATGATCTGTCCCTGTGGCAACAATGTGGTGCAGTACACACAGCCAGTGTGTTCAGGAGCAGAAGGTCACAAGTTCAAGTCCCAGCTGTGGCTCCTGCCAACCCTGTCCCCATATTTTAACCAGTACTAAACCATGGTTTTAAAGACTGATCCTTTATTGCATATAATATAAATATGCCTGAAATTCCTATATTTTAACCTAAAGTGCTCAGACACCATACTAATGTTCTATCCCTAGAGCAGAGTTTCCCAACTGCAGTCCTGGAGGGCCAAACACCATTCAGGTTTCATGCTGTCCCTAATAAATATGCCTGTGCTGCATTTATATGTGCTGCCTCCATTGTATGCAAATGTATCTCATGCATATTCATTAGGGACAGCATGAAAACCTGAACAGTGTTTGGCCCACCAGGACCGGAGTTGGGAACCTCTGCCCTAAAGCAGCGGCCAACAGGGGCATAAACACCCACACCTTTAGGCTCCACTATTCAAAGCCTCCTGGAGAGTCAGGCTGTTGGGCCCTGCATGGAGCAGCATCTCCCAATACTGGCACCTGCATATCTTAGCAATATCATCCTAAACTTGGGAACACGTTCCACATATATCAAAAGGTTGCTATAATTAATGTCAGCTAACAAATCCTAAGTTAAACACAATTTGTTGATAGAGATTCATCATAGCAACCTTTCTGATATCTGTGGAGTGTGTTTCAGTTATTGATTCTGACAGTGTTTACCACCCCGGGGAGTGACCCTAACAGTATTGAGTACCATAGCAATGCCCGCACTGTGCCCAGGACAGGTGTGGTGGCCAGGGCTGCCACAAACCTCTATATTTGCACAATGCTGGCATAGGTGTGGGAGTGTGTGTCTGTCTATCCAGTGTGTTGTGGCTGCCTACACCTTACTGAGCCCACATTGCTTGCACTGTTTCCAGTATTAGCCTGCCAATGTGCATAATGAGGAGCAAGGTACTGTGTGTATGGCCTGGACAGGGTGGCATGGGCAGGATGCATTTGCACAGGGTATAGGGCAATGGCTGGACATTGTAGTGCCGACCACCACCTGCACGGACAGGGTGGCCACAGCATGTCATGCTGGGAGGTCGCTCTCACCCTGACTGAGCAGTGACCACGGCATGGCTAGGTTCCCCCATAGTGCTATATAGTATTTCTCTCAAGTGATATTTATGGGTTTTGTTTTTCTGGGGTCCAGTCATTAACATACCTGTGTGTGTGTGTGTGCTGATCTCCCAGTTTTGGATGCTCACAGTTTCTCCAGGCACATGCACTATGTACTAGTTAGCAGACTGTCTGCAGTTAGTATCTGTATGGCTGTACCACCTTGCTGGGTGCAGCAGGTGCACATTGCTGGTGAATGTCAGATTGTAGTGGGTGGCAGCTGAACTGACTGGGCCCACTACCAATCTGCCAGTGGCCCTGTCCCAAGTGAAGATCTTCAGCAGCTGTCTGTTCACCACCAGGACTGGGGTTGCTGGTCCCACAGCTTGTCCTCATGTACCTCCACTGCCCTCCACTGCCCTGCCCCCCCCCTTGCAAAGGGTGAGAGTGTGGGTCTGTTAGGGGCACTTCCCCACCCTGACCCAGAGAGAGCAGTTTGCTAAGTACATTGTCACCATGTGAGCCCTGACACACCCCTGCTCCCTAAACAGATGACCATAGCAAGCACAGTGGATATGCACTATGTTGTGTGCATCATGGTCCAGAAGGGCCAGACATGACTAGCAATTACAAATGGACACAGAAACCTCCTAAATGTGTCTGCAATGTGTCACACACTGGCACTAATAGAGACCTACAACACAACCCACCTCAACCAACCCGGGTACTGCAGACCTGGTGCTGGCCACTCCACCTCACCCTCAGGGTGAGTACAAAACACGCACATTGGCATGGCCTGTGGGTACTCTGTGCCAGAACACGCACGGTCATTCCCCCCTACCAAGCTGACGTGCTGTAGAGGTGCATACCCCATCTGGTGAGCAGATGTAGACTGCTGTTCTGCATGTGAATTGCATTATGGGTACTGTTGGTTCTGTCCAATCCTGGTAGCCACAGCAGACAGTTTTATGGTGACATGCACTCTTTCTGTAGCCAGCCATTGGTGTGACACCTCCCACAGTGATGTAGCACAATGGTTAATGCAATGACTTCCAGTAGCAGAGGTCATGGGTTCAATTCCTCTCTGTTCTCCTTTTTTTATGGCTGTCCTACACAACTACATTTCATTCATGTAACAGTCATATCTCATCACTGTTGCCATCCATCTTTCTGTCCGTCTATGTGTGTGTGCCAGCTGTGTGGCGTCCTGCCCTAATGTGCAGGCTGCTACCCCATGTCCTGCACTGGCACACTCTGGGGCACATTATTACCTGCCTTGGATTACGTGGTGCTTTATAATGTGCCTTATGGTGCGCCCTAAAAGGTGCATTAGGTTGGGGCACTGGGGTGAGGTTTTTTTGACTGGCAGTGCAAATTGTTGGGATGTGTCTGACTGTTACAAGCAGGAAAAGGGATTGCCTCATAAAGACTTTTAACTGAGCCCACTGAGGGATCAAACTCATGACCCGTACATCAGCAGTCAATGTATTAACCAGTGTGCTACACCTCTGTTGCTGTGATTGTAGGTCAGTGTGCCTAATTAAGGCTAACGCATGTTAACGTGCCACGGCTCCCTCTATCACGTGATTACAGACTTTATCGCGCGATAACCCGAAATGCTACCTTAAGACGCGAAATGCCCACTAACCTATATGGCATTCATCACAGTAAGGGGCATGTTTACTAAACTGCGGTAATGTCATGTGCATTAGGTTCCGCGGTAAAGGTACAGATGCCCATATAAAGGCATAGATGGGGCATCATTATGGCAAGCATGTCAGGTAACTCACGTTATAAGGTGCATTATAAGGCACGTTATAAGGCACAGTACCAGGCACGTGCCTTAAAGTGCCTTGTACTGTGCCTAATAAGGCGCCTTGTACTGTGCCCAATAAGGCGCCTTGTAACGTGCCTTGTACTGTGCCCAATAAGGTGCCTTGTAACGTGCCTTGTACTGTGCCCAATAATTAGGAGCCTTATAACGCCTTATAAGGATTGCTGGCAACTGTGGTGAGGGTACTATGTGCTGGCAGCACGGATATGCAAAGATATGACTGTCATAGGCAAGAAAAATATCTGCCTTGGACAGGAGGGAATAATGAGGAATTGAACCTATGAATTCCATCTAGAATGTCAGTATACTAACCAGTAGGCTATACCTCTATGGCCTGTTGCATGACAATGGCTGGGTAGAGAAGGATTGAAGGTCACCGCACAAACCGTCTGCTCTGTGTGCCAGGATATGGTAACCCCACCAGCACCCATGATGCATTGCACATTCAGAACAGCAGCCTACAGCTGACCATCAAATGGGGTCTGCACATCTCCGGTACTGCAGCGTGGTAAAACGGACTGACAGGGCGTGATACTAGCACAGAGTAGCTACAGACCATGCCATTGTGCAGGATTCCGTGTGCACCCTGAGGGATAGGATGGGCGCCCAGCACTAGGTCCACAGTACATGTGGTGCTAGAGATAGGTCCTGCTGCATATCCCCAGCACTGCAAGTGTGTGATAGGTGTCCCCAGCAGTGCAACTGAAGGTACATCTGTTCCAGCTGTGTTCTGCAGTCACATATGACCCTGTGGGACCAGACACCACCCAGATTAGTGTGTGTCTGGTGTTAGGGTCTTCCTGCCATGGGTACCTGTTATCAGGGCAGTGTGGTGTCCATGACTCGCATGAGGGCGATGTAGCACCACCACTATGGGTCTACGTGGTATGCACTACATACCCGAAAGGGCCTCAATCACCCTTTTGTAGATGAGGGTGTGGTGGGACAGGTACCTGCACCCTTCAGAATGGTTGTAGTACCAGCAACCACCGTCCTTCTGGCAGCGCCATACCTGTGACCATTGCAGACTAAATGGAAATGTGTATGTTCACTGTTTATTGTAAACCGCGCTGATGCTGAATAGCGCGGTATAAAAGAGACTTTAAATAAATAAATAAATAAATAAATGATGCTTGGGGTGGGCTCAATTGCCCCACACCACCATCTGCCATTCATCACCAGACAGCACAGTTAGACTGCACCTGCAGCATCCTACAAGGTGTTCCACCATGCACAGGTGAACTGCAGACAGCCGATTAATCAGTACATAGTGCATGATCACAGAGGAACCCTGTGCACCCAGAGGTGGGATACACAGCACAGACACCAAGGAGGTAGCCCTGTGATTGGACCCCAGAACTGGGAACACACAGATAGCACTGGAAACAAATAACATGTGACACTATGTGGGAACATAGACATGCCATGGTCACTGCTCGGTCAGAGTGAGAGTGACACCCCCCGGCGTGATATGCTGTGGCCACCCTGTCCATGCAGGTGGTGGTCGAGCACTACAGTGTCTCAGCCATTGCCCTCCACCCTGTGCAGATGCATCCTGGCCCATCCGCCCTGTGTGGGCCATACCCACAATACCTTGCTCCTCATTATGCACATTTGCAGGCTAACTGGAAGCAGTGTGAGCAATGTGGGCTCAGTGAGGTGTTGGCAGACACAAAACAATGGAGAGACATACGCACATTCCCACACCTATCTCAGCATTGTGCAAAGCTGGAGGTGGTTGACAACCCTACCCGCTGCACTGGTCCTGATCACAGTGCCGACATTGCTAATCTGTGCAGGGGGTAGTAGTGCTCTGGTGATAACTGCAGCTCTGTGCTGGGGCTAACAGCCTGACACTCCATGAAGCTGTGGATAGTGGAGCCCTTGTGAGTGGGTGTCCATAACCCTGTGCACCACTGCGTTGGGGTTTGTCCATGTTGTTGTTGTGGCTGCATTGTGGGCTAAAACTATGGGGAGATGCTCTGCAGGATCCACAGATGGGACCTGAACCTCTGACCCTCTGCTCTTGGACATGCTAGCTGGGTGTACTGCACCACACTATTGCAGCAGCATAGTTGTCCCTGGGGCTACCCTTATTTTCCTCGGCCAGACCTCTTCTTTGCACTACACACCACGTACTGGTACAGGGCATGGCCTAGGTCCACTGCAGGCGGGTGCCACTGCTCCCTCCAGCACAAACACCCCCCCCTGCCATGCCGCCATGACCATATGCTGTCGGTGCCAGTGGTGCGCCATCCCAAGGCCATCCAGGGGGCAGGTAGGCGGCTGCCTAAGGTGTGGGTTCTGGGGTAGGGGTGTCTATATAGATGTCCACGCTTCCCCCAGCACATCCTGTCAATGTTATGTGCCCCTTGGGATACCTGCTGGGTAATGTCTCCTGGATGGGACACTGTGGGCCACAGACTCATGGGCATGTCTGACCCTGGTCAGTTGATGTCTTGCTGGTTTCCATTTTCTGCGTTTCTGCGATCCTATGTGCCACCTCGGCAACCATCTAGTCCACCCTGTGCCCCAGTAGCCCCCACTGCATGTCCTGCCTGCAGCCCCATGCCCCATTTGCACCATCACCATAGTGGCCTTTCATACCTGGGCACTATGCTGTTGCTGCAAATGGAGCACTACTATAACCTTTCTGGGGCTCCCTGCCTCGGCTGTACATTGCTGACACTGAATGTGTTTCCTTTTCTTGCAAATGTGTGCTAACGCCAGGTTTTCAGTTGCGTTAGGATTCAGTCCTTAATTTCTCCATGTTAGTGTGAAAGGGGCCTCTCCCCCCCCACACCCCCCCCATTGACCCCTTCTCTCTGCCCTCTCTCCACCCTTTTTTGGACTTACCACGGCCAGGAACGTTAAGGCGCCTTAAAGTTACATAACACGCCTTAACGTAGCCACTGTTACGTTACCGCAGTTTAGTAAACATACCCCTAAGACTGCAACTAATGCTGGTAACATTAAGATGGTTTAGTAAACATACCCCTAAGCCTTTTCCCCCGCTGACATAGAACATGGGAAAACAAGCCTCTGTAAATCAGGCCCCATTTTTTTGTTGGAAATTCTGGCAATGATTTCCAAACAAATAGTTTCATGCAAAAACTGGGCACGCTTCCCAGTCAATTTGTTTTCAAAAATGTTTTCAGTAAATGTGAAAAATGCCTGGCTGTGTTTCTGTTGGTGTAGATCCATGGTTATGCTACTTTTGCTAACAGCTAACTGAGTTTTGTTTTCAGAGTCCAAGGACAATTAATTTGAAAAATGTGTTTTGTTTTTATCATACTTGCAGCTGGATAATTCTATTCTGGTAAATCTTCAGATTAACAGCCAATAATGAGAGACTGAGGCTCTAGGTTTCATTAGAAGATAATTTAATTAATTAACTTCGCAAGGAGAAGAGTGCGCATAAGTGACATGACACAGCCATTTAAATAAATTTGTCTGTTAGGAGTATTGTTTGGAGATAATGGTACATACACTCTGCTACTTTGGAGCATTCTTTGAGTCTAACAATGTTATAAATTAAATTCTGGTTTAGAACCTCCTTTGAGTTACCTAGCAGATGTTTTTTGGAGGGCTGCTTTTCACTGATAGCTAGATATTTGATAAGAGATCTTTGGAATATTATATTGCTCTTTACAAACCGATGTCATCCTCCTGTAACTCAAACATCTCTAACTTTCACAGAGTCCAAAAAGCATATTCAGTAATGCACTAGAGATATGCCCTCATTAGCATGCATTTCATTTGTTATCATTATCTTACAATATTTAGGGCCATAAGGCCCGATTTTTATTTGGGCAGTGCTATGTGCTGCGTCGGCACATAGCCTGCCTGCTGTCCGTCTAATCCGGATTTTCAACGCTGGGGTCATAGGCGGCACCGGCATTGAAAATCCAGTTCTTGACGCACAACCTGAAAGCCGTAGGAGCTAGTCGGGTAGCAGCGATTTGTTGATGCTATCCACTTAGCCCCTGCGCCTGAAAGATAGGTGAGGAAAAACCTTGTCTATCTTTAAGGTGCAGAGGGCTAAGTGAGTAGCATCAAAACCGCTGCCACCCGCTTAGCCATTTCCTCCACCCCCGCTCTGCCCTGGAATGCCCCCAGCGTGCCCTGCTGCTAACCGCATAGCATCTGGCGCGTTAGGGACTTATCCAGGATTTTCGAAAGGTACTACCCTGTAGGTGCCTTTCGAAAATCACAGATAAGGCATTTTCATGGGTAACTAGGGCAGTTACCCATGTAAATGCCTTTGAAAATGCCTCCCATGTTTACTAAAGCACAGTAACCAGTAGAGCAGAGTTTTAGCGCTTGACTAACACATACATTGGGCCTGCAGTAGCCTGCAGCATGCGATAAAAATGTGTCCACATTAAAAATCCTGCACTACCTCAGTACCATGCAAGTAGGTGGGGGTTTGGGCAGGAATGGGATGGAGAGTGAGTGTGAACAACTGAGCGAAGCTAGCACAGTTGCTTTTGACCAACAAAGATGCTACTAGCACAGGTGGGGCAGATAATGCCAGAGATACCAAACATGCAATACAACATGATTCCCATAGTCCAAACTGCCCTAGGCCATCCCACATGCATGCCAGTCCTTACAACAGATGCAGAGCTGCACCCATGGACCCGGCCCCCGTGCCATCATCCTATTTCTGAAACTTTAATTGTTATTGTTCCCCTCAGTTAACTATGTAATGAAAATGCTGTCAACCTATAATCTGATATACTTTATTGTGTGTTAGTCCTACTTTGCGATCCACCTAGAGCTTTGTTGGATTATGTGTGGAATATAAGAGTTTGCATGAAATCAAATTACATTATCAAGATGCTGTGAAAATTCAACATTTTCACTCTGCACGGGTACTTATGCAGTAGGGTAAGTTGTATATTTAGGGGCATGTTTACTAAACTGCGGTAACGGTACATAACGCGCGTAATGTAACGTTAAAGATCGTTAACTAACGTTAACGCGCGTTATGATGCTTTAACGATTATTTAACGTCTCATAACGCACGTTAACGTAAGTTAATGATCGTAAGGTTCTGCGGCACGGTTAAACACTGCAGAGGGTGGAGAGAGGGGAGAGACGGGGTCACGGGGCGGTGTGTGGGTGGGGAGAGGCTCCAGGCACCCCAACGCGGTGAACTCAAGGGCTGAATCCTACCGCAATTGAAAACCTGCCGGTAGATGCATATTTGCAGGGGAGGGAAACCAATTTCAGCGTCAGCAATGTACAGCATAGGCAGGGAAACCCACAAAACGTGATAAGTGTGATACATGTGCACGGAACAAAAGGGCAAATAAGCAGTGAAAATGACCATAAGAAACGAGGAAAATAACATAACCAAGCTAGCCAATAGTGATATCAATGGGAAACAGCCAAAAATACCACTGAGAAAGCCTCAGAAAAAGATATTAACTGTGGAAGGGTGTATGCCCTGTCACCATAGAAGGTGAATGATGCCACAGTGAAATAGCGCAGATCAGGGCATCCCCTTGTTACTGAACAGGTTCCCCATGGCGTGCACATGTCCTGCAACAGCAGGGTGGGCATGTCTGTATCGGCAACTG
The DNA here is from genome assembly GCA_033557465.1 of Ichthyophis bannanicus. Taxonomy (NCBI): domain Eukaryota; kingdom Metazoa; phylum Chordata; class Amphibia; order Gymnophiona; family Ichthyophiidae; genus Ichthyophis; species Ichthyophis bannanicus. The sequence continues at coordinate 768,288,267 of CM066036.1, read as the reverse complement.
GGTAGATGCTGGAAAAGGGGATACAGAGGGCTGCAGGTGGCACATGCTGTGGTGCAGCTGGGCCACAGTGGGGACTAGGGTGATGCTCAGTTTGGCCCATAGGAATGCATAAACAGTAGAGCCAGACTGCAACTGTTGAGGGCCCAAATGGGCATGAGTGTGTCCCCCGCAGTGTCACAGGGGACAGTACCCAGCAGCCGCACCTAAGGGCACAGAACAGTGGCAGGCGGTGCTGGGGGGAAGTGTGGGCGTCCATCTAGGCACCCCCACCCCACCACCCATACCATAGGAAACTGCCCACATGCACACTGGATGGCCCGAGACTGCCCACCACCAGCACCACCAGCAGAGGGGCATGGCAGCATGGTGGCGGAGGAGTACCTGTGGCGAAGGGGGCAGTGACATCTGACCATAGCAGACCATGGCCTAGCCTGGTCCAGGTGGGTGCCGTGCACTGCAACAGACAGGCTCAGTAGGACAAACAGTCACGGTACCTCCAGGGAATGATCTGTCCCTGTGGTGCAGTAAGCACAGCCAGTGTGCTCAGGAGCTGAGGGTCACAGGTTCAATCCCGAGCTGTGGTCCCTGCCAACTCTGTCCCCATACCTTTTACTGGTAAGATGGAACCTTGTATTGCTGATAGAATAAACATGCTTCCAACACCTACATTTTATCGCACAGAGCACAGACACCACAAACAGGCACATTACCGAGAGCAGAGTCTCCCAAAGGCAGTCATGGAGGTCCAAACAACATTCAGGTTCCATGCTGTCTGCAATAAAGATGCCTGTGCTGTATGTCGATGCGCCGCCCCCATGGTATGCAGATGTATCTCATGCATATTCATCAGGAACAGCATGAAAACCCAAACATGGTGCGGCCCACTAGGACTGGAGTTGGGAACCCCTGTCCAAGAGCATTGATCCACAGGGGCGGAAACACCCACACCCACAGGCCCCATTAGCCACTGCATCCTGGAGAGGCAGGATGTTGGGCCCTGTGTGCATCCCCCAATACTAGCACATGCATACCCTAGCAATGACACCCAAAACCAGGGAATACGGTACACAGATAGCAAACGTTTGCCATGATAACTGGCACATAGCAATCCCTAATGTTAGCACAAGCGGCCCAGTGTGCTGTACCATACCAACCTCTGAGATGTCTGTGGAGTGTGTGTCACATCTGGAACCTGACAGTGTCCACCACCTTGGGAAGAGACCCCAACAGTACAGCATACCATAGCCATGCCTGCACTGTGCCCAGGACTGGTGCGGTGTCCTGGGCTGCCAAAAGCCTATATTGGTGCACTATACTGGCATAGGTGTGGGGGTGTGCGTCAGTATATCCAGTGTGTTGTGTTTGCCAACACCCTCTGCAGCACACACCGCTAGCACTGTGGCTAGTATTGGCCTGGCAATGTGCATAATGAGGAGCAAGGTACTGTGGGTATAGCCGGAGAGGGCGGCCTGGGCAGGATGCACCTGCACAGGGCCCAGGGCAATGGTTGGGACGTTGTAGGGCTTGCCCACCACCTACACGGACAGGGTGGCCACCGCATGTTCTGCTTAGTGGTCATGCACACCCTGACTGTGCAGTGACCACAGCAAAGCTGGGTTCCCACATAGTGCTACATATTTTACTTCTAAAGTGAGATATATGGGCTTTGTCCTCTGGAGCCTATCACTGACCCATCTGCTTGGTGGGGGTGCACACATCATCTCCAGAACATGCACTATGGACTAGCAGGCAGGCTGTCTGCAGTTTGTATGTGTGTGGCTGGAACACCTTGCAGGGTGCAGCGGCTGGTGACTCACTTTGCTTGCTGCTAGGATGTCATATAGTGGTGTGGGGCAGCTGGGCAGTACCAGGTCTACTGTCTGTCTGTCACTGCCCAATGTAGCGAGGCGTACAGATCTGCATAGACTGCCCTGGTGGGGTGTCCATTCCCCAGGACTGGGGTGAATGGTTACCCTCTACTGTCACCAGTGTAGGGGAGTAAAATGTCGACCTGTTAGTTGAAAACCATGTTTCCCACCCTGAGCCACAAAAGGTGGGTTGGGTGTTGGTACGTAAACCTCCTATGGGCCCAAACCCCTCCTTGGACTTGATATCATGTGACCATGGCACCCACACAGTGTATGAACTATTCAGGGTGCATCATAGTCCATAAGGGCAAGATGTGATGTACAGATGGACACAGGCAAATGCTAAGGGTATCTGCAGGGGCCACCTATCACACAGCAGCACCAATGGGGACCTGTAGCATAGCCCATCACAAAAATTCCAGGTGCAGCGGAAATGGTGCTGGGCACCCCACCTCACCCTCAGGGTGAACACAGGACCCGTCCACTGTGATGGACGGTAGCCACTCTGTGGCAGTAACACATATGGTCAGAACCCCCACCAGGCTGAGGTGCTGTGGGGTTGCACATGGTCAGGACACACAGCCAGGCCGAGGTGCTGGGGGGGTGCATCCCGCAACACGGGACCCTCTGTAGACTGCTGATCTGCATGTGCAGTGTATCATGGGTGTGGCTGGTCCAATCCAACCCTGGCAACCACAGCAGACGGTTGGAGTGGTGACCTGCAGCCCAACTGTAGCCAGCCAGGCATGTAGCAGGAGCTATAGAGATGTAGGCCACTGGCAAATGCACTGGCTGTGCAGACAGAGGTTAGGGGTTTGTACCTACTGTGGTGATATGTGGTAGGGCTGTCTGAGGCTATTCCCATTGTAGCAGCGGAGTGTATGCAACCAATTAATACCAGGAGTCACTTACAGAATCCAAGCCAATGGAATGTGCACAAGGCCCAGACAGAAACGAGTTCAAAAGTGACTGAGCAAGCTTGAACAGGAGCAAATACCTTATATACATCTGCTAACAGTCAAATACACACAAGCTCTCCATTGGTGCAAATGCCCCCCCCCCTTACCCAATCAGAGTCTCCCTCTGGGCCTCTCTCTCTATTTCCCCCTCTCAAGCCAGCTGATCAAAAGGCACATGAAAAGTGATAGATACATCTCCACATCAAGGACATCTCTGGGCAAAGGAATGTGAATGTATCCTAATGAGAAATGTCTGATGCAGACTGTTTTGTACGGAATCATGCAGACTCTGCAATAAGCAGACATCTCTAACAGGAAATTCTGAGTCTTAGCAGCAATACTAAAGGGTAGGGGGTTTAAAATCAAGGTCTAACATAGAGGCTCGTAGAGGCCATAGCCTATCACACGTTTAGTTGGTAGCATCAATCAAAACTGTAAAACACCCTCAAGCTGTTATAATCACAAATGCCCACGCACGTGGGTACGCACGCACCCATGCACGCGGGTACCCACGCACCTACGCACGCGGGTATGCACGCACCTACACAGCGCAAACAATTCTGGAGGTGATGGCTACCATGTCCAGGAAGCCTGCCTTCACCATGGCAGATCTCTACCTGCTTACTGAGTTATTCTGCCTCCGCCAGGATCGCCTCTTCCCTGGCTCATCCCGGAGGCAGAATCTGGCCAGAGTGAGGAGGGCCTGGGAGCGCCTCACCAGGAGGTATAATAGAGGTTCTGACTACCCACGTGAGGTAAGTGCATGGGGACAGGCACCCCAACCTAGGATGTGAAGGAGAACACCTGGTAACCAAACCACCTATCAGCCACACCCTGCCAGGGTATGTCATTTTTTGGTGTGTCCAGCTGGGAATAACATCAACCCCCCCCCCCCAAAGAAAATAGAACCACCCTGCCCCCAGGGGGTCGCTGTGACCACCACAGAGATGGAGTACCCAGTACAATGTAATGGTATATGGTGCTGTTGCAGCCTCAGTGATGTGCCCTATCCACACAACATGACAGGTCCATCACAGAGGCCAAGAGACACACAGGGGTATGTCCCTGCCCTGTTTTGGTGATCACAAGGCTCAACTATATCCCCAGGATGCAGCAGCTTCACTTCAGGGCTCCATCCCCCATCCTGGTGCTAGGTATGCTGCCCCCTGTGTTGTGATCACAAGGCTCAACTATATCCCCAGGAATGCAGTAAAGCAGGCCCTCATCTCAGGGTTCTATCCCCCCATCATGGTGCTATGGTGACTGCAGCTGTTTGTGATCACCAAGGCTCAAGTACAACCCAGGATGCAGCAGGCCTCACCTCAGGGTTCTATACCATCCCCCATCCTGGTGCTATGGGACTGCCCCTGTTTGTGATCACAAGGCTAACTATATCCCCAGGATGCAGCAGGCCTCATTCAGGGTTCTATCCCCCATCCTGGTGCTATGGTGACTGCCCCTGTTTGTGATCACAAGGCTCAACTATATCCCCAGGATGCAGCAGGCCTCACCTCAGGGTTCTATCCCCCATCCTGGTGCTATGGTATCTGCCCCTGTTTGTGATAACAAGGCTCAACTATAACCCCAGGATGCAGCAGGCCTCATGTCAGGGTACTATCCCCCATCCTGGTGCTATGGTGACTGCCCCTGTTTGTGATCACAAGGCTCAAGTACATCCCCAGGATGCAGCAGGCCTCACCTCAGGGTTATTTCCCCTATCCTGGTGCTATGGTGACTGCCCCTGTTTGTGATCACAAGGCTCAACTATATCCCCAGGATGCAGCAGGACTCACCTCAGGGGTCCATCCCTCATCCTGGTGCTATGGTATCTGCCCCTGTTTGTGATCACAAGGCTCAGTTATATCCCCAGGATGCAGCAGGCCTCATCTCAGGGTTCTATCCCCCATCCTGGTTCCATGGTATCTGACCCTGTTTGTGATCACAAGGCACAACTATATCCCCAGGATGCAGCAGGCCTCACTTCAGGGTTCTATCCTCCATCCTGGTGCCATGGTATCTGCCCCTGTGTAGGAGTACAAGGCTCAGCTATATCCCCAGGATGCAGCAGGCCTCATCTCAGGGTTCTATCCCCCATCCTGGTGCTATGGTGACTGCCCCTGTTTGTGATCACAAGGCTCAACTATATCCCCAGGATGCAGCAGGCCTCACTTCAGGGTTCTATTCCCCATCCTGGTGCTATGGTGACTGCCCCTGTTTGTGATCACAAGGCTCAAGTACATCCCCTGGATGCAGCAAGCCTCACCTCAGGGTTATATCCCCTATCCTGGTGTTATGGTGACTGCCCCTGTTTGTGATCACAAGGCTCAATTATATCCCCAGGATGCAGCAGGCCTCATCTCAGGGTTCTATCCCCCATCCTGGTGTCATGGTATCTGCCCTTGTGTAGGAGTGCAAGGCTCAACTATATCCCCAGGATGCAGCAGGAAGCACTGCAGAGGCCCACCTCCCATCCCGGCAGTAGCTGATGGGCACTGGCAGATGTGTGGAGATGGCCCACACATGTGCGCTGTGTCTGGATTGGAGGGGCCCGCACACAGGGCTGATAGGGTCCACGCCAGACATGTGCGTGCGCAGTGCACACATGGGAGTGGCCCTGGAAAAAGCATGGGGCATGAGCATCCCACACAATAGGGGCAGGCACCTGTTGCACACAAAGATATATATGTGGTGCGTCCGAGGCCTCTAAAGGGTGTGTGTGCACTAATGGCCATGCATGTTCTCTACACAACAGGTGGAGGACCTGCGGAAAAAGGCCCATGAACTAAGAGCAAGGTACCCGCGCTTCATTGCACGGGTATGGCGCGACCGGATGGCGCAACAGGACGGTGAGTGATGTGACATGGCCCTGTGGGGCAATAGCTGGCAGATTCACAGGATGCATGTGACTGTTGTGGCTGATATGTGACCATGGAGATGATTTGTGTTCCCCTCTCCCACAGTGGACGCACGTGCTGATGTGGCGGTGGCATGGCCGGAGGTGGCGGCCGACGCAGTGGGGCCGGAGGAGGCCAATGCCCCTGAGCCTATGGAGGATGACAACGGCGGGAGTGGCCAGGAGGAGAGCGCCACTGGACACAGCGAGGGGGAGGAGGGGGACGGGGAGGAAGAGGGAGGGACGGGTGTGGATGAGGCAGGGAGGGGTGGAGGGGGGAGGGGGGTATTGTGGTGGAGCTCCATGCATCAGAGGGGGATCAGGTGGGCGAGGCGGGGGTGGGGCAGGCGGGGGATGGGGCAGTAGAGGGGGTAGCGGGGCAGGGGAGGGGGAGGGTGTGGCAGGGGATGGGGTGGGGGTGGGGGCTGTGACCAGCTCCCAGTGTCACGGGCCGCCACAGGGCAACGGGGGCACCAGCGACCTGCCCCATGATGCCAGTGAAGCACATCTCCTGGACATGTGTCTGCCACACATAGCCGCTGACAGGCACACCGTGCATGCAGCCACACAGACACGGGGAGATGTGTGTCTCTGCGGCTGCATGTGCGGGCTGCGCCTGGCTGCAGCTGTGCGTGCCCAGGCACACGCCCAGAGGCAGCACGCTGTTATCATGGGGCAGGTCCTGGCAACCCTGACCGTGGTGGCTGACCGGCTGGGCAGGCTGGAGGAGCACTGTGCAGGGGGCGCACCCGGCCAGCCACCACGTGATGGGGATCCCAAGGGTGTGTAGTGCGAGGGTACGCATGACACACCCACCCTGTGCCTGCCCGTGCCACGGCCTGCCATGCCCAACAGGGACAGGGAGGCAGGGCCCCTACCAGACAGGGCCCTACAACTATGTATATAGTTAATATATGTAAATAAAGTTGTGAAGATGTTCCACATACCTACGATGGCCAGATGTCCCTTATTGCTATGTGTCAGTGTTGTGCGAGTGATATGTGTGTCTGTGTGCACTACGAAAGGTGAGAGTGGAATTAGACCAGTTAAGGGCGGCAGAGACAGCATTTCCCTGACTAAATTGCAGCAGGGGTGGAATGAAGGGGGGAACCGAGCAGGGGGGAGAATGGCCTGCAGGCTGAACGCACGACGGCAGCGATCCACGATAGGAGGGGTGCGTAGCCCAGAGGGGACAATGATATTTACGGCAGAGGACATTAGGAAGGCCTATGTAGCGTATCATACTAAACTCCACAGTGGTGAGGTGCAAGGGGAAGGGAAGACGGGGGAGGGGTTTGTGGCTAGTCTGAGTAAGCTCACGGAGGGTGCAGCGGAAGAATTGGGGAAGCCGGTGACCTATGAGGAGGTAAAGGGAGCGGTGACGACCTTGAAGGACGTGAAGGCTCCGGGCCTGGATGGCTACATGGCAAAATCCTATAAGGTCACGCAGGGTGATATAGGGGTCTTGTCAATGGAGGTACGCAATGGGGTGCTGCAGGGTGCGGAACCACCCCGGTCGATGGAGGAGGCGGGTGTGATGATTCTTCCTATGGAGGGGATGGATCATACTGTCTGTGGAGCATACCGGCCCATCTGGCTTATTAATGTGGATGCTAAGGTGTTGGCTAAGATTATGGCGGGTAGGTTGCAGAACGTACTGCAGAAACCTGTGCATAAGGATCAGACGGGCTCATTACAAGGACGCATGGGGGCGATAACATTTGGAAGCTGTTAGATGTTATCTGGTCTTTGCTAACAACAGGGAGGGAGGCAGTATATCTGTCGGTTGACAATGAAAGGTATTATGACAGGGCAGAGTGGGGATTTATGTTGCAGGTGTTAGACAAGGTAGGGGTGGGAGAATCATTCCTAAGGAGGGTGAGAGCGCTGTATGCCTGTCCACGGGCGCGGGTATGGGTGAACGGGGAATACCCTGAGAGCATTGAGCTGGGCAGAGGAACAAGGCAGGGGTGCCCTTTGTCGCCACTATTGTATCCCTTGGTTATTGGACCGTTGGCAGCATATGTCAGAGGTCAGGTAGATATTGGTGGAATTGAGGTGCAGGGGCAGCTCAGTAAGGTTGCACTTTTTGCGGATGATGTTATTAATACTTTGGGGCACCCTTTGGTTAGCCTGCCAAATCTGCTAAAGACAGTAGGGCAGTATGGTGAAGTGTCGGGCTATCAGCTGAACGTAGATAGGATGGAAATATTGAGTTCTAATATGGATAGGGGGTTGGAGGAGAGATTGAGGGGCACATTCCCATTTAAATGGGTGTGTGGAGGTTTTCGGTATGTGGTGATACAGTTGGGAGCAGCTCTAGACTGTGTACAGGAGTGGCATTATAAACCCCTGATGGTGGCGATAGCGAAGGACGTAGAAATATGGAGGGGGCTCCACCTGACGTGGATAGGGAGAATAGCTAAAATAAGGATGACTGTGCTACCACGGAGTTTGTTTGTCGTTATGGCCCTACCGTCTAACGTGCCGAGTAAGTGCCTTATGGGGATGCACGATCCGATAATGAGGTGTATTTAGGAGGGCAAGAGGGCGAAGGTAGATAGGCTTGCCATGTTTCGACCGCAGGAGGAGGGGGGCTGGGAGTTCCCAATTTGGACAACTACTACGACGCTGCACAGCCTAGGGCATTGTTTGTGTGGAGAGAGAGGGGGGAAACCCCGCAATGGAGTAGGCAGAGGGAGTGTGTTTGGAGGCAGTGGTATGGGGTGGGGAGGGGAAGGGTCAGGTAGGGGACCGTGAACCCGTACCGGAGGTTAACTTTGCAGATATGGGGGAAATGGAAGGGTTAATTACTGCAAGGGAAGAGCCTGCCCCGGGCCACATACGTAGAACCAGCCAAAGAAACAGCAGCAGCCACACTCAGCAGGGACAGAACCAAAAACCAAAGAGTGGCAGGTTCACACACAACACCTTTATTGTATAATCAACAAGTGGCCTAAACCCAACACAGGACCGTGTTTCGTGTTATACTTCGTCAGGGGTTGTCAGGGCACACTAAGGAAACATTTAAAAACATAATAATATAAATAAATATAATGATAAAAAGCAATTAAAACAAGTATATAAAAACAGGCTAAAACATAATAACGTATCATTAACACTAAAAGGTTAAAAATCAACACATTAATAAATACATAATTACACTATACCATGAACATAATGCATCAGAGAAAATCATAAATTAAATAAATATTTTAAATACGCTAAAAGGAATACAGATACTTGAAATCAAAATATTAAACATAAAAAAGTTATTGAAAGGTACATGTAAAAGAAACCATGAGAATGAGAAGGACAAATTATTAAAATGTATGCCATAAAATTACATATGAAAGAGACCAAGGGAATGAGGAGGACAATTGGAAGCAGGAGTGAGTACTGAAATAGAGAGAAGGACATTAGCTGATCGGTGTGTGGTGGCATTGGACTTCACAGACACATAAAAATGTGACTGAAGCCACTAATACAAAGAATAGTAACACTTCTGAAAAACAAATGTGAAGGTTTAAAAAAAGAAACATTATGGCCAATGTCAGACAAAATATCCATTGTAACAAAAAAGTTACATACTGCATTTAATGGGCACTTCAATTGAGAACCACTAATATCCTATAAATGAGCATTGCACTATTTCTTATACAAAGTATAAAAACGGACCATAATAAGGGCTTGTGATCAAGAGCATAAAAACGGACTAAAAAACAAACATTATTAAAAAAGCAATGTGAGCCAATAGATAAAAATGAGACACGGACCCATTAAAGCCAGCCTATAATCAAAGTCACCTTGACCACATAAACAAATGGCCTCATGTATAAAATGTCTTCCAAAAGGGGTTTCTAAAACAACTGATGTATGTGAATTGCAAAAAAATATAATTAGAACCGACCATAGGACACAAAATATGATCAACAAAGTAAAAAGAACTATTTTGAAATATGAGGTGTATATGAATGGCAAAGAATGCGTGACACATAAACCAAGAAAATTGAAAAATCATAATACCTGAACCGTAAGAGCCGCCAAAAGCACAGCTCCAAGGGCGGCTCTTACGGTTCAGGTATTATGATTTTTCAATTTTCTTGGTTTATGTGTCACGCAATCTTTGCCATTCATATTTTGTGTCCTATGTTCGGTTCTAATTATATTCACAGCTAGAGACGGAGATGAGGCTGCTAAGCCCCTGCTGCAGGAGCGAGGGCACTGGGGTCTGAACGTGGCCTCCCTAACAGAGGTTTAACCTACCCCGCATCATATTCCTAGGTTGCAGGTACCTGTTGCTGGTGTGGGCCTATGCAATCGTGTGCAATGACGGTACCTGTGGTCACCAGCCACAGGCAGCAGGGCTAGAGGGGAACAAGCTTTCCCCCCTGCTACGGACCGGTGTATCCCACACTACGGTGACTCCAGAAGCACACATTGCTGGATTTCGTGTATTTCCGGGGAATGCTCCGTGTCCCTGAAACCTGGACACCTATCCTGTAGGTTGTGATACCGCACCATAGTGTAACATACATATCTGTCATGTGCCTCACCCCTTGGCAGCCTGACTACAAGTCCCCTGTGAGATGCACACATACTGCCAAGCACTGACTACCGATAGGTGAGAGAGGCTGGTGATACACAGACCACGGAGTGGCCCTATGGTGACCCACGCCACCCTTAGCCAGGGGCAAGGGGTGCCAGTGTGACAAGGTACACGGTCTGATGTCTACCCATGGTGGACACAGCTGGGGAAGGGGGGGACACAGGCCGGTTGCTTCAGTGGCATGGGGTCGTGACATGGGGTGGACATGGGGGGGGGGCTATAAGTATAGTGGCCCCACAAAAGAAACACAGGACACATGGCATCAGCTACAGCCGCCTGTTCAGCATTTTATTTCCCCCTGTCATGCCTTGCGTGGCCCCTCCCACCCCATGTTGCTGGTGGCATGCCTGCCGCCACCGCTGCTGCTGCTGCTGGTGGTGGTGGCGGTGGCCACTGCTGTCCAGTGGGTGGCCCCCTGCCTGCCGCCAGCAGCTCCAGGCTGGCAGCCATGCGCTGGGCCGATGAGGCCAGGTCCTGCACCCCCGCCAGGACCCCTGACGTGGTGCGCTGCAGGCGGCGTGCCGCATGGCATTGGCGGCGCTGTTCCCTAACCACCGCCCGCAGTACATGCCGTATACCTGTGGGGAAAGCAGGTTGTGCACTGTGAGACAGGGAAACATCCACCACCTGAACTGAGGCATCGCCATCCTAACATAGTTGGACACTCACCCTCTGCATCCCTCTGTGCCGCCGCTGAGTGCACCTGCATCTCCCCAATCACCTCTGACACTGCAGCCAGCGCATCTTGCTTGGTCCGCTGTTCTTCATCCACAGCCACCTCCCCCATGGCTGCGTTGGTGGCTGGTGCGGTGTCCCATGCAGGCTGTGTGCCTTGCCTGCTGTCCTCCCCCAGGGGTGGGGATGGACCCCCCGCTCCCACCTGGGCCACCTCTGGCACAGGGTCTATCTGGATGCACGGGCCAGGGTCTGTGTCCTCTGGCGCCTCCTCTGGCACGTCAATGGATCAAATGTCACCTGTAGGGCACAATGTTACATAGGTCAGATGAGGCATGACTGCCTGTCTACCCCCGTCCCACCCCCTACAGTCACATGTGTATGGGTGAGCCGCATGGGTCTGGGCCAGGGCCCCTGTGCCCCCCCTCAATGTTAGTGCTCTATCCATGCCGGTGGGCCCTGTGCCCTGCACTACCAGGGCCCCCTCCCCCCTTGCATGCTGCCACACAACCCATGCAACCCCATCACTGCCTTCATCCCTGCAACCACTGACCATGGTAGGCACAGATGCAGTGTGCCTCCCCGTTGCCCACGTCACTACCTATGTGGCCCTGATGCCCCTGCCAGCCCTGCAACACATTGACAGCCTCTGCTGCTACTGTGGGCCTGTCCCCCTTGCCCCTGCACCCATCCACTGCGCTGTGCCGCCCCCTGCCCACCGTAGACACGTCACCCCCCATGGGTCATGAACCAGCAGCTGCCTCTATGCCTGTGTTGGCCCCCAGTTCCCGATCAGCCACGTCATGCCGCCCCCACCCCGCCCTTGGTCCGCCCCAAAACATGTGCGTGTGGTGTCTTCCACTGGTGCAGCTCACTCACACATACCGGCACGTGGGTGCGCTGTGTCCAACACAGGGGGCAGGCCATGGATATACATTGGCCCCAGTCGGTCTGCCAGGTGCCACTCTAGATCGGTTAAGGTGGCCACCTGTGTTGGGCCCCCTCCAGTGCCCTGTGCAACACGGCGCTCCCTGGCGAGCTTGTGGTGGATGTTGCGCTTTATATCGCAATAGTGCTTCCGTAAACTCTCCATGTCCCGATGGGGTCCAGCTGCAGTTGTCACCACTATCTGCACCTCAGCCCATGCCCTGGTGCATGTGGCAATTGTTGTGGTTGAGCTGAGGCATCCAAACAGCAGGTCATAGTGTTCGAGGACGCTGGCCAGGAGGAGATCGTTCTCCTCCTGGCTAAAATGAACCGCCCTCCTCCTGACCTTTTCTGGCACTGGGGTCCTGCGCCGCCTCTGCCCTTGTGCACCGATGGCCTCCTCACTGGGGTGTTGCTGTGCCCCAGATGGCCCTGGCCTCTCCTCATCTCCGTTACCATCAGGGTTTGGCACTGGTATATGTGGTGGTTGCTCCATTCCAGCCTCCTGTGTTCCTCTGTTCCTACTCTCCATACCTGTTCGGTTATGTGTGCTGAGGTGTGTGCCATTTTGTGCTTGCTTTACTTATAGGTATACCTTGGGTGTGGCTCTACGCGTGTTGTGTACGCGCCATGCGACATGCGTTCCTATTGCGCATGCAGGTATGTGCTGTGGTGACGTAGCCTACGTGCGTTACTGTGGACGGATGGCAGCATTCTAGTATTCCTCCGTATTAGCACTAGTGCTGTGTACCATACCATACACGCACCCTCCTACCACCACCGTGGTTCCTGCTGCTTACTCGAATACTCTACAGGATCGCAATGTTATTTTGTTTGTCGGCGCGTTACCACGCGCATTGGGGAAGCATGCAATTTGTGTCGCACACATTACGTCAGACGTATGTTGCGTGCTACGTGTATTCCTGTGACGCAGTATCTTCAAACCCTGCTGCGTCACAGGGACACACGTTGCTGCCTTTCGTCGGATGCAGTGTGGGAACGCGTGCTTCCCCGCGCGCTGCGTCGATGTGTACAGAGTGTTGGCTCGTCTGGTTTCTGATGGACCTTCCTGGCTCACCAGGTGTGTATTGTTACTGTGTGTTCCGTCCCCGCCCCACACCCTATATCCCATCCACCTGTCCTCCATCCTGTGTCTATTATGGCTCAGACTGTGAATGCAGGTGGTGCGGTGGTTGCATTGCTCGAGCTGGCTGGGCTGCGCTTTCCGGAGGAGGAAGATGATGTACCTGGGGCTGTGGCACTGGGCATGAGTGCTATCCTGCTGCAACTCAGGCCTGCAGCTGTAGGGGGTCCACAGGCGCGTGTGGGGGAACAACAGTGCCGTAGGCATGCTGAGGCATGGCCCTGTCTGCCATGCCTCTACAGGCCCAGGCCCATGCTCCAGGACATGAGAGAGGACCAGGTAATCTCCCTCTACCGGCTGGACACAGGGGCTATTAGGGAGCTCTACGAGGATCTCAGACCTGACCTCGAGCCCCTGACTGCCCGGTCACGTGCTATACCGGGATTGGCCAAGCTCCTGGCTGCCCTACATTTCTTTGCCTCTGGCTGTTTCCAATCCTCAGTGGCCGCAGTGGGTGGGATGAGTAGGCCAATGTTCTCTTGCTGTCTCCACCAGGTACTGCGGGCCATGGTCAGCCGGGTTGGGAATTACATTGCCATTCCCAATGGTAGGCAACATTGGGTGGCCCTGGGACAGGCATTCCAGCGGATTGCAGGGATACCACATGTGATGGGAGCTATAGATTACACACATGTTGCCCTGGTCCCGCCCCGCGACTGGGAGGTTGTGTACCGCAACCGCAAACACTTCCATTCCCTGAATGTGCAGGTTGTTTGTGATGCAAGTATGCATATTCTGAATGTGGTTCCATGGTTCCCAGGGTCAGCCCATGACTCCTATATCCTGCAGCACTTGGCACTGTTCGGCCATTTTGAGGCTGGACAATATGAGGACTATGTCCTGCTGGGTGGGTATTCACCATATCTAACGTGCACCTACCGTATATGGTTGGCGGGGCACCATTGTCACCTGTGTCCTCTGCATGCCTGACATTGTGGTGGTATTTCCTGGTGCAGCCTATTGTGGGCCTCACACTGCATCACACCCTGTCACCTGGAATGTGGTCACATGCCTCTGTGCACTGCCACACATCTCTCTGCCTACCATGTGTGTGTTAGTGCTCATCAGGGTGTCCCAGCACACATGTGGTGTGGGCTGTTGCCTGCCTCTGTTGTTCACTTACCAAGCTCCCGTGTCCAGGGGCACTCTGGCCATGTATGGTGTGTCCTCTACATGGATGCGTGTGACACCTCTTGCTTGGCCATGGTTCCTGCACTTGGCCTAGGCCATACTGCATGGGCAGTTGTACATATGTCTGCCTGTGGGGTGTGTCCCTCTCCTACCCCATGTGTCACAGGTTTGTGCATGTGCCATCTGGGGGGGAGGGGAAGGATTGGGGGCACAGAGCCATCCACATGGTGTACAGTGTGTATGGGGCCTCCTCTCTTTTGCCATGTAGGGGATGACACGTGTCTTGAGCTGTAGGCGCACCTGCTATCACACATGTATGCTGCATGTCTGTCCACTTTATCCTGTCTCCACTGCCACTCCCACCTTTCCCCCCCGGGGTTGTGTTCCGTTGGCCTATGCTCTGTGTGCACTGCATCATGACGGTCACATACTTGCACAACTGCACATCTCTGCCCCTCCGAGTATGCTGTGCCACTGGCAGACAGCTGCCCTCACAGCAGCCACTGCTGCTGTCTGGGCACAGGTTTGTGATGTGTCTTTGGGCATGGTACCATAGGTGTGCATTGCCCCCATTGGCCTTCCCTTGGGCTCTGGGACTCCCAGCATCATACTCTGGTGCACGGCCATCATGTGCAATGATGTGACATCATATGTGTGTGTCCATGCTTCTCTGCTGTCCAGTTGGACGTTGCTACATCAGTGATTCCATGGGTCCATCATCTCACGTGTGACTTTATGCTGTTTCTGTTTGCAGGTGATGCAGGATATGGGTGTTGTGCCTGGTTACTGACCCCTGTGCATCTCCCTCGGCCAGGTGCAGAGATGCGGTACAATGAGGCCCATGCCTCCAGCCGCTCAGTCATTGAGCGCACCTTTGGCATTCTAAAGAGTCTCTTCAGGTGTCTGGATAGGACCGGTGGTGCCTTACAGTACAGGCCCCTGACTGTGACAAAGATCATTCTGGCCTGTTGCATCCTCCACAACATTGCTCTCAGGCACAATGTCCCAGTCGATATTAATGAGGATCTCGGGGAGGATCCTGTGTGCCCTCCTGCACATGGCCGTGGTGACACACGTGAGGGGATGGCGGCCAGGCAACATCTGATCGAGGAGCTCTTCTCCTGTAAGTTGTGCATGTCATCGCATCTTACAGTCTGTTTTGGACAGGTGGCGGAATGGGGGCCAGGGTTTGGCGACACAATGGTGGTGTGGGAGGCAGGGTGGTTGGGGTCCACGGGCAGCACCAGGTAGGTGGCCTTGCAAAATGGATCGGATGTGTGTTGGCGACAGTGCTGTCTCCTTATGGTGCCTCCTCAGGTGCCTTATGACGTGCCCTGAGTCACCCTACCAAGCGCCCTATGGGGGTCCCCCATAGGGGACATTATGGGGTGCCTTGGCAGACAGTGCACTTTATAATGTGCCCTCTCCAATGCCTTATGCGGCACCTTGGGTTACAGCCCCGTAAGGGTGTGTTTGCTTCCAGCACTAATTAACATTAACAAACCAAAAGCCTCTGACAGCACTGAATTCAGTAAAAGATGTCTCCGCCAGCTTTCCTCATTAGACCCACAGGGGGATTGAACTCATGACCCCGGCACCATTAGTTGGTGTATTAACCATTGTGCTGTGGCTCTGGATGCCTTGCTAGGCACCTTTTCATGCACCATATAGGGCACCCTGTTGGGTTACTGTCTGTAGGTACTCTGTGCCAGTGAGACACACGGTCAGTTCCCCCTTCCAGGCCAAGGTGCTGTGGGGGTGCATACCTCATCTTGTGTTCATCTATGGACTGCAGATCTGCATGTGCAGTGCACCATGGGTATGTGTGGATTAACCAAAATCCTGGCCACCACAGCAGACAATTTGTGTGGTGACCTGACGTCCTTCAGCTGCCAGTCAGGGATTTGTTAGTGCTGGGGGAACCGGCATCTGGCTAGTCTGTCTCCACGTATTCATAGTAAATTGAGTGTTTCCTTGGATTTTGCCAGTAGCTTTCAGTGTTTGACAAGGTCGGTGATGTTATTGGGCTTTTTGTTTTTGGTAATGATCTTGACCTTGGTCTTGATCGTGTTTGCCATATGCCCTTGTTTGCTGAGACCTTGGTTTGTTTGATTGGCAAGCATTCTGTGTTTGTACGTAGAGAAACTGTGGTTGATCTGGAGTGGGACTTTTGACCATTTGACAGTTATACTCCATAGGTTGACCGCATCATTCTTAGGGATTTGTTAGTCACACTAGCAGTATAGCCCACTAGTTACTTCACTGCCTGTAGAGCCAGATGTCATGGTTTTGATCCCACAGTGGGGTTATTTGGTGGGGCTGTGTGAGACATATTCTTTTTGTTATTTGACATGGTGCTGCCAGCTACATCACCCTCACAGTGCTGTCTCCTTACGGTACCTCATCAGGCACCCTTTCACATGCCCTGTGAGGCACCCTTTGATGCGCCCTGTGGGTTGGCCCATAGGGGGCATTGTAGGGTGCCTTGGCGGGCAGTGCACTTTATAATGTGCCCTCTGGAGTGCCTTATTGGGCGCCTTATGCGTCACCTTAGGTTATGGCCCCGTGAGGGTGTGTTTGCTGGCAGCACTAATTAACGTTAACAAAAGAAACTGCTTCTGACAGCACTGATTTAAAGTAAAGGGTGATGTCTCTGCCAGCTTTACTCATTAGACCCTCAGGGGGATTGAACTCACGACCCCTGTACCATTAGTCAGTGCATTAACCATTGTGCTGTGGCTCTGGATACCTTGCTAAGCACCTTTTCATGCACCATATAGGGCACCCTGTTGGGTTACTGTCTGTAGGTACTCTGTGCCAGTGAGACACACGGTCAGTTCCCCCTACCAGGCCAAGGTGCTGTGCGGGTGCATACCCCATCTTGTGTTCATCTATGGACTGCAGATCTGCATGTGCAGTGCACCATGGTATGAGTGGGTTAACCCAAATCCTGGCCACCACAGCAGACAGTTTGTGTGGTGACCTGACGTCCTTCAGCTGCCAGTCAGGGATTTGTTAGTAGCACTAGCAATGTGGCCCACTTGTTACTTCACTGCCTGTGGAGCCAGGGGTCATGGGTTTAATCCCACAGTGGGGTTATTTGTTAGCGCTGTCTGAGGCATTTTATTTTTTTAATTTAAATTGGTGCTGCCAGCAATACACCCTCACAGTGCTGTCTCCTTATGGTGCCTCATCAGGCACCCTGTACAGTGCCCAATGCGGGACCCTATACTGCACCCTGTGGGGTGGCCCATAGGGGACATTCTAGGGTGCCTTAGTGGGCAGTGCACTTTATAATGTGCCCTCTGGGGTGCCTTATTGGGTGCCTTATGCGGCACTTTAAGTTACAGCCCTGTGAGGGTGTGTTTGCTGGCAGCACTATTTAAAATTAACAAACTGCTTCATGCAGCACTGATTTTGAGTAAGAGGTGATGTCTCAGCCAGCTTTACTCATTAGAGCCACAGGGGGATTGAACTCACTTCCCTTGCACCATTGGTCAGTGTATTCACCATCGGGCTACAGTTCTAGATGCCTTGCTAGATACGTTATCAGATGCCTTATGGGCGCGTATTGCATGGCGCTCTACATGATGTTTTCTAATGCTCGTTAGGCTATGGCGCCTGGTAACGCGCGTTATCGATAACGATGTACTGCCCATGTCCTTATTTGGGATTTCTGCCTGTACTGTGGATCCTAACACGAATCACACTAACACAGTTTAATAAACATGCCCCTAAGTCTTTGAGCTTCCAAGGAGAGCTTACGGTTTATCTCCTCTAGTACCGATTGAGTTGTTCTTCAGGCAGTCAATGGTATACACAGTGGGCCTGATATTTGGCACCAGTAGCTAGTGCGGCTAAAGCGGCTAGCCACTAACACTGGACTTAAACCTGGATAGTTAATGCTGGGACAGGATCTGGCATTGAATATCCGGGCTGCAACCACAAAGCTAACTGGGGCAGCACCTCTGCTGTGTATTACTAATTGGGCAGCTGCTCAATATTGTCCTCTGTCTAATTTGTTACTTACTGTTCGAATCATCAATGTTGGCCATCTTGGTGACGGCCCCCCCCCCCTTTGTTCTGTCGACTTGATTATGTCCCCCCCCCCTTTTTGTTAAACCGCTGTGACCAGGTGAAAAGCAGGATATAAATGTAGCTAAAAAAATAAATAAATAAATATTACCGAAGCTATTGAGCATCATACCCGATGCTAACCACTTCACATTGGGGCATGTAGCGGTGGCTCCTGTAGATCTTCAGCAGCTCTAACCATGTAAATGCCTTTAAATAGCCCCCAGTGTAATTTGCCAGTACCATAATTCAAAGGTTTTGATTTTCTTACTCTTTCTTCTTCGCTGTCCAACTTTCACATTCATATGCTGTTATTGAAAATGCCATGGCTCGAGCAAGTCAAATATTTATAAGCAGAGATCCATGACTACACTTGAAAATCTTGTCTAGATCATTCATAGCCATTCTGCCAAGAGAAATGCCAAGAGGTATTTTCATTCGAGTTTTTGATAACCAATTTGTGGTTACATGTCACATCCTAGCATGGTTATTTTTATGATAAATTCATTTTTATCTTTTTTATGATTGAATGTCTTATTATTATTTGCACATTTGTTCAGCTTATATATATATATATATATATATATATGGCTTATTATCTATTTATTATTATCATTGTTTTATTATTTCATCATTATATTTTATGTGTAATAATTGCTTGCTATTTGTGTTTATTTATGATTTTAGTATGCCAAGAATACCCCTGATGAAGGCATAACCGAAACATGGCCTGTGTCGGGTCCCTTTGGCTAATATCCCCTGTATACATCTTAATAAAAGTATCTGTCTTTCTTTTTACCACGTTTTGGACTGGCTTATTTTAATCTGCATGGATTTGTGCTTTTGCGTTTGACTAATTTTGTAAAGATGTACACATTGGAACATGGAACGTACGAAGCATGAACTAAGGGAAGTTGGAGGTGGTCAAGAATGAAATGGAACATGTACAACTTGATCTGTTGGGTGTCAGCGAACTGAAATGGACTGGCATCGGGCACTTTGCATCAGATGATTACATGGTCTACTATGCTGGAAATGAAAGACAAAGAAGAAATGGTGTTGCATTTATAATAAAGAAGAAACTTGCAAGAACTGTAATGAAATACAATGCAGTCAGCGAACGCTTAATCTCTATTCGTCTACGAGGATTGCCTATCAACACAACTATAATTCAAGTATATGCCCCAACAACAGCTGCAGAAGAGAATGAAATTGAAGAGTTCTATGAACAAGTACAAGCTGAAATTGACAGAACATGCAAACAGGATATCCTGATAGTCATGGGTGACTGGAACGCAAAAGTTGGCAACAAAGAAGAAGGCAAAGTAGTTGGAAAATATGGACTTGGCAACAGAAATGAAGCTGGAGAAAGACTGATAGAATTCTGCAAGACCAATGATCTATTCATCTCAAACACCTTCTTCCAGCAACACAAGCGGCGACTGTACACCCAATGGATTGTATAAAAATCAAATTGACTACATCTGTGGAAGTCAACGATGGAAAAGCTCTGTAACATCAACAAAGACAAAACCTGGAGCTGACTGTGGTACAGATCATCAACTACTAGTATGCAAACTCAAGCTAAAGTTGAAAAAGAGCAAACCACTCATGAATGCAGCAAAATATGACCTTGAGAATATACCACTGGAATTTAAAGACTGCCTGCAAAATCGATTTGCTGCTTTAGATACAAATGACAGAGCTCCGGAAGAGTTATGGAATGACATCAAGAAGGTTGTGCTGGAAGAAAGCGAGAAGTCTCTACAAAAGGTGAAAAAGCAAAAACGGCCAAAATGGATGACGGAAGAAACTCTGAAAATTGCCCAGAAATGCAGAGAAGCTAAAGCCAAAGGAGAAAGAAAGACAATCGCAGAACTCAACAGAGATTTCCAACATGCAGCAAGACAGAACAAGGAAAAGTACTACAATGACACTTGCAAGGAAATAGAAGCAGAAACTATTAGAGGAAGAACAAGATCGGCTTTCCTAAAGCTGCGAGAGTTAAAGAAAACGTTCCAGCCTCTAATTGGAATGTTACAAGATGCTCAAGGTTCTATGTTGAATGATGCTGAGAAGATCAAGAAAAGGTGGAAGGAATATACAGAGTTTTTATATGATAAAGATCAAGTGGACCAACAGCCGTTTCAACCTATACCTTATGATCAGGAACCATTGGTGATGAAAGAAGAAGTTGAAGCAGCATTGAAAGCCTTATCAAAGAACAAAGCACCAGGCATTGATAGCATTCCCATAGAAGTATTGCAGCAATCTGATGCAGCTGTTACCGTACTTACAAGGCTCTGCCAAGAAATATGGAAGACAACATCATGGCCAACTGACTGGAAAAGATCTGTGTTTATACCAATACTAAAGAAAGGTGATCCAACTGACTGTGGAAATTATCGCACAATCGCTCTGATCCCACATGCCAGCAAGATTCTACTGAAGATTATTCAAAAGAGACTACAGCCATACCTAGAACAAGAACTACCTGAAGTGCAAGCAGGGTTCAGGAAAGGGCGAGGAATGAGAGACATCATTGCGGATGTGAGATGGATCCTTGAAAAGACTAAAGAATACCAAAAGGATATCTATTTGTGCTTTATCGACTATAGCAAGGCTTTTGACTGTGTAAACCATGAGAAATTCTGGGCCACATTAAGAAGCATGGGTATACCAGAACACCTGATCGTTCTCTTGCGCAATCTGTACATTGATCAAGAAGCAACAGTTCGCACGGAACAAGGAGAAACAGAATGGTTTAAAATAAGCAAAGGCGTAAGACAAGGCTGCATACTTTCCCCCTACCTGTTTAATTTATATGCAGAACAAATCATCAGAGAAGCAGGACTGTATGAAGACAACAGAGGTGTGAAGATTGGTGGAAGACTCATCAACAACCTTCGCTATGCTGATGATACCACATTACTGGCTGAAAGTGAAGATGATCTGAAACATTTGCTTCTCACAATCAAAAAACATAGGGGTATGTTTACTAAACTGCGTTAGTGCAATTCGCGTTAGGAGCCGCGGTAGTGACAGAAACCCCAAATAAGGACATGGGCGGTACATCGTCACCACTAACGCGCGTTCAAAAAATTAACGAGCGTTACCAGGCACCGTGGCACGTTACTGCGCGTTAATCGTAAGAAGACGTACAGACACAAAGCACTGAAACAGAGCTATAGCACAATGGTTACGGTACTGACCGCTGTTACAGGCAGCATGGGTTCGAGTCCCCAGTGTGCCTAATGCAGAAGGCTGTCCCAGGCATCACCCTGTACATTACAGAGGGAATGAGGAGGCATGTTTTTCGTTACATTGAGTATTGGTGTCAGAAACACACCCTCGGAGTGTGCCTAGCCATGTACGTTGGTGCGTGCGAGGCTGCATGCGTTGGTACGGGCGTAGTCCCGTGCGTGGCTGCGTGCGTACAATCGTGCGTGGGTACATGTAGTTTTACGTGCGTGGGTACGTGTGTTTGTCCGTGCGTGGGTACGTGTGTTTTTACCAGTGTGGGCATCTTATATTACAGACTCTGTAGGGTGTCTTGCACCTATGCATTATGCTAGCAGATGTACGTGTGATGGCCTATGGTTTATCAGAGCCTGTGAGCAGGTGCTGGAGTTTCACAGGGTTGGATTGTGCCAGTCACACCCATGATGCACTGCACATGCAAATCAGCTGTCCTCAGATACACACCATGGGGAATGCACCCCCACAGCACCTCGGCCTGGTAGGGGGAACTGACCATGTGCACCCCCACAGCACCTCGGCCTGATAGGGGGTACTGACCGTGTGTTGTACTGGCACAGAGTAGCTACACACCGTCACATTGTGCGGGTACTGTGCTCACCCTGAGGTGCAGTGAGGCGCCCAGCACTAGGTCCACAGCACCGTCCATGGCTGAAAGAGGCCATGGCGCAGGTCCAAAGCAGTGTTACTGTGTGAGATAGGTAGTTTCTGCAGGATCACCTTGGACATCTCTGTCTGTTTCAGTCAGGTGTAGCCCCCATGCACCACCACCCCCCTCCCCCAGGACTGAGGGTGGCAAACAGGGTCTCCTTATCAAAAGATCCACAGTCTACCTCCCTGCAAAGGTGGCAGTAGAGAGGAACATTAACCCTAGTCCTGATGAGGAACAGACACCCCACAGGGCAGTCAATGCAGCTCTGTACACAGCCATAACACAATAGCAAACAGACATTAGGCCTGGATATGGTATGCTGCACCCCACCACTATCTGATATTCCCCTGGTGCAAGCCATCAGCCACTGCACCCTGCAAGCCACTCCATCACAACACCTACCAGCTGCAAACAGTCTGCTAGTGCCCAGTGGAGATGCCTGCACCCAGAACTGGGATGTCAGCATACACAGCAAGTAGATACATCAGTGACTGGGCCCCAAAATGAAACCCATATTCATCACATGAGAGAAATACTAGATAGCACCATGGGAGTGCCTAGCCATGCTGTGGTCACTGCACAGTCAGGATGAGAGTGATCTCTCAGCAGGATATACTGAGGTCACCCTGTCTGTGTAGGTGGTGGCCGGGCACTACAATGTGCCTGTCACTGCCCTATGCCCTGTGCAGATGCACCCTGGCCAGGCCACCCTGTCCGGCCTATACCCATGGTACCTTGCTCCTCATTATGCACATTGGCAGCCCAATACTGGCAACATTGCTGGCAGTGTGGACTGTGGAAGGTGTTTGTAGCCACCACACACTGGATAGACAGACAGCCACCCCCACACCTATGCCAGCATTGTGCTACTATAGAGGTGGTCAGCAGCCATACCCACCACACCAGTCATGGGCATAGTACAGGCATGGATATGGTACACAAGGCTGTTGGGGGGTCACTCCCCAGGGTGGTGAACACTGTCAGAGACCAGACCTGCAGCACACACCGCAGACATCAGAATGATTGTTATGGTGGAGCTCAATGAGCAAAATGTGCTTAACGTAGGAATTGATATCTGCCAGTTATCATAGGGAACGTTTGATAGCTCTGTACCATATACCCAGGTGTAGGGTGGCATTGCTAAGGTATGCAACTGCTAGTATTGGGAGATACAGGCAGGGCCCAATGTCTTGCTTCTCCAGGAGGCATTGGCCAATGGGGCCTGTGGGTGGGTGTGTGGCCCTGTTGGCTGCTGCTTTACGGCAGAGTTCCCCAACTCCAGTCCTGGTGTTCCAAACACTGTTCGGGTTTTCATGCTGTCCCTCATAAATATGCATGAGCTACATCTGCATACCATGTAATAGTCTCCTAAATGGACTCCCATTAAAAAGCATATACTTTCTCCAAAGAGCCCAAAACATATGCGCCAAGATGATCACTAAAGCTAAACTAACAGATCATGTGACCCCAATCCTACTAGACTTACACTGGCTCCCTATAAACAGCCGAAAAAAATATAAAATCCTCCTAACTACTTTCAAAATCATTAATAACATCTCTCCCTCACAACTATCTACCCTAATACACCCCCCATCAGATACTAGATCGCGTAGACAAAACGCAACCTATTCCCTCAACATAAAAACAAATTTTAGAAAAACTAAGGCGACAACAAGTGATAGGGCCTTCTCCTTTGCTGCCCCCACCCTCTGGAACGAAATACCATTAACACTCCGCACAATAAAAGACCTTCATCAATTCAAAAAGGAACTAAAAACCTACCTCTTTACAAAACACTTTGAGATCCCCTATCAACAAAGAACCTCTCCAATACAATCACAGAAACACATCCACAGTACCCAAGACAGAACAAATGACTAACTCAAGAACCTTTACAAACCTCACACAACATGCTAAAAAACCACTTAAACTGTTGATTATTCCAACATTGTAAATAAACACTGTAACTAACTATGCTACGCTCCATGTATATAACTTGTAAATAGTTTGAAAAGCTCTGTTCTAGCTAATGTTCAAAATATGTTCCCTGTAAGTTCACCTGTATATAGTTAAAGCATAATGTTCCTTGTAAATGTATACAGAAGTATACAATTGTTCTGTTTACCGTTCAATGTAAACCGCCCCTGATCTCTGGAAGGGGCGGTATAGAAAAGACAAATAAATAAATAAATAAATAAATGGGGGTGGTGCATAGCTATGCAGCACAGGCATCTTTATTAGAGGCAGCATGAAGCCGGAATGGTGTGGGGCCCTCCAGGACTGCATTTGCGGGACTCTACTTTAGGTAATGTGCCTGTTTCTGGTGTCTGTGTTTGGTGTGGTAAAATATAGGCCATGCGTATGTTCTCTGCAATAAAGGAGTGTCTTTACTATCACTGTTTAGTGGTGGGTAAAATTATGGGGACTGGGTTGGCAGGAGCCCCAGCTGGGATTTGAACCTGTGACCCTCTGGTTTTACAAGCACTGGCTGTGTCTGTTGCACCACACTGTGGCCACAGAGATAGTGCAGTCCCTGGAGTTAGTTAAACCGGCCTGACAAGTCAGAAACCCTGCTCTGCAACAGGTTTACTGTGGCCTCATTTACCTTGTATGCAGACAAAGGTGCACATAAACCTCAGAAAAGACCTCAGAAAAGGGGCACACACCCATAACCAAGCTGGGCAACAATGATATCATTGGGCAACATTACACAACACTCCCAGGACAGCTCCA
This sequence comes from Ichthyophis bannanicus, assembly GCA_033557465.1. Taxonomy (NCBI): domain Eukaryota; kingdom Metazoa; phylum Chordata; class Amphibia; order Gymnophiona; family Ichthyophiidae; genus Ichthyophis; species Ichthyophis bannanicus. The sequence goes on along the minus strand of CM066036.1, from coordinate 768,263,344 downwards.
TTACAATGAAATGATCTTTGAAAGGGTCTGCGGAGCATTGACCCTTCCACACATCATTTCTTTTTTATTTGGTGCTTTCCAGGGAGTGTTGTTCCTTGTTGCCCATTGCTATCACTGTTTCCCAGCTGAAGTATGCTTTTTAAAATGTTTCTTGTGGTCATTTTTAACGTTTTATGTGAAGTTTTGTTCTGTGCACATGTATCACACTGCTCACGTTTTGCGGGTTTCCCCGGTTTTTCTGTACATTGCTGACGGAAATGGTTTCTCTTCCCTTTAAATGCCTTTAACGACAGGTTTTCATTCGCGTTGGAATTGAGCTCAGAAATTCAGCGCGTTAGTATGAGGGGAGCCTCTCCCCGCCCACTCTCCTACCATTGACCCCTTCTCTCCGCCCACTCTCCACCTTCTGCGCTGTTTTAACGCGCCGCGGAGGTTTACGATCGTTAACTGCGGTTAACGCACGTAAAGTACGTTTAACGATCGTTAGCACGTCAGAACGCGCGTTCGGACGTGCTAACGATCGTTAAACGTACTTTACGCGCGTTAATCATGATTACCGCACTTTAGTAAACATCCCCCATAGTCTCAAAATGGGCCTGCACCTTAATGTAAAGAAGACAAAGATAATGACAACTGGCATAATCAACAGGTTCATCATTGAAGGAGAAGAAATTGAAATCGTGAACAACTTTAACCTACTTGGATCAACTATCAATAAAGAAGCAACAAGCAGTCAAGAAATCAGACGACGCATTGCTCTTGGCAGAATGGCTATGAAAGACCTAGATAAGATTCTCAAGAGCAGAGATGTCTCTCTCCATACAAAGATTTGACTTGTTCAAGCCATGGTATTTTCAATAACATCATATGGATGTGAAAGCTGGACAGTGAAAAAGACAGAAAGGAAGAAAATTGATGCCTTTGAATTATGGTGCTGGCGGCGAATACTGTGTATACCATGGACTGCCCGAAGAACAAACCAGTCGGTACTAGAGGAGATCAAACCTAAGCTTTCTTTAGAAGCTCAGATGACAAGACTTCGACTTTCATACTTTGGACACATCATGCGAAGAGAGAGATCATTAGAGAAAGACATCATGCTTGGTAAGAAAGAAGGTCAACGCAAAAGAGGAAGGCCAGCAATGAGATGGATCGCTACAATAACAGCAGCTACGGGTACCAGTCTGTCAACAATGAGCCGCCTGACTGAAGACCGAACACAATTTAGGATAGCTATCCAGAGGGTCGCCATGAGTCGACTCCGACTCGACGGCACTTAACAACAACAAACATGCATTACCTTTATGAAATGGGGCATACGGGTTTAGATTTTTGACCCACCCAGGTCATACTCAAAACATGTCCCCTTGTAATTTCCATCCATGTGAAAATTTGACCTTACCACTTTCAAACCTTGTAGTAAGGGTCAAAATGCCCATCTTTTGGGCTTTTTATGCTTTAAAGCTCCTTTCTATTACCTCCTCATTCAATCTCCAGCTTTGCTCTACTGCCCTCACTTACCAGCATGTTCACTGCCTCAACCTTGTCTTCTTCTCTAATTGCTTGTTCTCAAACTTCTGTACCTCAGTTCTTCCCTTTTCTAACCATCACCTAGTAAGCTTCACTCTTCATCACCCCCTGCCTTAATCTCGCCCACTCCTCTAGAAATCTTCATGCTATTGACCCATCGGCTCTCTCCATTTCCATTACTGTCTCATCACCTCTTTCCTCCAATATGTCATCTGAGTCTGTTGATGAGGCAGTAACTTCCTATAATAGTGCACTCTCCTCCGCTCTGGATGCTCTTGCTCTGCCCATGCCAAATCCTTTGAGGCATACTGTACCTCAACTCTGGTTGTCTTTGACTATCCGCTGTCTATGTTCCTGTGCTTGCTCACCTGAGCATAGTTGGCTCAAATCCCACACCTTTGTGGACTTTCTGCACGCCTCTTTCCAGTCAGCCATAGCTCTCACCAAACAAGACTATTATGTCCACTTGACTAACTCTCTTTACAACTCTCAACTCTCTCCTCAAGGTGCCTCCACCTCCGACACCTCCTTCCCTTTTTGCCCAAACTTTAGCCAACAATTTTAATGACAAAATTCACAAGATTACTGTACACTTCAATTCCTCATGAGGTTAGTTCCATCCCCTCTTACCCTCTTCACTCCCAACTCTTCCCCTCAACCTCTGCCACCATTTCTTCCTTTTCTAAGATCTCTTAGGAGGAAACATCTTTCTTTCTCCAAAATTATCACTTGCTCCTCTGATCCTATTCCCACCCATCTCCTAAGCTCCATCTCCTCCACTGCCATCCCTTCCATCTCTCATATTCTCAACCTATCACTCTCTATTTCAACTGTTATTGCAGCTTTCAAGCATGCTATGGTCACACCTCAAAAAACCCTCACTAGACCCTACCTGTCCTTCTAATTATTGATCCATCTCCCTCCTCCCCTTCATTTCTAAAATATTTGAAAGTTTGGTTCACCCCATTACCTTGGCTTTCTCTCCTCTCAAGCCCTTCTGGATCTATTGCAATGTGGCTTTCGTTCTTTATATTCTATTGAACAGCTGTTTCCAAAGTCTCCAACAACCTGTTCCTGGCAAAATCCAAGGGCCTTTACTCAAGCCTCATCCTTCTTGATCTTTCTGCTGCTTTTGACACCTCCTTCTCCTCAATACCTTGTCCTTGCTTGGTTTTAAGGGCTCTGTACTATCCTGCTTCTTTTGTATCTCCCCCATTGCACTTTCAGTGTTTGTTCTGGTGGATCTTCCTCTTCTGCCATCCTGCTCTCAGTTGGGGTACCCCAAGGGTCTGACCTGGGCCCACTCCTTTTGGAGTCTTTCCTAGGTTTATGGAAAACAGAAGACCACAGTAAGTCAGAATCTGTTTTAATTTCAAGAAATTACATTTTGAGATGAGAAGAGTGCATGTTGGTTTTGTTTCAGAAACACTTAGCCCAAGAGAGGAAGTGATTGTACATAATAGGACATAAGAGACATTGGTGTTTTTCCAGTGCACAGTTTTTGTTGTCTAGGGGGAAGGGATGCAAGTCAGAACCCAGCAAAAGCCATGTAATTGGTGGACATGAAACCCCCTCCTCCTCTAATACTACAGCTATATAGTGCCTGACTGACATATCTAGAAACAATTCAGATGCACCCATTTTGAGGCCCACTTGTGGTTTCTAGATGTTTGGCAATTGATTAAGAGTATATCAAACTGCCTGTTACTGACTGCAGATGTCTGGAAATGCCTGGATATTGTCCTGCTACTGTGAAGGGGGACTAGATAAAGGAAGATTGTGATATGCAGTAATGGCATGCCCCTTCAGAGGTCATACCTACTCCCAAACCTGCATGAGTATTTTGGAGCAGAACCCCCCTCCCATGAATACATGACTTGGGGGCCAGTTCCTTCAGCTAATATTGACTGAAATTATATCTTCAGTAGGAATAGAAGAGATAATATCAGCAGAAGGAATAGCTGCATCACAGAGAAGAAGAAGTTACAAAGCAGCGTGAACAGAAGAAAAACATCAACCACGAAGAAGAAGGAATGGAGTCCTCAGGAAAGGTCGCTTGATACGCTACATTCTTGGATGAGACAAATCCATGACTACACATATTTTGGGGGTTGCTTGTTGGGGCAACTATTTTCATCAAATGTAATAAATGTATATTTCTATCTATATCATAATCTATAGTGACTGGCTTATAATAAATTCCTGTTACCAGAGAAGAGCCTTTTCTTTTTTTTATAAATCTTACAGAAGGGCATTTCCCATAGCTGCAGCCTCATTCCTGGGCTTTTCCAGAACAATCCCAACTGTTCAACTTAGAATTCCCATCTCTGCCATACCCATTACTTGATCTTTTTCTTTCTTTTTTTTCTTACATATTCTACAAAAATGCTAATTAATACCACATGCAGAAAATATTTTATGATAGGTTGTTCAGTCACAGGTGCTTGCTTTCATGAAAACTTTAGAGAGTGAGGGATCATTTAGCAAGCAAATGAGAATGTGGTACAAGCTTCAAGTTGGCAGATCATTGATGATAACAATATATAGCAGGTGAGCTTTAGCAAAGATGTCTCATTACCCAGAGGATGAGCGGGAAATTCCGTATGCAATCCCTCCTCCCTCTGTATTATTCTTCATGTTTTGCTGCCTCCCTTTTCTTCTCTCTCTGTCATTCCATCTTATATCATAGAAATGATTATTTTAGACACGTTGAATTTCAGAAACATATTGAAGATGTTCCTGTTTCACTGCTAAAGATCCATCTATCGACTGACTCAAAACTATGAAGCGTCAATCTGGAATAAAATTGCAGCTAGATGAGGTAATTACAGATATTCACCTATACGGTCAGGTCTACTGTCAGTATTAAATTACTTAAGTTGTACTCTCGATCAAACCCTCTGCTGCACACTTGATGTATAAACATATATTCCACATGTGGTTTTGTAAGCCTATTGACTGTATCAGAAATAGACCATTTTCCATGTATTCTTCTGACAGGTGAAAAATTGCAGTGAATACAGAAATGCTGTAGACTTGGGATACCAAAAAATTTAATGCTTAATGGATGTCGGTGTTGATTTATCATGAGCAGAACATTTATGATATCATAAATAATTATAGTTTTGTAGCATTAATTGAGCACTAATATGTTGTATACTGTAAGAAATGCATATATTACCTGCTTTACTAAGAAGCATCAATTTGAAGGGATGGTTTGTGGCTAGCACAGCAATTGCAGATCTAGCTAATATAGGGGTATGTTTACTAAACTGCGTTAGTGCAATTCGCGTTAGGAGCCACGTTAGAGACAGAAACCCCAAATAAGGACATGGGCGGTACATCGTTTCCGAGAACGCGCCGAGAACACGCGTTACAAGGCGCCATAAATGAACGAGCGCTACAGGGCACGTTACCGCGCGTTAATCTTAAGAAGGCGCGCAGGCATACACGCACAGTAACAGAGCTGTAGCACAATGGTTACAACACTGACTGATGGCACAGGGGTCATGGGTTTGATTCCCCAGTGGGCCTAATGTATAAGGCTGGCTGAAGCAGCACCCTTTACGTTTAAGTAGCAATTGTTGAGGCATGTGATGTGTATTTTAATTAGTGCTGCCAGCAAACATACCCTCACGGTGGCATAACCTAAGGTGCCGCATAAGGCAGCCCATAACGCACTCCATAGGGCCCATTATAAAGTGTACTGTCCGCCAAGGCACCCTGTAATGTCCCTTATAGGACACCTTATAAGGATGTGAACAAAGCCCTGGCTGGCTGCAGGACTGCACGTCACCACACAAACTGTCTGCTGTGGTTACCAGGATAGGGGTAACCCACCCGTACCCATGATGCACTGCACATGCAAATCAGCAGTCAAGAGATGGGCACAAGATCGGGTATGCACCCCCACAGCACTTCAGCCTTGTAGGGGGAACAGACCGTGTGTGGCACTGCCACAGACAGTCACATTGTGCAGGTACAGTGCCCACCCTGAGGTTGAGGTGGGGAGCCCAGCACCAGGTCCACAGCACCTTTCATGGCTGAAATACGCCATGCTGCAGGTCCCCATCAGTGTGTGATAGATAGCTCAGTTAGACACACCTAGGAGACATCTGTGTCCTGCTGTATGTCTCGGTCATGTCTAGTCCCTATGGGCAATGCTGCACCCAGAATAGTGGGAGGAGTGGCCTAGTGGTTGGGGCAAGGTACTACAGGCCAGAAGGTCGGTGGTTCAAATCCCACTAGAAGACAGCAACCTTGGGCCGGAAGGACTGGGGTTTCTAGTCCCGCAGGTGCTCCTTGTGGTCTTGGGTAAGCCACTTAACCCTCCATTGCCCATGTTCCCTGTAAGCATTAGTGCAGAGGTGTCCAAACCTGTCCTGGAGGGCCACAATCCTGCCAGGTTTTGGGATAGCCCTAATGAATATGCATGAGATATATATGCATTAGAGATAGCCTGCCAACCTGATTGGTTTGTGGCCCTCCAGGACTGGATTTGGAGACCCCTGCTTTACACCTCTGTCATTTAAGATTGTGAGTGGGCAAGGTGCAGATGTCCAAGACATCAAAAAGGTTAGATAGAATTTGTCACATTCCTCCTCACTTCTCACCACCACCAAAATATTGTCCATTAGACATCTTTTTGGTGGTGGTGAGAATCGAGGATGAATGTGACACATTCTAGCTACCCTTTTGATGTCTAGGACATCTGTACCTTGCCCACTCACCATCTTAAATGACAGAGGTGTAAAGCAGGGGTCTCCAAATCCAGTCCTGGAGGGCCACAAACCAGTCAGGTTGGCAGGATATCTCTAATGCATATATATCTCATGCATATTCATTAGGGCTATCCCAAAACCTGGCAGGATTGTGGCCCTCCAGGACAGGTTTGGACACCTCTGCATTAGTGTATGTGTCTCATATCCCCTCATGTTAAATGTATCCCCCAACCGCTTTGACCCAGTGAAAAGCGGGATATAAATGCAGCTAAATAAATAAATAAATAAATAGTGCATATCCTGTGTTGGTGCCATCGTTACCTGCTGTAGGTGAAGAGGGGGGGGGGGTGTATGGAACACCCACCAATAGATCCACAATCTACCTCTCTGCAATGGCAGCAGTAGAGGGGACCAGCAACCCCAGTCCTGCTGGGGAACAGACAGAGCAGTACACATCCATAACACAATAGCAAACAGACAGCAGGCCTGGAAATGCTCAGCTGCCCCCCACCATTATCTGACATTCTCCAGCAGCAAGCCTTCAGCCGCAGAACCTGCAAGGTGTTCCAGCAAGACACATACTAACAGCAGACAGTCCACCAGCTAGTCCATAGTGCATGGTCCTGGAGAAGATGCATGTACCCAGAACAGGGATGTCAGCATACACACCAAGCAGAAAAGTCAGTGATTGGGCCCCAAAAAGAAACCCATAAACATCACTTGAGAGAAATTCTATAGAGTACTATGGGGGAACCTAGCCATGCCATGGTCACTGCTCAGTCAGGGTGAGAGTGACCTCCCAGCAGGACATGCTATGGCCACCCTGTCCATGCAGGTGGTGGCCAGGCACTACAATGTCCAAGCCATTGCCCTATGCCATGTGCAGATGCGTCCAGGCCAGGCCACCCTATCCAGGCTATTCCCACGGTACCTTGCTCCTCATTATGCACATTGGCAGGCCAATACTGGCAACAGTGCTAGCAGTGTGGGCTATGGAGGGTGTTGGCAGCCACCACACATTGGATAGACAGACACACACTCCCCACACCTATGCCAGCATTGTGCAACTATAGAGGTGTTGGGCAGCCCAGGCCACCACACAAGTCCTGAGCACAGTGCAGGCATGGCTATGGTACGCAATACTGTAGGAGTCACTCCCCAGGTTGGTAAACACTGTCAGACACAAGACCTGTAGCACACTCCACAGACATCAGAAAGGTTGCTATGATGCAGCTCACTCAGAAAAGTGTACTTAACCTAGGAATTGCTATCTGCCAGTACTCATAGCAACCTTTTGATAGATGTGTACCATATTCCCAGGTTTAGGGTGGCATTACTAAGGTATGCAAGTGCTAGTATTGGGAGATGCACGCAGAGCCCAAAGTCCTGCCTCCCCAGGAGGCTTTGGATAACGGGGCCTGTGGGTGCGGGTGTGTATGCCCCTGTTGGCTGCTGCTTTATGGCAGAGGTTCCCAACTCCAGTCCTGCGGTGCAAAACACTGTTCGGGTTTTCATGCTGTCCCTCATGAATATGCATGAGATACATCTGCATACCATGGGGGTGGCGCATAGAAATGCAGCACAGGCATCTTTATCAGAGGCAGCATGGAACCGGAATGGTGTTTTGCCCTCCAGGACTGCATTTGGTAGGCTCTGCTCTAGGTAATGTGCATGTTTATGGTGTCTGTGCTCTGTAGGGTAAAATGTAGGTGTCTTGGGCATGTTGACGTCATCTGCAATAAAGGTGCTGTCTGTATTAGCACGTTGTAGTAGTGGGTAAAATATGGGGACTGGGTTGGCGGGAACCACAGCTGGGACTTTAACCTGTGACCCTCTGCTTCTGAATACTCTGGTTTTGTGCACTGCACCACCTTGTTGTCACAGAGTCAGTACATTCCTTGGTGATACCATGACTGTTCGTCAGACAGGGCCCATCTGTTGCAGTACACGGCACCTACCTACACAGGGCTAGGCCACGGTCTGCTCTGGGCAGCTGCCACTGCCCCCTCCACCACTAGCATCCCTCAGCCACCATGCTGACATGCCCTTCTGCTGGTAGTGCTGGTGGTGCGCAGTCTCAGGCCATCCAGTGTGCAGGTAGGCGGCTGGCTATGGTGCGGGTTCTGGGGTAGGGGTGCCTGCATAGGTGTCCACGCTTCCCCCCAGCACCGCCTGCCAATGTTCCGTGCCCTTGGGGGTAGCTGCTGGGTACTATCCCCTGTGACACTGTGGGAAACACAGTCGTGCCCATGTTGGGCCTTCAGTAGTTTCTGTCTGGCTGCTCTGCTGCTTCAGCATTCGTATGGGCCACCTAGGCATCGCCCTAGTCCACACTGTGGCCCAGCTGCACCACAGCATGTGCCACCTGCGGCCCTCTGTATCCCCTTCTCCGGCATCTGTCCAGTTGCCGTTCCATCATGCCCGCCCTGATGTTGTGGGACATGTGCATGCCATAGGAACCCTGTCCGATGGTGGGGAAAACCCTGAGCAGTGCTATTTCACTGTGGGCTCATTCACCTTGTATGGGGATGGATTATAGACCCTTCCACGATTTATATCTGTTCTATGGAGCTTATTCGGGGGGGGGGGAGGGGTTGATGTTTCTCATTGATACCATTATTGGCCAGCTTGGTTATGGTTTTTTTCCAGTTTGTTGGGGTCATTTTCAATGTTTATGTGCCCTTTTGTTCTGTGCACATGTATCACACTTATCACTTCTTTTAGGTTTCCCTGCCTGAGCTGTACATTGCTGACACTGAAATGGTTTCTCTCCCCTGTAATGTGCATTTAACGGCAGGTTTTCATTTGCGTTGGAATTGAGCTCTTCATATCAGCGCGTTAGTGTGGAAGGAGCCTCTCCCCGCCCACTCTCCGCCCATTGACCCCTTCTCTCCGCCCTCTCTCCACCTTCTGCGGTGTTTTACCGTGCCGCGGGAGTTTATGATCGTTAACTATGATTAACGCGCGTTATGTAACGTTAACGATTGTAAGCGCATCATAACGCACGTTATGATGCGCTTACAATCGTTAACGTTACATAGCGCGCATTATTCACGATTACCGCAGTTTAGTAAACATACCCCATAGTGTCTTCTTTTCTATAGCACAATGTCATCCAGAACCGCTAGAAAGCAGTTACAGCCCTTCTTTACTAAACTGCACTGAGGTTTTCTACCTAACACACATTCACTGCAAGTGTTAAGGTGCTTGATCTCTGTGATAGAGATGTTCACAGTACTTTTGGAAGGGCTACTGTGAAGCAAAAGCAGAGTTCAATGTTGTTGTTAAGTGCCATCGAGTCGACGTTGACTCATGGTGACCCTCAACATAGTTGTCCTAAACTGTGTTCAATCTTCAGTTAGGGGCTCATTTTTGATATAGTGGCATCCATAGCTCCTGTTATTGTATCAATACATTGCTGGCCTTCCTTTTCTGTGCTTACCTTCAACTTCGCCAAACATAATGTCTTTAATGATCTCTTTCTTTGCATGATTTGTCCAAAGTCTTGTCATCTGAGCTTCTAAAGAAAGCTTTGATTTGATCTCTAGAACTGACTGGTTTATTCTTTGGGCAGTCCATGGTATACACAATATTCTTTGCCAACACCATAATTCAAAGGCATCGATTTTCTTCCTATCTTTTTCACTGTCCGACTTTTGCATCCATAGGTTGTTATTGAAAACACCATGGCTTGGACAAGACAAATCTTTGGAGAATCAACCAGCTTGTTAAATGCACAGCAGATAACATGGAATGTGATTCACTACGTCTCTGGAGGAGTAGATGGCAATACTGCATTATCTGCAGTTCTAGCAGGTAATGCTAGGAATCAAAAGGAAAGGAAAGGGGAATAAAACCAAGGATGTTATAATGCCTCTATATCGTTCCATGGTGCGACCGCACCTTGAATATTTTGTGCAATTCTGGTCGCCATATCTTAAAAAGGATATAGCGTCATTAGAAAAGGTACAGAGAAGAGCCACCAAAATGGTAAAGGGAATAGAAGGATCATCCCTATGAGGAAAGGCTTAAAAGATTGGAAAACAGAAGGCTAAGGGGAGATATGACAGAGGTCTGTAAATTAATGAATGGCGTGGAAAGGGTTAATGTAGATTGGTTGTTTATGCCATCAAAAAGTAGAAAGACTATAGGACATGCAATGAAGCTACAGTGTAACCCATGTAAGACTAATAAGAGAAAATATTTTTTCACTCAACGCGTAATCAAACTCTAGAATCGGTTATCGGAGGATGTAGTAAAAAGTGTAGCTGGATTTAAAAAACATACTTGTGACCTGGATTGTGCACTGTTGGAAACAAGATACTGGGCTTTATGGACCTTGGTCTGACCCAGTATGGCATTTCTTATGTTCTTATGTGAAATATTGACCTCTGCATTAACTGAAAAGAACAGTCCCACCCACTGCACACCCTTATCATGCTCCTAAATGGTGATTTCCATGTTGTTCACTAGCTTCATTAAGAGGCACATTCCGACCTGGCCGTCCAGCCTCTTGTGCAGACAACCAGAAGCAAGACGCCCAAAGGTAGACTGGATTCTGATCCCGTGGGATGTTCCCATGGGATCAGAATTGGGTCTACGGCCCGAACGTGCAGGCTGGGTCCTGATTCTGGTCAGCCTCCATGCCCAGCAGTTCCCTGGCTACATCCATTCAGGAGCTGCAAATGCGGGCAGTGCAGATTTTCTTCATTCCCCTCAGCTGGACACTCGATCCAGCCTCCCTTGGCCAGAGTCTAGCTGTGGGTATCTTCTTGCACCCCTGCCTTTTTATTCTGGCCCCCATCTATGTTCACAGCCCCAGACATACAGGGCCGACCTCAGAATCGGCACTGTATGTCCAGGGTCGCAGTCTACCCATGCCCCGCCCTCCCGCCACCTCTGAAACACTCCCTCCTGCCCCCATCTAAGCCTCCCCATACAAACTCACTGACCATATGGGGAGGCATTAGCTGGGCCCAGCAGGGGAGCGAATAGCAGGGATGGATGTCCAATCTGGATGTCTATCCCCGCTATTTGCTGTACTGAATGACCCCCTAACTGTTTATGCCACACTACATGCTAGTGTGTGGTAGTTCCCAAGTAAAATAGCTAAGGCTGAATAGAAGCCTGCATTTCAGTCACCCCAAAAAGTATAATCTATGGGCTGCTGTGGTCTATAAACATACAATTTGCTTACATCAAATTGCTGAAGATTTACAGTCAACTCTTCAGTCCAGTCGTCCCATTGGAATTGCTTTTAAATTGAACAGTTTCCATGCCACTCAATCACTGGCAGAACTTTTATCTTCTCTGATTTTAATACGTAGTGTAATGGATTTTGAACTTCAAACACTTCACTTGAAACTAGAAAGTCTGAACTAGACTCCAAGCAATCGGCAGATCAGAGTTCCTAAGGCAAGTTTCGAACTATGGAAGGTCCTTAGGAAATTGTCTATTAGAAGAACAGAGCTCATTGGCAGGGCATGACCTGTTGGACTTAATTTTATAGGCTCTGACATATACCTGGTAGCATAGTAGAGGAAAGAAGGCAAGGACCAGCCAGCTCACTGAGCTCAGCCAGTTTTCCCAGTTGTCTTTCTCTTCTTCTCTACCATTTTGGTGTGGAGAAGAATGTAAATTCCCATACTTAAACCAGCACCAGTCCCCCATGTCTTTTATCCAACCTCTCTTCCATGTTTCTACCATTGCCCTCCTTCATCTGTCCCAAGCTTGTGTTAATTCTGTTATAGTGCTGGATTCCACCATAGCCACTCGTAAACTATCCCAGGAATTATTTCTTACAAGTCCCACCATTAGTAGTAAGACATGGGAGGGAACTGGGTGATGGAAGGGCAGTTTTAATCTCCTGCAAACAGAATCACATACCTTACTGCACAGTTCGACAAAGAAAGCTACAAGCAATAAGAAGAGATCCTGCAAAATTTGCTGTAGTTAAGCAATCACAATGAATTAATGAAAGGCCATGGGAAGCATGGTCCATATGGCAGCTTTAAGACCTGAATAAAACAAGCAAGTCCTATTAATAGTCTGAATGCAACATAAGATACAGAATCAGTACTTATTTCAAATGTTTTATGATAGCACTGAATAATCCATTATTATTTGCCTAATTTATTCATCCTTTTGTATCTTGAGGGGTCTTGTGACATTTTTACAAATATCACAGTGAAAGGTACAGCAACAATGCAGCTCTAGGCTGTGTTACTGCCTTAATGTTACTGAAATATGTTAAAAAGCCCTAAGCGTCATGAGCGATTTGGTAGTGATCCATGGAAAGACCCCAGAAGACAAATCTTGTGGCACTCAATTATATTAATAAAGCTCTGGGGCCCTTCTGATGCAAAATTTCTCAACTACCTCAACAGATGAATATCTGGAGAATGGATATTTGGTCCACAGTGATTTTTCCTTTTGCTGCAAAGCCGTATAATTTTGTCTGCTCGAAGGGATATTCAGCTTTAGCCCATGTAGATGTGCTCTTCTTGCATGTGAACAGCTCCAAAGTTAATTAGACTAGAGACCTTGGTGCTTTAGCGTGTGATGGCTAAGGTCATTATTTTAACAACATCCTCATATTTGCTATGTCCAGCAACTGCTGCAATTTAAAGGAAACCTACTATAGCAAATATGTCCTTGTAGACAAGGTGACTTTGCTAATTCTGATTATTTTGGGGTGACGATGGTGACAACCCTGAAGTAAAACACTGGCCAATATCTGACAGCTGTGGTCAATATTTTTTTAAAACACTAGCTGTGGTGATAAAAAAAAAATCCAGGTATTCAATGCCAATGTCTGGATTGTGGTAATGCTGAATATTCAGACAGGGCAGCAAACATTTTCTTAACTTTATCCAGATAGTTAGTGCTGGAAAGCTTCCAACTCTGTTCTCCCAGTGCCTGCCGACCACTCTGGATCAGACCATAAGTGCTTCTGAATATCGGTCCCCGTACATTTTTCTGCTTGTGTTGGGATTGTTTGTGGCTGAACAGGAAATTAATAGAGAAAATCTGGATCTTCCAGAAGTCCTGCATATCACCTTTATCTTTTATGGATGGAGCTCTGTTTTACAACCTAGAATTCCAAAAGAAGTAAAAAAGAGAGAGAGAGAGAGAGAAACTGCAGACAAGTTGCTAATAATCTCAACTATATCATTAAAAACAGTTCTATATGTCTCCATTTACAAACATTTGTTATACAGCCTGTCAGGTCCGAGGGTTCAAGGTGATTTACAAACTAAAAGCCACAGCGAATGCAACACACATTAGGTAGGCTACACTGGCGTAAATTCTACCCAAGCAGCCACCACAATATGGGAGGGGGGACCCGGGCAAAAAGGGACCCAGACAGAGGTGGCAGCAACAATGCCGCAAATTTACTTTATCATGTTTGCCATGCTGCTCTGCCTTATCTGTCTACTGTGGCTGTTCGTCGCTTGGCTGAAGCCACATGATAATATCCTAATCTGACTGCGAGACTTTGGCCGGGCAGGGAGCAGCTGCCAGGCCCAAACTTACAAGAGCAGAGCAACGTAGCAAATATGATAAAGTAAGTTTGGCCTGCTGCTGCCACCACCACCGCATGGAGGGGAAAGCCACCATCATGACAATAGGGGGTCCTCACAGAACTTTGCTTGGGGGCCCCTCATTGTAACTTATGCCACTAGTAGGCAGTGAAAAGGGAAAATATGTTCAGAAAAGGGGGAAAGGAAAATAATGTAGGAAAGGAAGAGAGGGGGTGAAAAGAAAATGTCATCTTTCGGGGTCAGAGACCTCTTAAAAGGTAAGTTAAACAGCCAGGTCTTAACTATCTTCTTAAATCTGACATAGGAAGTCTCAAGACGAAAGCAAAGTGGGAGTTCCAGAGGAATGGACCCACAGTAGGTAGGAAAATGCCACTGCATGGGAGACTTCCAGGCCGAGATAGGAGGGATGCGATAGGACAAGGCGGGATGCCTCTAAGGAATGAAGATTGTGAGGCGTATAAAGGGTAAGGAGGCAAGAAAAGGAGGAAGGTGTGTCAGTATGAAGAGCCTGATGAACCAGAATCCTGAACTTTATACATGTGGTGACAAGAAGACAGTTTTAAGGATTGGTGGGGGGGGGGGGGGGGCGGGGTTGCAATATATTGTCATTCTTAAAAGCGCTCTAGAGGTAATCTGGGAAGCTACAGACCAGTGAGGCTGATGTTTGTGCTGGGTAAAATTCCCAAAAGCAAAATTACTGGCCATATTGATTGATATCAGACCTGCTCTGGAGCTGTACTGTATAAATGTACAGCAAATAGATCACCTGGAAAACCTTTTACTTCGTTTTAAATGGGAACTAATGGAGACAATTTCTTCTGCACAGGCTCTTATTTTTAGAGGGGAAAAAACCTCAATAACACCAACCAAGGATCATGTAACACAAATTGCATCATACCTGCCTTACAACCCCCTCATCATTGGTCAGAAAGAAACCTCATTAATTTTTTAATTTTATTTTATTTTTAAATATATTTCTTCAATTTTAATATTCTAAAAAGATCAAATGGTTCAAAGCTTCAAGAAAATCAGTGACTCATATCTTTGGTTCCATCAATTCAAAAACAAAAGTTAACTCCACACAATCTGTAGTACTTTATTGAACTGGATTCAAATCCACTCACAGTTTCTTCAAACATATGGGTTTCTCGCAGAGCTCAAACAACTCAGCAACATTCATAACACATTAAATGTGCTGCCGGCAAAACTCTAGAGATTGCCCATATCCTAAAAAATCATATACTTAGCTTCAAGGGTTAACTTCACACCTATGAGCAACTCCAAAAAGCCACTGCACACAAGCTAATAAACTAAACTCCATGTCCTCCTTAAACCCTAACTAGCTAAACAACCACAGGGAGGAAAAATAAACAAAGTGGATTCTGGTTGAGAACATCAACCCACATTACTCTAGGGCCCTGCTAACAACTCACAAGAAACACCCCTGATGTCATTCATAGGCTTATAAA
The DNA here is from genome assembly GCA_033557465.1 of Ichthyophis bannanicus. Lineage (NCBI taxonomy): Eukaryota > Metazoa > Chordata > Amphibia > Gymnophiona > Ichthyophiidae > Ichthyophis > Ichthyophis bannanicus. The sequence goes on along the minus strand of CM066036.1, from coordinate 768,248,080 downwards.
GGCAAGTCAGTTTTTTCAATTTTTTTCTAATGCATTTAAAACCATTAAAAAAAAATAAAACCACTTATCTGGCAAAGGGTCTCTAAGCTGCCAACCACTCTGGAAGAAACTGTCGACTCGAGTTTTGCCCTATTCAATTATAAGAGATGCATCAGGACTTGCTAGCGGTAACAGTAACTGAATTAACAAGGAAATGCCTTACTCTTACCAGAAGCTGTTTAAATAGAGGCAGGAACTAGGCAAAACAAGCAAACTACTACAACAGCTGTAACATGACATCAGAGGGTCTCATTCAATCCAGGGTCTCATTCAAGCTCATTGGTTGCACGGTGTTCAAAGTGAAAATCCACTTCTGTTCCAACCTGGCTAATTGCTGTTCAGCCTGCCCTTGAGATAGATCAGAAATACCATCAAAAACAAGCCAATATAAATGTTGTCATTGATGATGAAAACAGATACAATGTTGAACAATGGGTGCAGTTAAAATCTCATTCATAAGGCAAGATTTATGTTCGGAAAGACGTGTCCATGCTCTTCAAGAAGTCCGACCAACATAAACCATGGGGCAAGGACACACTATCAAATAGATTACCCACTTGGATTGACATGTAGTGGATAATTTCAAGGAATAAACCATCCCCGACTTTGGGTCAGTCTAGGCTTGAGTAGAGATGGTAAAGAGGCACATGGCGCAATGTCCACATGTCTTATGTCCACTTGACTGCTGAATATTCCCATCATGACAAGCGAAATTGGAATGAACTAACATATTCCTCAGTTTAAAAGATCTTATGAAGTTCCAAAACATGCCAATGCTTATAAATACTTTTATCCAGACTCTGAGCATGATCAGAGTATTGGAGGACACAAACTTGTTTTTCCATTGCCTCTGGCTTCCGGTTAAGTTACAACAGTGATCTGTTTGCATATTTAGCTCTAAGATATGTTGGACAAACAACCTTGTGGGGATACCCCTAGAAAGGAGGCACCCAGTCAGTGCTTGTGCTTATACTTGGAAATCCTTGAAGAAATATGACGCAACCGCAAAAACTGTCCAATGTGCAAAGCTGACATGACAGGCACCAAGCATTTTGGAAGCTGCTGCATTAGGGTAATGTTGCTCCTTCTTAGTCCGGATGGATTTTCAGCACTGCAAAGTAGATTTTTCCGCAGACGGAGTAAAAGGAGGAAGGAGGCAGGAAACGGAGGAAGGGGTGTCAGTATGAAGAGCCTGATGAACCAGAATCCTGAACTTTATGTGTGTGATGACAAGAAGCCAATTCTGAGGATTGGTGGGAGGTTAATATAAGGTCAATCTTTAAAAAGGGTTCTATAGGTGATCTGGGAAACTACAGATCAATGAAGCTAATGTTAGCGCTGGGCAAAATTCCCAAAAACAAAATTACCGGCCATATCGATTGATTACACATCTGCTCTGAAGTTAGTATAGATGTATACAGGTTCCCTTTATCCATTGTCAAGAGCTATTGATTTCCATTGACTGCAGCTGCTGTTTTTGCCCCCCAGAGAGCTGATGACTTTGACAATTATCCCATCTGCTTGATGATTAATCCAGCTCTGGACTTCATGGAGTAGAGCTAACATAGATTCAGGGGAGGGAAGTCTATTATTGATGTGTTAGATTTTTTTTCAGTGTCTTAAACATGTGAATAAGGGTTAAAGAACATAAGAAATGTCATACTGAGTCAGACCAAGGTCCATCAAGCCCAGTATCCTGGTTTCAACAGTGGCTAATCCAAGTCACAAGTTCCTGGCAGGTTCCCAAAAAGGCACACAGGTTCCACAATGCTTGCCCCAGGGCAAGCAGTGGATTTCCCGGGTCCTCTTAAATAATGATTTATGGACCTTTCCTCCAGGAACTTGTCCAAACCTTTTTTTAAACCCAGCTACACTAACAGCTTTTACTACATCCTCCAGTAATGAATTCCAGAGTTTGATTACACAGTAACATAACATAGTATATGATGGCAGATAAAAACCAGTATGGTCCATCTAGTGTGCCCAGTAAGGAGGCTAGCATGCTGTAACTGCAGCTCTGTGCAGTCACCTCCCTCTATGCCTGTGTTTAGGGTTGTACCTGCTGCTTGGTGCAGGTCAGCCTCCCTCTATTTATTAAGCATAAAACATAAGTTTGCTTTGATTTTATCCTCAGTAGTAGTGCTCGATATACTGCCCAGGCACAGGCATCAGGGTAGTGTTCAATAAAATGCAGGCTGCAAGTGAAGGAGAAAGAGAGAAGAGCAACACCATTGCTTTAAAGGGATCCCCTGTGTCTGTTCCACACCATTTTGGATCCTGTCACTGTATTTGCCCCCACTGCCTCCATCGGGAGGACATTCCAAGCATCCACCACCCTTTCAGTGAAAAAGTATTTTGTAATGTTACTTTTAAGTTTACCCCCTTGCAGCTTCATCATTTACTTTGGAGGAGTGGCCTAGTGGTTGGGGAAAAGTACCTTAGGTTGTAAGGTCAGGGGTTCAAATCCCACCAAAGAACAGCAACCTTGGACTGGGGTTTCTAGTCCCACAAGTGCTCCTTGTGCTGTTGGGCAAGCCACTTAGCTCTCCATTGCCCATGTTCCCTGTAAAATGGTTATCTCCAAGTTATAATGTAATTTCAGTTTGTTCAACGTAAACCACCTTGATATCATGAAAGGCAGTATATAAGAAATGTTAAATAAATAGCTTTACAGCTTCCTCTTCTTTGAAAAAGGTTTGCTTATTGATACCCTTTAAGTATTTAAAGTCTGTATCATATCTCCCCTGTCCTTCCTCTCCTCTAAGGAATACATATTTAGATCTTTAGGTCTTTTTTCATACGTCTTCTGGGGCAGGCTCCAAATCATTTTGGTTGCCTTCCTCTGAACTGTTTGTCTTTTTTATATCCTTTGTGAGATACGGTCTCCAAAACTGAAAACAATACTCAGTGAGGCTTCATCAACAACTTGTACAGGGGTATTAATACCTCCTCCTTTCTGCTGGTTATTCCTCTTTGTATGCAGTCCAGCATCCTGCCTTTGGCTACCTTGTTGCATTGTTTCACTACCTTGAGATCCTCACACACCAGCACTCCAAGCTCCCTCTCCTAGTCTGTGCACACCAACCTCTCACCCTCTATCGCATATGATTCCTTTGGATTTCTGCATCCCAAGTGCATGACTCTGGACTTCTTTGCATTAAATCTCAACTGGCAGTGTTTTCAGATCTTTCCTCAGGTTGTCCACTCTCTTAGAAGTGTCTACTCCAGGGGTCACCAACCTGCGGCCCGCGAGGTCCCTCCGTGCGGCCCGCGAGACTCTACCCCGGTGCGGCCCGCCAAGGCAAACTCACCAACTCCTTCTTCTGCAGCCACGGCTCCCTGCCTCTTAGGGAACCGCGGCTGTGCTTGTAAAATCATCGCGGAGCCCTTCCTGTCTTGACGGGCTCCGTGCAGCATTGTCCCGCCTCCAAAGGAAGTGGTAAACAACTTCCTTTAGAGGCGGGACAATGCTGCACGGAGCCCGTCAAGACAGAAAGGGCTCCGCGATGATTTTACAAGCACAGCCGCGGTTCCCTAAGAGGCAGGGAGCCGCGGCTGCAGAAGAAGGGAGGGAGCTGACATGGAAAAATAAAAGTACAGGTATGAGCAGGTTTTTTTTTTGCGCGCGCACAGGGGGGAGGAGGGGGGTGCGGCCCGCGAATCTGCCGGTAGTCGGCTGTGCGGCCCGCGGCCCCCTGGAGGTTGGTGACCCCTGGTCTACTCTGTTGCAAATTTTCATGTCATCTGCAAACTTTTCCATTCAGTCCTTCCACAATATCACTCAGGGCCGATCCCTGAGGCACTCCACTATGCACCTTTCTTTCTTCCAAGTGAGTTCCAATTATGCATTGAGTAAAAAAATAGTCTTAAATGAGTTACATTGTAGCTTCACTGCATGTCCTCTAGTCTTTCTACTTTTTGATGGCATAAACAACCGATCTATGTTTACCCATTCTACTCTCTTCATGCCTCTCCTCATAGGGGTATCCTTCTATCCCCTTTACCATTTTTGTCGCTCTTCTCTATACCTTAGGCGCGGCACAGAGGTGCACAAAAAAGAAGAAAACAACCAACATATCCTCCTCCTCAAAAAAAAGCCACACTACATCCAACAGAGGCACCTCCACCACCGAACTGAAGAACAACGACAACAACAACTTCGCAAAGAAAAGACCTCACCACTCCAGTAACCCAGGTACTCCCACACAGCATGCCACCCTTCCTAACCCCCATCTATTTATTTTTATTTTATTTTATTTATTTAACAGTTGCTTATATACCGCTACCTTCCACAGATCAGGTGCGGTTTACATTGAACAAGGAATGAACAGATTAACAGGTCTGTTTTACATGAAACATTAATTCTATCTCCTAATCCCCCTCCTAACCCTCTACCCCCACTCAGCCAAACCCTGCAACCCTCTCTGCCCAGACACAAACCACCACCACCTCTCCATCTCTCTCATAAATGCTCGCTCAGTCAGGAACAAATACCATATGCTCCGGGACCTGATCACAACTGAGAAGATTGACATCCTCTGTGTAACAGAAACCTGCCTAACAGACCACAACACAGTAGTAATGAACCAGCTAACACCAAAGGGATACAGCCTCCAACACTGCTCCCGAACACATGCCAAAGGCGGAGGTGTAGCCATCATTGCCAAAGACAACCTCCACCTCTGGATCCACGCCGCAGAAACCTCCAACGAAGCAGACATCCTCACCCTCACCAACAAATACCTCTCGATATGCCTGATCTACCGTGCACCCACCACAACCTCTGACCTACCACAGATTCTACACCTCATCTCCGAAAGCACCAGCCCTTCAAAGGAACAAATTATCCTAGGAGACTTCAACCTCCCATCACTCCAGGAGAAGCAAGCAGAAACCTTCCTCAACGCCATGACAGCAATGGACCTGACACAAATCATACAAGAATCAACACATGAAAAAGGAAACATACTTGACCTCATATTTCTAAACTCCCAAACCGTCTCCTCATACAGAAAACCAACAATCTCGCCAGTACCGTGGTCAGACCACTACATTATCAACATATCCCACACCTATCAACTCAAAAATAACAGAGAAAACAAACACCACGCAAGGAGATTCAAAGCATTTAACAAGGAAGACTTCCTAACAAAAACCCTGCCTAACTTACACACAGACTCCAACAACCTTGATGTCCTGATCCACAGCTGGAATACCACAATCTCCTCAGCAGCCAGCACAAATAGAAACAGCACCAATACCATACCCATCTCCTCAAAAGCCCGATGGTTCACCCCCAGCCTCCGCAAACTAAAATCCAGACTTAGAAGAACCGAAAGGAAATGGAGAAAAAACAAAAGCGACAGAGACAAAGCAAAATACCTCCACGAACTCAATGCATACCATTCAGAAACTGACAAAGCCAAAAAAACCTACCACACCAAAATCATCGCAACAGCCATAAACAAACCTCGAGAGCTCTTCCAAATTGTCAAAAATCTAACAAAAGCACCCAGTAACTCCGACCAACTGCCAGACATCCCCCCTGATCTTCTAGCCCGACAATACAAACAGCTGCAGCAACCACAAAACCCACATCACTACGCTGAAACAACAACCAAGACAACTTCATACACCACCCCGATCAGAGACTGGAATACATTCGACACAACCTCAAAAGAAGAAATATCCTCCACCATCTCCTGCTTGAACACCACCACCTCCCCGCTGGATCCTTGCCCTGCCGACTGGATAAAGAAAACCAAAGAAGACCTCAGTGCACCACTAACCCACATCGTAAATGAATCCTTTAAACAAGGACACATGCCAGACGCCCTCAAGACCACAATCATCAGACCAACCCTAAAAAAGCACAACCTAGATCCCCTAGACCCCACCTCCTACAGGCCAGTAGCAAGCCTCCCGCTCACCGCAAAGATAATTGAGAAGATAGTCCAATGTCAGCTTCAAGAACACCTAGACATTAACAACATACTGGACCCGCAGCAACACGGATTCCGACCACTACACGGGGTCGAGACCCTAATGACCATGCTGATGAACACCCTTATCATAGGAACCCAAGAGAAACACTCCGGATACATCCTAATTTTTCTGGATATATCAGCGGCATTCGACACCATCTCCCATAACACCCTCATCCACAGACTCCAAACAATTGGGATCAAAGGTACTGTACTCCAATGGTTCAGGTCCTATCTAACCAACCGACAGCAACTGATCTGCACCAAAACCTCCACCTCATCCCCCTTCCAGCAACATCAAGGAGTACCACAAGGATCCACACTATCAGCCATGCTTTTCAACATCTACCTCCATCCACTCTGCTCAGTCATACGCACTCACAATGTCAACTTCCACATATACGCCGATGACATAATGCTCTACACCCCAATTACAACAACGGACCCAACAAACGACCAGCTATCAACCTGCTTCACTGATGCATCCAACTGGCTACAAGAGAACAACTTATCCATTAACATAAAGAAGACCGAAGCCCTTATAGTGACAAAAGACCCAGACTTCAAACCACCCACTCACCTCACCATGGGAACCACGCAAATTCAAGTACAACCACACATAAGATATCTCGGCATTATCATTGACCAAGCCCTAACTCTTAAGCAACAAATCAACAAGACCACGAGAATCGTATTCCACAAGGCGAAGACGGTACAACGCCTCTGACCCCTCCTCGAACCACAAGATTTCAGGACAGTAATGCAAGCTCTAACACTCCTTCATCTGGACTACTGCAACATAATCTACCATGGCCTACCTGCCACACAGACCAATCCCCTCCAAACTGCCCTAAACACCACGGCGAGAATAATTCACAATGCAAGGAAACGAGACCACATCACCCCAATACTGAGGGACCTTCATATTCTCCCCATCGAAGCAAGAATCAAGTACAAAACTCTTCTACTCACCCACAAAACCATCCACCAAACACAGGGCACCCCACTCCGCACCCTACTGCCTCGCCCAACCCACAGCAGAACAACCAGACAATCCTCCAACAGCTCCGTTGCCATCCCCCACAAAAGAACCAAAGCAAGTCAACGGACCTGCAACAGAGCCTTTGAACTCTATGCCCCATCCCTCTGGAACTCTCTACCAAACCACATCAGGAACAACGGTGATCTCCCAAAATTCAAAAAGCAGCTAAAAACCATCCTATTCCAAGAACATCTCTGAATAGAAACCCCCCCCCCCCTATTTCTCTCCAAGATCTCCAAACCAGTAACTATGCTATCTTGTCAGTCTCTATGTTCACCCCAAAAATCATCAATGTTGAACCCCCGGTGATGGCCCCCCCCCCACACATTTTATTCCCCCCCCCCCTGGTTATATGTCCCACCGCTTTGACCTGGTGAAAAGCGGGATATAAATACAGTTAAATAAATAAATAAATAAAATGGTGATCAGAATTGCACACAATATTCGAGGTGCGATCTCACCATGGAATGATACAGAGACATTATACAGGGTGAGCCAGTCAAACCTGCATTTTTGAAATGACTGTAAAAAATAAACGGATGGATATTTCAAAATTTTATTGTTACTATCTTAATGTACATTAAAAAGCATTTAAGAAACAACATTCACTGTTTAAAAATAACGCCAGTAAGATGGTGTCCTTCCCGATTGAGACATTCTTGTAGGCGATTTCTGAAACTGCCCATCACATCACGGAGCATACGCTGAGGAATTCTCTCGATTTCCAACCGGATTCTCCTCTTGAGTTCCCCAAGCATTGGAGGTCGTTGTTCAAAGACTTTACTCTTCAGGTACCCCCACAAGAAAAAATCGCACACTGTGAGGTCGGGCGATCGGGGAGGCCAAGAAATTGCTCCATTTCGGGATATCACCCGATTTGGAAAAACATTGTTGAGAACATTCATGCTCACACGGGCTGTATGACTTGTGGCACCGTCTTGCTGGAATAAGGTTTCATTGTTCATTCCATGTTGACGAAGCTGAGGAATGAAGAACGAATGCAACATTTCCGAATAGCGTTGTGCATTCACAGTAACTGCTTGCTCCCTGTCATTTTCAAAAACATACGGGCCTATGATTCCCAATGAGAACATTGCGCACCAAACTGTTACCTTGCTTGAATGGAGTGGTTTTTGATGGAGTTGTTGAGGGTTTTCATCACTCCAATATCGGAAATTTTGTTTATTCACAAAACCGGAGAGATGGAAATGTGCCTCATCGCTCATCCACAGGTTGTGAACAAGGTCCTCGTTTTCATCAAACATGTCCAACAACGTTTGACAAAAACGCCGTCGAGCTGCAAAATCGTTTTCATTCATAGCCTGAACAACCTGAATTTTGTATGGGTGATGGTGTAAATCTAACCTCAAGATTCTTCAGACGCTCGTGTTTGCCATGCCAAGCGCAGCACTCTGTCGACGTGCCGATCTCCGAGGGCTTCTTTCCACAGCAACTCTCACGCGGTCAATATTCGCGGGAGTTCGCACTGATCTTGCACTGCCACCCCTTCTGCTTCTCGTTTCACCAATTGCTTCAAAGTTTGTCACCCACAATTTGATTGAATTAACAGACGGCACTGGCTTATTTCGATTAATTTGAAAATTCGTCCGGAAACGACGCTGAGCGGCTGCATAACTACCACTTTGGTAAAACGCTTTCACAGCGAATGAACGTTGTTGTTTAGACCACTGCTCCATGGCGACTGAAATGCTTAGTTGTGGGGGACACAATGGTAACCTTGCTAACTCACTCCGCCCACTTTCACGGCTCTCCCGCCCTTTTCAAAAATGCAGGTTTGACTGGCTCAACCCTTTACTATCCTTGGTTTTATTCCTCAATCCTTTCCTTATGATTCCTAGCATTCTATTTGCTTTCTTGGCCACCGCTGCACACTGGGTGGGGGGTTTCAATGTATTATCCATGATGACACCTAAATCTTTTTGCTGGGTGATGGTTTGTAAGGTGATACCTTGCATGATGCAACCGTAGTTTGGGTTGTTCTTTCCTAGGTGCATAGCTTTGCACTTGTCCACATTAAAATTTCATCTTCCATTTGGACACCCAATCTTCCAATTTATCAAAGTCCTGGTTGATATAGTGCATCTGGACTTTCAGAAAATATTTGACAATGTTCCTCATGAGATTCCTGATGAAATTAAAAAGTCATGGGACAGGAAAAAAATGCCATATTCTGAACTGTGAACTGCTAAAATAGAAAACAAAGATTAGGACAGAAAATCAGTTTTCTCAGGGGAGAAAGATAGTGAGGTACTCAGGTATTGTACTGAGTTTGGTGGTTTTGAACATATTGATAAATAATCTGGAAAAGAGAATGAAAAGAAAGATGATTAAATTTGCAGATAAATTAAGAGCAGATTGGGACCTGATAAGACTAGAGGACTAAGCATCTAAATGGCAGATGAAAGTTAATGTGGACAAATGCAAAGTAATGCATGTAGGGAAAAATCATCCTCTGGTGCCTCCCTTCTGTCTATTCATGAATTACATGGTCAAAATTTACAATGTTTCTGCTAATAATGGAGTTACCCAGTCCTTAAAATCCAGAATACGTTTTGCAGTTTCAATCATTAACCCTGATATTTCTCTATCTTGATTTATGTAAGAAAATCTCTTCATGTCTGCAAAAAAAAAATGTTTCTTCAATTGCATTAGGAACATCTTATTGATCCTTGACCATATTTAATTCCTGATTCAATATTCTTATCTCTTTCCCCTCCCTTCACAATATCTGAATCAGAGTCTAATTTATTGCCAGTAAGGGGTAAAAGATCTATTGGCTTGTTTTTCCAGACTCTAAATGTAAGAAAAAACCCCAACTCTTTTTGTGGAAAGGTTTTTCACCTCAACTGAAATAGAGAATCCCAGCTTTAAACTGAATAAATTCTTCACCATAGTGAGATTCTGCATAGCTATTAGTGCAATATAGCGCTCGCGCTTTTATGGATTTTTTAGAGATATGTCCCTCGACAATTTGCTCAGACAGATTGCTCCATCAAAACATGAGCAATTATTATTATAACCATATAAATGATAATAATCTCTCGAACAGATCATTAATGTGCTACAGTTTTAACTAGAAAGCCATTACTATCCATTTCTCCAAACCGGCCTCTGCATAATACACAACCATGTTTTCCTGTTATATCTCCTGCAGTTATAAATATAAAATAATGCATTTCGACAAGCAAATATTTTTTTTAAATCAGATTTGGAATTATCATTATGTTTCTTCTGAACTCTTTTTCTGTTGCACTCGGAGGAACAAAGGAACCAGCAATAAAACCACAAATTAAGTCTTGGGTGGCTCAAGGGAGTTTCAGCAGTGGTGGAGAGCTTTTTAGATCTAGGTCAGTGGTATACATTTGGTTTGAGTCGGTAGGGACTTTCTGTGAAGTGGCCTAAACTGGTGGTCTTAATCTTCTTCCAGAGGCAATTGCAGTAGTGCTCATATCATGTCCCCTGTCAGACTTCTTTAAGTTTGTAAATCCCGCTGCATGACTAGTGTGTTTTGTGACAAAGACAGAGGTGAGAGGAGGAAGCAGGCATGCATTTCTAAAGATGTTAGATTGCATAGTGCAAGTGTTAAGAACACTGGTTTTATTGCATTTACTGTAGCTCATACCTTCTCAGAGGCTTATCATTTGTAAAGTGCTACACGGTATATACTACACATAAACATGACAGATAGTCTCTGCTTTATAGAGCTTACAATCTATACAAGACAAACTCTGTACAACAAAGAGGGGACTAGGGGGAAATGGTTATAACCCTCATGGGTGGTAAATAGGAGGATAAGAGGGTCAGGATCCAAAAGCAGCCTCAAAAAGGTGGATTTTAGCCTGGATTAATGTCAGTTCAGTACTGATGAACAATTCAAATATTTTCCTCGTTCCTTATTTTCAAGTTTCTAGCTAATTCTTCTTCCTATTTCCTTTGCAGCCATGAGAACCGTCATGTTTGGCTTAGATGACATAATACAGTAGGGCTTGACTGGTTAATTCCCGGCAGGTGACATCAATGAAATTAGTGACATCGATGATGTCATTAGCACTTTCATTAATGCGGCTGCTCCATGGAAGCTGTAGCAGGAGCAATTTAAGGAAAATCAAAGTGTGACAATTAGACTGGATTGGTGGTTATGTCTGCTTTTGAAATATTGCACTGCCTGAGATCTGTGATGCTGCTGCAGAGAAATTAACTTCCCTTCTAGCGCAAATTTAATGTTGTATAATATTAATTTGTATACCAACTCCTACAATAAATATGTAGACCATCTTGCTTCATCTCAGTGCTTTGGATAAGCCCCTAAAATAAACAATTCTATAGAACTGCAATAATTTGCAATAATAAATTCAATTCTTCAAAGCCATTATGCAGGTAAACTGTCATCTGAAAATTACCTTTCCTTGGCTAAAAACACACATAATATTCTACAATGAACATCTTCCTACTCACATTTTAAGAAGATTTCAGGGATGTGTTTAAGTCAATAGAGGGAAATAATTTATATAGGGGCTGATGCAGAAAGCCGGTACTGAAATCGCATGCTATGTATGCTTCCATGCAGCGCACCGATAGCATGAGACTTCAGCGCTGGTTTGCAGAAAGATATGAGTGAAAACATGGGACTCATTCCACAACCCCTCAAAAAAGCAACTTGACTCTATAATAACCAATATCAGTAAAACTATTTCACCCATCGACCCACGTCCAGTCAGTTGGATTAAACATACAAAAGAATATTTAATGTCATATCTACTAAAGATCACCCACTCATCGCTCACACAAAGATACCTCCTCTCACAACTTAAACAAGCAAACAAATGATCCATTCTAAAAGGCAAGAACCTGAATACCAAGGACCCCAGCTCCTATCAACCAATTTCAAGCCTACCTTTCATAACCAAAGTAATTGAAAAAAATAGTCCAGCAACAACTACAGGAACACATAGACAACCGTGTTCCACTAGACCTACATCAATACAAATTTAAACAGAATCACAGTGTGGAAACAATTACATCACTTATAAGAACATAAGATATGCCATATAGGGTCAGACCAAGGTCCATCAAGCCCAGTATCCTGTTTCCAACAGTGAACAATCTAGGTCATAAGTACCTAGCAATCTCCCCAAAAGACACAGGCTCCTCAATGCTTGTACTGGGTCAAGCAGTGATATCATGGATCCCTTTTAATAATGGTTTATGGACCTTTCCTCCAGGAACTTGTACAAACCTTTTTTAAACCCATCTACACTAACAGCCTTTACTACATCCTCCAGTAACAAATTCCAGAGTTTGATTACACGTTGAGTGAAAAAAAAAATTCTTATTAATCATAAATAGTTTACCCCGAAGCTTCATTGCATGTCCCCTAGTCTTTTTATATTCTGATGACGTAAAAAATCGATCTACATTTACCCGTTCCATTCCATTCATTAATTTATAGACCTCTATCATATCTCCTCTGAGTCGTCTCTTTTCCAGGTTGAAGAGCCCTAACTGTCAGCATACATTTCATGCAGCTTTGGACTCTGGTGACTTCAGTCTCCAAAGGTAATAGGACAGTTTACAAGATGAGATTAACTCTGACCCCCTGGTGATTTCAATCTCCAAGGCCTGTCTGAAGCCCCTCCTTGCTAAATCAAGAATGGCAGACCTTAAAGGGAGTGGCTAGCAGACCTCAAGGGGAAGGGCTGGAGAGGATTCAATTCACTATAAAAGACAGAAACACTTCCTCTCTCTCTCTCTTTCTTTCACCATTCATCGGACATGAAGGACAGGAGGCTCTGATAATCAATTCCCTTCACCCCTCCCCCGCTCTCTCTCTCTCCCTCCCTTGCCATGAGGCTCTAAACACATGTTTTGGCCTATCTCTCTCTCACACTTCACACATGCACATGCACACACAGATTCATTGATGCACACTGAAACAGCTCTGTAACAATCACTATATACCTCTGTTCAATACCTATGTATTAAGCCTATTTCTACATAAAAAACCTTTCTCCAAGCCACACCTGTTTGGTTGTTTTATTACAAGCCCCACTGCCTCTGTGAAGTGAAATGAACCCAGGACCTACAGGAAAGTAACCTGATCAAATCTTACATCTTTATGGGGACTCGTCTCTCGGATTTCACAGCAGACCTCCAGTTGGGTAAGTAATAATTTTGTATAATACATTAAGTAGATTTCAGACAGAATCAAAAGTCCTTGTGACCATTTACAATTGACAGACTGGATGACACTTAGGGGTATGTTTACTAAACTGCGTTAGTGCAATTCGCGTTAGGAGCTGCGGTAGTAACAGAAACCCCAAATAAGGACATGGGCGGTACATCGTCACCACTAACGCGCGTTAAAAAAATTAACGAGCGTTACCGGGCGCCGTGGAGCATCACTGCGCGTTAAACGTAAGAAGATGTACAGACACAAAGCACTGAAACAGAGCTGTAGCACAATGGTTACGGTACTGACCGCTGTTACAGACAGCATGGGTTCGAGTCCCCAGTGTGCCTAACGCAGAAGGCTGTCCCAGGCATCACCCTGTACATTACAGAGGGAAAGAGGAGGCATGTTTTTCGTTACGCTGAGTATTGGTGTCAGAAAAACACCCTCTGAGTGTGCCTAGCCGCGTGCGAGGTTGCGTGCATTGGTACGTGCATAGCCCCATGCGTAGCTGCGCGCGTACAATCGTGCGTGGGTACGTGTGATTTTACATGCGTGGGTACGTGTGTTTTTACCAGTGTGGGCATCTTATTTTACAGACTCTGTAGGGTGTCTTGCACCTATGCATTATGCTAGCAGATGTACGTGTGATGGCCTATGGTTTATCAGAGCCTGTGAGCAGGTGCTGGGGTTTCACAGGGTTGGATTGTGCCAGTCACACCCATGATGCACTGCACATGCAAATCAGCTGTCCACAGATACACACCATGGGGAATGCACCCCCACAGCACCTTGGCCTGGTAGGGGGAACTGACCATGTGCACCCCCACAGCACCTCGGCCTGGTAGGGGGTACTGACCGTGTGTTGTACTGGCACAGAGTAGCTACACACCGTCACATTGTGCGGGTACTGTGCTCACCCTGAGGGTGCAGTGAGGCGCCCAGCACCAGGTCCACAGCACCGTCCATGGCTGAAAGAGGCCAAGGCACAGGTCCAAAGCAGTGTTACTGTGTAAGATAGGTAGGTTCTGCAGGACCACCTTGGACATCTCTGTCTGTTTCAATCAAGTGCAGTCCCCCACCCCCCACAGGGTCTCCCATCAAGAGATCCACAGTCTACCTCCCTGCAAAGATGACAGTAGAGGGAAACATTAACCCTAGTCCTGCTGAGAAACAGACACCCCACAGGGCAGTCAATGCAGCTCTGTACACAGCCATAACACAATAGCAGACAGACATTAGGCCTGGATATGGTATGCTGCACCCCACCACTATCTGATATTCCCCTGGTGCAAGCCATCAGCCACTGCACCCTGCAAGCCACTCCATCACAACACCTACCAGCTACAAACAGTCTGCTAGTGCCCAGTAGAGATGCCTGCACCCAGAACTGGGATGTCAGCATACACAGCAAGCAGATACATCAGTGACTGGGCCCCAAAATGAAACCCATATTTATCACATGAAAGAAATGTTACATAGCACTATGGGAGTGCCTAGCCATGCTGTGGTCACTGCACAGTCAGGGTGAGAGTGATCTCTCAGCAGCATATACTGAGGTCACCCTGTCTGTGTAGGTGGTGGCCGGGCACTACAATGTGCCTGTCACTGCCCTATGCCCTGTGCAGATGCACTCTGGCCAGGCCACCCTGTCTGGCCTATACCCATGGTACCTTGCTCCTCATTATGCACATTGGCAGCCCAATACTGGCAACATTGCTGGCAGTGTGGGCTGTGGAAGGTGTTTGCAGCCACCACACACTGGATAGACAGACAGCCACCCCCACACCTATGCCAGCATTGTGCTACTATAGAGGTGGTCAGCAGCCATACCCACCACACCAGTCATGGGCATAGTACAGGCATGAATATGGTACGCAATACTGTTGGGGGGTCACTCCCCAGGGTGGTGAACACTGTCAGAGACCAGACCTGCAGCACACACTGCAGACATCAGAATGATTGTTATGGTGGAGCCCAAGGAGCAAAATGTGCTTAACGTAGGAATTGATATCTGCCAGTTATCAGAGGAAACGTTTGATAGCTGTGTACCATATACCCAGGTGTAGGGTGGCATTGCTAAGGTATGTAACTGCTAGTATTGGGGGATACAGGCAGGGCCCAATGTCTTGCCTCTCCAGGAGGCATTGGCCAATGGGGCCTGTGGGTGGGTGTGTGGCCCTGTTGGCTGCTGCTTTATGGCAGAGTTCCCCAACTCCAGTCCTGGTGTTCCAAACACTGTTCTGGTTTTCATGCTGTCCCTCATAAATATGCATGAGCTACATCTGCATACCATGGGGGTGGTGCATAGCTATGCAGCACAGGCATCTTTATTAGAGGCAGCATGAAGCCGGAATGGTGTGGGGCCCTCCAGGACTGCATTTGCGGAACTCTGCTTTAGGTAATGTGCCTGTTTCTGGTGTCTGTGTTTGGTGTGATAAAATATAGGCCATGCGTATGTTCTCTGCAATAAAGGAGTGTCTTTACTATCACTGTTTAGTGGTGGGTAAAACTATGGGGACTGGGTTGGCAGGAGCCCCAGCTGCGATTTGATCCTGTGATCCTCTGGTCTTACAGGCACTGGCTGTCTCTGTTGCACCACACTGTAGCCACAGAAACAGTGCAGTCCCTGGAGTTAGTTAAACCGGCCTGACGAGTCAGAAACCCTGCTCTACAACAGGTTTACTGTGGCCTCATTTACCTTGTATGCAGACAAAGGTGCACATAAACCTCAGAACAGACCTCAGAAAAGGGGCACACACCCATAACCAAGCTGGGCAACAATGATATCATTGGGCAACATTACACAACACTCCCAGGACAGCTCCATTACAATGAAATGATCTTTGAAAGGGTCTGCAGAGCGTAGACCCTTCCACACATCATTTCTTTTTTATTTGGTGCTTTCCAGGGAGTGTTGTTCCTTGTTGCTCATTGCTATCACTGTTGCCCAGCTGAATTATGCTTTTTAAAATGTTTCTTGTGGTCATTTTTAACGTTTTATGTGAAATTTTGTTCTGTGCACATGTATCACACTGCTCACGTTTTGTGGGTTTCCCCGTTTTTTCTGTACATTGCTGACGGAAATGGTTTCTCTTCCCTTTAAATGCCTTTAACGACAGGTTTTCATTCGCGTTGGAATTGAGCTCGGAAATTCAGCGCGTTAGTATGAGGGGAGCCTCTCCCCGCCCACTCCCCGCCCATTGACCCCTTCTCTCCGCCCACTCTCCACCTTCTGCGCTGTTTTAACGCGCCGCGGAGGTTTACGATCGTTAACTATGCTTAACGCGCGTAGTATTACGTTAACGGTCGTTAGCACGTCGGTACGCGCGTTATACGGCACTTACGGTCGTTAACGTCGTATAACGCGCATTAGTCACGTTTACCGCACTTTAGTAAACATCCCCCTTAGACACTATTTAGTGAACATTACACTAACCTTTTTAGCATCTCTTCATAGGAATATCCTTCCATCCTCTTTACCATTTTGGTGGCTCTTCTCTGTACCTTTTCTAATTATGCTATATCCCTTTTAAGATATGGCAACCAGAACTGCACACAATATTCAAGGTGCGGTCGCACCATGGAACGATACAGAGACATTATAATATCCTTTGTTTTATTTTCCATTCCTTTCCTTATGATACCTAGCATTATATTTGCTCTCTTGGATGCTGCTACACACTGGGCAGAGGGTTTTAACATGTTCTTCACAATGACGCCTAAATCGTTTTCCTGGGTGGTGGTTCTCAATGTGGAACCATGCATCGTGTAACCATAGTTTGGGTTGTTCTTTCCTAGGTGCATAACTCTGCACTTGTCCACATTAAATTCCATCTGCCATTTGGATGCCCAGTCTTCCAATTTATCAAGATCCTCTTGTAATTTTCCACAATCCTCTTGGGTTTTAACAACTTTAAATAGTTGTGTGTCATCTGCAAATTTGATAACCTCACTCATTAGTCCCTTTTCCAGGTCATTTATCAATATGTCAAAAAGCAACGGACCCAGCACAGATCCCTGGGGTACTCCACTATTCACCTTTTTCCATTGGAAAATTGGTCATTTAAAACCCCACCCTCTGCTTTCTATTTTTAATCAGTTCCTGATCCACAGTAGTACACTGCCTCCTATCCCATGACTCTTTAGTTTTGCCAAAAGTCTCTGATGAGGGACCTTGTCAAAGGCTTTCTGAAAGTCCAGATACACTATATCAACCGACTTACATTTGTCTACCTGTTTATTCACACCTTCAAAAAAACATAACAGATTAGTAAGACAAGATCTTCCTTGTCTAAAGCCATGTTGGCTGTCTCCCAGTAAGCCATGACTATGTACATGTTGAGTAATTTTGTTCTTTATGATGGTTTCTACCATTTTTCCCGGTACTGACGTCAGGCTCACCGGTCTATAGTTTCCTGGATCACCCCTCAAACCCTTTTTAAAAATTGTTGTTATATTGGTGATCCTCCAGTCTTCAGGTATTACAGATGATTTTAATGATAGTTCACAGATTACTAATAGCAGGTCTGCAATCTCATATTTAAGTTCTTTCAACACGCTTGGATGTATACCATCCAGTCCAGGTGATTTGCTACTCTTCAGTTTATCAAATAGTTGTAATACATCTTCCCGGTGCATCAATATTCTTTCAATTCTTCCACAGTATCATGGGTAATATCCCTACATCTTCCTCAGTAAAGACCAAAGCAAATAATTCATTCAATCTCTCCACTATAGCCTTGTCCTCTCTTACTGCCACTTTTACCTCTCTAGCATCTAATGGTCAACTGACTCTCTCGCAGTTTTTTTGCTGATGAATGTACTTGAAAAAGTATTTATTACGCGTTTTTACTTCCACAGCAAGTTTCTTCTCAAATTCTCTCTTTGCCTGCCTTATCAATGCCTTGCATTTAACTTCCAGTGCTTGTGCTGTTTCCCGTTTTTGTAATTTGCCACTTTTTTGGCAACAACAGCCTCTATGACCTCACCTTTAAACCATGCTGGCAGTTTTTTGGACTTCCTTCCACTTTTCTTAAAGTGTGAAATACAGCTGGTCTGGGCTTCCAAGATAGTATTTTTAAACAACATCCTTTGCAATTGCTCCTTTTAGTTTCTTTGTAACTATTTCAATCATTTTATCATAGTCTTCCTTTTAAAAGTTAAAAGGTCGTACTGTGGATTTCCTTACCATCCCTCCTCCATTAATTAAATCAAATGCGATCATGTTATGATCACTATTGCCAAGTGGCCCAAATACCCTTATCTCTTGCACCAGATCTGATGTTCCATTTAGGACAAAGTCGAAAATGGCTTCCACTCTGGTCGGTTCATGAACCAGCTGCTCCAAGAAGCAGTCATTTATTTCATCTAAAACTTTATCTCCCTAGCATGTCCTGCTGTGACACTGACCCAATCATTACCAGGGTAATTGAAATCACCCATTATTATTACCGTTCTGTAACTTTTGTTAGCTTCCCTGATTTCTTTGAACATTTTATCATCCATTTGTTCATTCTGGCCAGGAGGTCAATAGTACAACCCCACTGTCATTGCCTTCCCCTTTTTACATGGAATTTCAATCCATAGAGATTCTACAGCAAATTTTGTTTCCTGCAAAACTTTAATCCTTTGTGACTGAATGCCCTCTCTGACATAGAGCGCAACCCCTCCACCAATTTGATAAGCTCTATCATTACAATATAGTTTGTATCCAGGTATCACAGTATCCCACTGGTTGTCCTCCTTCCACCATGTCTCTGAGATACCAATCATATCTAACTTCTCATTTAGTGCTATATATTCTTAATTTTTAGACTTTTAGCATTTGCATACATGCATTTTAGAGACTGTATTTTATTCATATTAATCTAGTTTTCGGTAGGCAGGGGTAATTTGGAATATTTAAGCTATGTCTGTTCTGTTCTCAAGGGCATTTGGGCTACCTTTATCTTTATTGGAACCTCTCTGCTGATGTGCCCTATCTTCATTTTTTTGGTAGTATCCGTCAAGGATACATTGTTCTGAACCATGCGCTCTTGGGTGACTGTCGGCTCTCCCCTATTATCTAGTTTAAAAGCTGCGTATCTCCTTTTTAAAGGTTAATGCCAGCAGCCTGGTTCCATCCCGGTTAAGGTGAAGCCCATCCCTTCGGAAGAGCACCTCCTTTCCCCAGAATGTTCCCCAGTTCCTAACAAATCCAAACCCCTCATCCTTGCACCACTGTCTCATCCACACATTGAGACTCTGGAGCTCTGCCTGCCTTTTGGGTCCTGCGCATGGAACGGGAAACATTTCGAAGAAGACTACCCTGGAAGTTCTGGATTTCAACTTCCTACCTAAAAGCCTAAATTTAGCCTGCAGAACCTCCCTACCACATTTTCCTATGTCATTGGTACCGACATGTACAAAAACAGCAGACTCCTCCCCAACACTATCTAAGACCTTATCAAGGTGGCACGTGAAGTCCGCTACCTTCTCACCAGGAAGGCATGTTACCAGGCGATCCTCATGTCCACCAGTCACCCAGTTATCTACATGCCTAATGATTAAATCACCAACTATAATGGCTGTCCTAACCCTTCCCTCATGGGCACATGGCCCTGGAGAAACTTCCTCACTGTGAGAGGGTTTTACATCTCCTGGAGGACAGGTCCTAGCTATAGGATCACTTCCTGCCACACCAGGTTGATGCTTTCCTGTCATGTGACCTCTCTCCTCCATGGCAACAGGGATGCTGCCAGACTGGAGGTGGGACTTCAGGACTATAACCCTGTAGGTCTCGTCTATGTAACTCTCTGTCTTTCTTTTGTCTTCAAAGTCTACTACTCTTACCTCCAGAGATCGGACTCATTCCCTGAGAGCAAAGAGCTCCTTGCACCTTGTACACACGTACGACTCCCTCCCTAACCTGGAGAAAATCATACATGTGACACTCAATGCAAAAGACTGGAAAGCCCCCATCTCACTTCTGGACTGCTGTCTGCATCTTAGTTTTAAGGTTGTGTTTAGATATTTAAGTTCTTTACTTACTAAGGGATTGCTAGGGATACTTATACTAATAAAACTATACCTAATAAGTTTAATGTACTTTGTTCACCTGAAGTTTAATTAATCTCAGGAGGAGTGGCCTAGTGGTTGGGGCAAGGTACTTCAGGCTGGAAGGTCGGGGGTTCAAATCCCACTAGAGGACAGCAACTTGGGCCGGAAGGACTGGGGTTTCTAGTCCCACAGGTGCTCCTTTGGTCTTGGGCAAGCCACTTAACCCTCCATAGCCCATGTTCCCTTTAAAATAGTTATCTCCAAGTTATAATGCCCTGGTTCAATGTAATTTCAGTTTGTTCAATGTAAACCGCACTGATGCAGAATAGCGCAGTATATAAGAGAATGTAAATAAATAAGTAAAATAAATATATGCTAATGAGAATAAACAGATGCATCTGAGAGTGAATATGGTACCTCCTTTCCTTTAAGAGATTTAAGCACTTATAAAGCTACAATTATCCCAGGGGTGAGTGGGTGTCAGGGAGGGAAGGAGGGGAACAAGACTTATTAAAAGCTGGCTGCTACACAGTACCCTGTCCTGTGCTTCTAAGGTAATCTGTGACCAATCTCCAGGGGGAGTCCCACAACCCTTGCTTGGATAGAGGGAGTCTTGGATTTTTAAATTTAAGCAGAAAGCTCTCTTCTGTGTTTTAAATTTAAACTGAAAACCTTTTGCTGCTTCTAAGCCCTGACTGATTTAACAAATACACCTGGTTCACAGATTAAACAGCTTTAATCTAAATAATTCCTTTTCCCCAAGATTTAGAAAAATTCCCAAAAATAAATACTTACAATTGCAGATCTCTCTCCAGAAGCAGCAGTCCCCTTTTGTAGTCCTTCAAGCTTTTACTACATCCTCTGGTAATAAATTCCAGAGTTTGATTACACGTTGAGTAAAAAAATATTTTCTCTTATTAGTCTTAAATAGGTTGCCCTGTAGCTTCATTGCATGTCCCCTAGTCTTTCTATATTCTGATAATGTAAACAATTGATCCACGTTCACCCGTTCCACTTCATTCATTAATTTATAGACTTCTATCATATCTCCCCTCAGCTGTCTCTTTACCAGGTTGAAGAGCCCTAACCTTTTTGCCTCTCTTTATGGTATCCTTCCATCCCCTTTACCATTTTGGTGTCTCTTCTCTGTACCTTTTCTTATAACACTATATCCTTTTTAAGATATGGCGACCAGAGTTTCACGCAATATTCAAGGTGAGGTTGCAACATGCAACAATACAGAGCTTTATAATATCCATTCTTTTATTATTCATTCCTTTCCTTATGATACCTAGCATTCTATTTGCTCTCTTGGCCACTGCTGAACACTGGGCGGAGGGTTTCAACATGTTATCCATGATGACGCCTAAATCTTTTTCCTGGGTGGTGGTTCCTAATGTGGAACCTTGCATCGTGTAACCATAGTTTGGATTGTTCTTTCCTAGGTGCATAACTTTTCACCTGTCCACATTGCATTTCATTTATTTTATTTATTTATTTAGACCGTTTTGTATACCGCCTTATCCTTCAATCAAAGCGGTCACAACACAATTGGGGGATACATTTAACACGCGGGGATATGAGACACATACACTAATACTTACAGGGAACATGGGCAATGGAGGGTTAAGTGGCTTGCCCAAGACCACAAGAAGCATCTGTGGGACTAGAAACCCCAGTCCTTCTGGCCCAAGGTTGCTGTCCTCTAGTGGGATTTGAACCCCCGACCTTCCGGCCTGAAGTACCTTACCCCAATCACTAGGCTACTCCTCCCCTCCCCTTCATCTGCCCTTTGAACGTCCAGTCTTCCAATTTATCAAGATCCTCTTGCAATTTTTCATAATCCTTATGGGTTTTAACAACTTTGAATAATTTTGTGTCATCTGCAAATTTGATTACCTCACTCGATATTTCCATTTCCAAGTCATTTATGAATATGTTAAAAAGCAGCGGACCCAGGATAGATCCCTGGAGTATTCTACTATTTACCTTTCTCCACTGGGAAAATTGGCCATTTAGCCCTACCCTCTGCTTTATATCTTTTAACCAGTTCCTGATCCACAATAGTGTACTGCCTCCTATCCCATGACTTTTTAATTTTACTGAAAGTCTCTTATGAGGGACCTTGTCAAAGGCTTTCTGAAAATCCAGATACACTATATCAACTGACTCACCTATAAGAGGTGAAGTTCTTTTCACGAAAGAAGAGTTGGACCTGGGCGTGATTGTTTTTGATGACCTTAAAGTGGCTAAAGAGGTAGAAAAGGCAATGATAAAAGCCTGAAGGTTGCTTGGGTGCATAGGCATCTCTTTATAGGTCTTTGGTGAGATCTCATTTAGACTATTTTGTGTGCAATTCTGAAGACCACTCCTTCAAAAGGATATAAACAGGATGGAGTTGGTGCAGAGAGTGGCTGCCAAAATGGTCAGTGGTTTTCATTATAAACCATATGAGGATAGATTTAAAGATCTCAATATGCATTCTTTAGAAGAAATGATGGATAGAGGAGATATGATAGAGATGTTTAAATACCCCTGTGGTACACATGCACAAGAGGAGAACCTCTTTCAATTGAAAGTAAGCTATGCAATGAGGGGACACCAGATGAGTGTGAAAGGGGAAATAACGAGGAGTAACATGTGGAAATATTTCTTTATGGAAAGAGTGGTAGATGTGTGGAATAGTCTCCCAGTGGAGATAGTAGAGACGAGGACAGTATCTGAATTCAAGAAAGCATGGGACAAACACACAGGAGCTCTAAAGGAAAAAAAGAGACTGAAGTAATTGATATGGAAGGGCAGACTAGACAGACCATATGGTCTTTTTCTGCCGTCATGTTTCTATTTTTTTATGTTTCTATGTTTTCTTACTATTATCCAGTCCTGAATTTCCCTCTTTGCACTGCTTCTGTCTTTCACTTTTCAGCCCTTAATACAGTCTTCTTATTCCCTACGCTCTCCTTCTCCAGCATTTAAGCAATCCTCCCCTTTCTCTCTATCCCTTCAGTGTATAGCATCTTTCTCCTTCTCTCCTCCCCAGTCAGTGTCTCCCCCATCCAGTACCTGCCTCTCTTTGCTGACGTCATCCCCATATGTCCAGCATCTCCTCTCTCTTTCTCCCTTATTCCACCCTCATGTCCATCATCTCCTCAATTTCCTTCCCTATCCCTGTCATGTCCATCATCCCCTTTTCTCTCCCTATGGACCCCTCACTTGTCCAACATCTCCCATCTACTTCCATCTACTTGTCACGGGATGGCCCCATCCCATGGCAAGAATCCTCTATTCATCTCCATATGGCCCACTTCCATGTCCAACATCCATCTCCATCTGCCCTCCCCCCACCCTCCCCACTCCCACACCTGAGTATAGCATGCCCCTCCCCCCATCTCTCTATGGCCTTCCTTCTTCTGTGTCCAGCATTCTCCCTCCAACTTCCCATGGACCTTTCCTTGTCCAGCATCTTCTCTCCATCTCCCTATGGCTTCCTCCCATTTCCAGCATTCCTATCTCCCTCTGGTCCCCTTCCATGTTCATCATACTTCCTCCATCTCTTTATGACCCCCCCCCCCCCATATTCAGCATCTCCTGTCTCTCTATGGCCCCTTCCATGTCCAACATCCCCATCTCCCTCTGAACCCTCCTATGCCAATCAGCATCCCCCCCCCCCCCATCTCTGAATGACTCCCTCAGTCACCTAGGGCTGCATTCACTGGCCAGCATTCTCCTTAAATCTGTCCCCTGTGTCCAGCATCCCACCCCCATTCTTCCCCTTTCCTCCCTTTGGCTAGCATCTCCCTGACACTCTCCCACCCCCCCCCCCCCAATGGCCTGACATGTCCATTATGCCTCCTCCCTTCCCCTCTTTACCACACCACTGCTTGTTCCAAGGTCTGTGGCAGCAGCAGTGACAACCTGTAACTAAGGGGTATGTTTACTAAAACCCCGTTAGATGCGCGCCGCGCTAGTGTGCGGGA
Organism: Ichthyophis bannanicus; assembly: GCA_033557465.1. Lineage (NCBI taxonomy): Eukaryota > Metazoa > Chordata > Amphibia > Gymnophiona > Ichthyophiidae > Ichthyophis > Ichthyophis bannanicus. Next base: position 768,223,807 of record CM066036.1, on the reverse strand, counting down.
TGCCATATAAGGAGTGGGCGTTTCAGGCTGAAAAAAGCAAACCGGGATTAATCATGCGCTAATGTGTGCTGTGCGCTCATGTGCGATGCGCACATGAGTGCATGAGAAACTTGCGCAGGAAGCATAAGTGGCGCGCTGATGTGCAAGCACAGGAACAGAGCCGCAGTGCAATGGTTGACACTGGCCAATGGTGCAGGGATCATGTGTTCAATCCCCCACTGTGCCAAATGAAGAAGGCTGGCTGAGGCATTACCTATTATGTGTAATATTGCTTTAGGAGGCATTTTTATTTTTATTTTAATTAGTGCTGCCAGCAAACACACCCTCAAAGTATTGTAACATAAGGTGCTGCATATGGCGCCTCATAAGGTACCCCAGAGGGCACATTTTAAAGTGCACTGTCCGCCATGGCACCCTACAATGTTGCTGAAAGGGTGGCCTATAGTGCGCCATTTAGGGTGCCCTATGAGGCACAGCAAAGTCATAGCACTGTGTTTGATGGCAACACTGTGCATTTAAACGCATTGAAATCTGAAGTAGGTGCGCTGACATGCAAGGAGGAGCAGCAGTGTAGCACAATGGTTAAGGCACTGACTGCTGATACAGGGGTCATGAGTTTGATCCCCAGTGTGCATAATACATAAGGCTGGCTGAGGCATCAGCTTTGACATGTACATATTGTTTCCTGCATCACTTTATTTGTATTTTATTAATTGCTGCCAGCAAACATGCCCTCACGTGCCGTAACTGAAGGTGCCGCATAAGGCACCCTATAAGGCACTCCATAGGGCACATTATAAAGTGCACTGTCTGCCACGGCACCCTATAATGTCCCCTATAGGGCACCCTATAAGTCGCTCCACAGGATAACGTATAGTGCACCTTATATGGACGGTAACCATAAGCTGCCCTATAGGGCGCCCTCTGAGGCACCTTATGGGTACAGTACGCTGAGGGTGTTTTTGCTGGCAGCAATAATGTACATTAAAAATAGATAATGCTTTGGGCAGTCCTATCAAACAATCCCACTGTGGGTTTGAACCCATGATCTCTGGCTCCAAAGGCAGTGAAGTAACCAGTGGACCAAGCTCTATAGCTTTTAGAAAGCCCCTGGCTGGCTGCAGAGGGACTGCATGTCACCACACAGGCAGTCTGCTGTGGTCACCAGAATACGTTAGCCCACCCGTACCCATGATGCACTGCACATGCAAATCAGCTGTCTACAGATGATCACAAGATGGGGTATGCACCCCCACAGCACCTCGGCCTGGTAGGGGGTACTGACCGTGTGTGTTACTGGCACACAGTAGCTAGACACCGTCACATTGTGCGGGTACTGTGCTCACCCTGAGGGTGCGGTGAGGCGCCCAGCACCAGGTCCACATCACCTTGCATGGCAGAAATAGGCCATGCTGCAGGTCCCCAGCAGTGCTAATGTGGGAGATAGGTAGTTTCTGCAGACACATCTTGGATTAGTGGTTCTGAACAGTTCTCCTTGAACCCCCCCCAAGGCCAGTTGGGTGTTCAGGATAGCCCTAATGAATATGAATGAGATATATATGCATTAGAGATATCCTGCTAACCTGACTGGTTTGTGGCCCTCTAGGGCTGGATTTGGAGACCCCTGCCTTACACCTCTGTCATTTAAGATTGTGAGTGGGCAAGGTGCAGATGCCCTAGACATCAAAAGGGTAGATAGAATGTGCCACATGCCTCCTCATTTCTCACCACCACCAAAATGTTGTCTAATAGACAATATTTTGGTGGTGGTGAGAAGCAAAGAGGCATGTGACACATTCTATCCAACCTTTTTGATGTCTTGGAGATCTGCACCTTGCCCACTCACATTCTTAAATGACAGAGGTGTTATAATGTAAACCGCTGCTGATCCTTGGAAGCAGCGGTATATAAAAGTTGTTCAAATAAATAAATAAATAAGGTATGCAAGTGCTATTATTGGGAGATGCACACAGGGCCCAATGTCTTGCCTCTCCAGGAGGCATTGGCCAATGGGGCCTGTGGGTGTGGGTGTGGGTGTGTCTGCCCCTGTTGGCTGCTGCTTTACGGTAGAGGTTCCCAACTCCAGTCCTGGTGTGCCAAACACTGTTCGGGTTTTCATGCTGTCCCTCATGAATATGCATGAGATACATCTGCATACCATGGGGGTGGTGCATAGATATGCAACACAGGCATCTTTATTAGAGGCAGCATGGAACCTGAATGGTGTTTGGCCCTCCAGGACTGCATTTGCGAGACTCTGCTCTAGGTAATGCGCCTGTTTATGGTGTGTGTGCTCGGTGGGGTTAAAATATAGGCGTATTAACCATGCGTATGTTCTCTGCAATAAAGATTTGTCCTTACTATCACGGTTTAGTTGTGGGAAAAATATGTGGACTGGATTGGCAGCAGCCCCAGCTGGGCTTTGAACTTGTGACCTTTTGTTCTTGCACATACTGTCTGTATGCACTGCACCACCGTGTTGCCACAGATATGCTGCATTTCCTGTGGAGTCCTTGACTGTACATCTGACAGGGCCTGTTTGATGCAGTGCACGGCACCCACCTGGACAGGGCTAGGCCATGGTCTGCTGTGGCCACCAGCTGCTGCCACCTCCACCACCAGTACCGCTCCATCCTTAGATTGGAGACAGCATAAACCCTGAAGGATTTGTGGCCCTCCAGGTCTGCATTTGGGGGAATCTGCTCTAGGTAACGTGCATGTTTCTGGTGTCTGTGCTCTGTAGGGTAAAATAGAGGTGTTTGAGCCATGCTTATGTTCTCTGCATTAAAGGTTCGTCTTTACTATCACGATTTAGTTGTGGGTAAAATATGGGGACTGGATTGGCAGGAGCCCCAGCTGGGGCTTGAACCTGTGACCTTCTGTCTCCAAATATGCTGGTTGTGTGCATTGCACCACCGTGTTTCCACAGAGACAGTGCATTACCTGATGATACCATGACTGTTTGCCCGGCAGGGCCTGTCTGTTGCAGTGCATTGCACCCACCTACACAGGGCTAGGCCATGGTCTGCTCTGGGCAGCTGCCACTGACCCCCTCCACCTCCAGTACCCCTGTGCCACCCTGCTGACATGCCCTTCTGCTGGTGGTGATGGTGGTACTCAGTCTCAGGCCATCCTGTGTGCGGGTAGGCAGCTGCCTATGGTGCGGGTTCTGGGGTAGGGGTGGCTGCATATCTGTCCGCAAGTCCCCCAATCACCGCCTGCCAATGTTCTGTGCCCTTGGGGGTACCTGCTGGGTACTATCCCCTGTGACACTGTGCTAAACACTCTCATGCCCATGTTGGGCCCTCATCAGTTGCTGTCTGGCTGCTGTTCAGTTTCAGCATACCTAAGTGCCATCTAGGCATCTGCCTAGTCCGCACTGTGCCCCAACTGCACCACAGCATATGCCGCCTGCAGCCCTCTGTATCCCCTTTCCCAGCATCTGTCCAGTTGCCCATTCCGACCTGACCGCCCTGCTGTTGTGGAACATGTGCATGCCATAGGTAACCTGTCCAATGGAGAGGGAAACCCTGATCAGTGCTATTTCACTGTGTGATCATTCACCTTGTATGGGGACGGAGCGTAGACCCTTCTAAAATTCATATTTATTTTTTAGGGCTTTCTTTGGAGTGTTTTTTGATGTTTCCCATTACTATCACTATTGCACAGCTTGATTATAATTTTTATTTATTTTGTTGGGCTCATTTTCAATGTTTATTTGCACTTTTGTTCCGTGCACATGTATCACACTTATCACTGTTTTGTAGGTTTCCCTGGTTTTGCTGTACATTGCTGACAGAAATGGTTTCTCTTCCCTTTAAATCGGCTCTACTTCGAGGTTTTCACTCGCGGTATTTTTTGCCTTGATTTTCAGCCCCGCTTGTGTGCGGGGAGCCTCTCCCCTCCCACTCTCCACCCATTGACCCCTTCTCTCCGCCCCTGGGGAGCCTTCCTCCGCCCTCCGGGAGCCTTTCCACGCCTCTATCGCACAGTAGCGCGCCGCGCACATGAGCGTGCCCTTTAGTGCGCCGTGACCTGTGCGGAGCACAAAAGTGCCCCGTAACGCATCATTAGCGTGCGCTAAGGTGCCTTAGCGCACGCTAATGTGCGCCGCGCAAATGAGCGCGGTTTAGTAAACATACCCCTAAATCTTAAGTGTCAGGTTTTTCAGAGACCCACACGCTTCCAAAGCGCTGCAGGTCCCACTGGGCTCTGATGCAAAAAGTGTGTGTCAGAGGGGACTGGGACCAACAGTAAGCACATGAGTCTCAGAAAGAGCCCACACTTAAGCTTAACTTCTTACTGCCACTTCTCCTGATGGCGGCAAGAAGCTAAATCCTAAGCGTTGCCTCTTTCAGAGACTCGCACACTTCTGAGGTCCTTCTTGTCCCACTATCTTCTGATGCACACTTTTTACTTCAGAGGGAGACAAGACCTCTCCAAATACCTCTGTCCTCACTACTGCAATTAGGGACAGGAGGCTGCCAAAGTGTAGAGTTAGGGACATAGCCCTAAAATTGGGGACAATCCCCGAAAATCGGGATGTCTGGTAATCCTATTTTACAGATGTGCCTAGTTTAAAAGGCTTGGAGAGACTAAAGGGGGAAGTTAAGCTGCAATAACTATGTTTATTCTGCTGCCTGGAAGCGTCAGGCAACTAACTTGTGACCTGCTGCTCCTGAGGAGCCATCTTAAAGGGTCTGCTAGCCTAAAGAAACTTCCGCCACTTCCCCCAGTCAGCACTCCCTTCTCCTGAAGACAACCTGCTGACACAGTCCCCCACCTCTGACCACCATAAAGAAGACCCCACTCAGACAACCCCTGAAGACATCCCCAGCACCACTACCACTTCTTAACTCTAGCAGCTGGTGGTGGTATAAGGAAAGGGGGCAGAAGTGATCCTCAGTTGTTTCTTTCTCTTTTGGGTTTAAAAGGGCACCAGGAGACCTCTAGGGATGCTAGGGATGAAGAATGCCTCTAGGTATTACCACAACCAACTTTGTTCTGCCAAGCTTTCCTACTATTCAGTCTCTATTGCTTCAGCCTCTAATTCCTCTCACCACCTTTACTTGACCTTTCACTCCCTCTTGGCCCTTCATTCTTCTGCTGGCCCTCTGCCTCCCTACGTGGCTTCACCTGACCCTGCCAGCCTGGCTCTCTTTTTTGCTGAGAAAATCTGCTCCCTATGTCTTTCCTTTCCTTCCTGTCCCCCCCTCTCTCCCCCTCTCCCTCCCTCCTACCCCCTCCCCCCAGTTTCTCCTCCTCCTGCTCCCGCTTCCCCTCCTGGGGTGTCACCTTCACCGTGCCCCTCTCTCATGCACACCTGGAGTTCCTTCCACTCAGTCATGGAAACCAAACTTTTCTCAGATATCCATAAATCCCACAAAATGACCTGTCCCCTCGACTCTATCCCCTCTAATTGGCTTTCGGAACCTTCATTGGCCCTCCTCTCCTTTGCCCTCTGTCTGATCAACACTCGCCTTTCTTCAGCTCCTTCCCCACTGCGTGGAAACATGCTATTGCCTGTCCCATGCTTAAAAAGCCCTCTCTAGACCCTTATGTCCCTGCCCACTGGAGACCCATCTCAAACCTTCCCTTCCTTTCCAAGCTCTTTGAAACCTTAGTCTTTGCCCAGCTGTCATCTCATCTGGAATCCACACCTGCACTCCATCCCTGCCAGTCAGTCTTCTGGCCTGGACACAACACTGAAACCATTCTCCTCTCCCTCCTCAATGAGATACATACGGCACGCGGGCATGGTGACATTTCCCTACTGGTTTCTTCAGATCTTTCTTCCGCCTTCGATCTTGTGGACCATCCTATGCTCCTCACATGCCTCGATGATTACAAGGTGCATGGGACTGTCCACAATTGGTTCCGGTCCTTCCTGATGGCCAAAAAGTTCAATTTCCATCTCATCTGACCAGAGAACCTTCTTCCATGTGTTTGGGGGGGGGGGGGAGGGGACCGCCAAATGCTGTTGTGCAAACTCCAAACATGTTTTCTTATTTCTTTCTTTAAGCCATGGCTTTTTTTCTGGCCACTCTTGGTGTCTTTGTAGCATCTCTGATTAATGTCCTCCTTGCCCGGTCTGTGAGTTTTGGTGGGCGGCCTTCTCTTGTCAGGTTTATAGTGATGCCATATTCTTTCTATATCGGTATAATGGATTTAATGGTGCTCTGTGGGATATTCAGAATTTGGGATATTTTTTTTATAACCCAACCCTGATCTATACTTCTCCACAACTTTGTCTCTGACCTGTTTGGAGTGCTCCTTGGTCTTCATGTTGCTTGCTTAGTGGTGTTGCAGAGTCAGAGGCCTTTCAGAACAGGTATATTTATACAGGCATCATGTGACAGATCATGTGACACATTGCACAGAGGTGGACCCTAATCAACTAATTATGTGATTTTCGAGGTTAATTGGTTGGACTAGATCTTATTTACGGGTTTCATAGCAAAAGGGATGAATACATAGGCACTCACAAGTTTTCAGTTTTTGCTTGTTTTTTGTTTTTATATATACCATGTATTTTATTGTCATTTCACTTTACCAATTTAGACTGTATTGTTAGGTCCATTACCTAACATCCAAATGAACCTCCATTTTCATTCCAGGTTGTACGTAATGCGACAAAACAGAACAAAAACCAAGGGGATGAATACTTTCACAAGCACTGTACATGATCTCTAGTGCTCTGCATTTTCTTACTTTAACTGAGACTTGACTTCTCTCTGAAGATGCTGCTTCAGTTGCTGCCCTTTGTCATGGAGGCTACCTTTACTCCCATACACCCATCCAGCTAACTGGATGAGTATGGGAGCCTACAGAAGGGCCAAGGTTGGACACAAGTCACCAGGACCTGCAGAATCACCAATCAAACTACTCAAGCCCTTGAATTGAAGAACTATTATGCAGCCCTGGAAGCGGAGGATGCAGAGGCATCCCAGGAAAGGGAAGAACCAGAGCTTGAGCACTCTAAAGTTGCTGAATCAGTGAACACTAGGAAGGGAAGGGTAGTGGTAGTTGGTGACTACTGAGGCATCCATCTGCCAACCAGATTTTATGTCCAGAGAGGTATGTTGCTGCCAGGTGTCAAAATCCAAGATGTTATGGAGAGTTTGCTGAGACTCATCAAGCCTACTGACTATTACCTGATCTTGCTCATCCATGTCAGCACAAATGATACTGCCAAGTATCCCTCTGAGCATATCAAGAGTGAGTTCATGGCTCTGGGACAGAGGGTGAAGCAGATAGAGGCACAGGTGGTATTCTCTTCAACCCTCCCTGTTGAGGATAAAGGCCAGGACAGAGAAGCTTGTATCATGGAGATAAAGCATGGTTGCATGGATGGTGTCATTGAGAGTGTTTTAGTTTTCTGGACAATGGGATGACGTTCCAAGTGCTGCAGAGCAGAGATGGTGTCCATTTGTCCAAGAAGGGTCAACATGTTTTCAATAGCAGACTGGCAAACCTTTTGAAGAGGGCTTTAAACTAGATTCATTGGGAATAGGTGAGGAAAGCCTCCAGGTAAGTGAAACATTAAATACCTTTATAGAAATAGGTAAAGGAGGCAACATCTGGAAAGCAGTGTCTATAAATGCCTGTAGCATGAGAAATAAGATCCCAGATGATGAGGCTTTAATGGGAGAGGCTGACTTGGATTTAGTGGCAGTTACAGAAACATGGTTCATGGACAACCATGACTGAGATATAACTATACCAGGCTATACATTATGCAGAAAGAACAGGGTAGGAAGAAAGGGAGGAGGAGTCCCACTATATGTAAAAAAAATAATATTAAAGCTATAGAAATACAGGGCTTAAAAGGAAGAGTGGAGGCAGTGTGGGTTAAATAGAAAGAGGGAAAGAGAAATCCATTTGTATTGGTGTGATATACAGACCATCACAGGGAGAAGACATGGACGGGGATTTAATAGAAGACATACACAGCATTGCCAGGAAAGGGGAAATGCTACTGATAGGGGATTTCAATATGCCGGATGTTGATTGGCACATCCCTGTTGCAGTGTCATCTAGAAGCGAGAAGATTCTGGATTCTTTACAGGAAGAAGTATTCAGGTAACTGGTAACAGAACCCACATGTGAAGGGCCATACTGGACTTGGTGCTTACCAATGTGGAAAGTGTTTCTGATGTTATAGTGGGAGATCATCCCACATCCAGTGATCAGCCGATGGTGTGGTTCAGTATTAGTACTAAGGCCGATAAAATCCATTCAAAAGTGAGGGTCCTAGACTTTAGGAAAACTAACTTTGCCAATATGGGCCAATGCCTCAAGAAGTAGTTAGCGGGATGGGAACAGCGAGGGAGTGAATTAAAACAGTGGGTAAAACAGAAAGGGGATATTTTAGGGACAACTAACCTTTTTGTTAGAATGGTAAATAAAAGGAAAAGGAGGCTACTATGGTTCTCAAAAGAGGTAGACAAAACGGTGAATAAAAAGAAGGAGGTCTTCATGAAATACAAGAGGTCACAGAGAGAGGAAGACAGGCATTTATATTTGGAAAAACTTAGAGGCTGGAAAAGTAGTCAGGAAAGCAAAGGTACAAAAAAAAAAGAAATAGCCAATGCAATAAAATGGGGGGATACAACATTTTTCAGATATATTAGTAAGAGGAGAAAAGGCAAAAGTGTTATTGTCAAACTCAAGGATGAAGGGGAGGAATATGTAGAAGCAGATGAAGATAAAGCAAAATTGCTTAACAAATATTTCTGTCCTGTGTTCAAAGATTAAGAGACAGTAGCAGGATCTCAGACAACACCCACAAACAGGAACAAAAGCAAGGGGCATCTCAAACGATTTTCAGAGGAGAAAAACTGGACACAGCGATGGGACTGGATGGGATACATCCAAGAATACTGAAGGATCTTGGGGACATTCTAGCAGATCCATTGACTGACTGACCTTTTCAATGTCTCCTTGGAGTTGGGGGGTGGTGTCAGAAGACTGGAGAGAGGCACATGTGGTCCCTTTACACAAAAGTGGAAGTAAGGACACGTTTGAAAACTACAGGCTGGTTAGTTTAACATTGGTGGTGAGTAAATTATTGGAAATGCTGCTGAACAAGAAAATAGTGAGACGTCTCTTCAGCATTTTACTTCCAGCTGCATCAGGGGCACACATACTCATTTGAAGATACTTAACTCCTCATCCACATTTCATCATAGACGGCATCAGCTTCTTATTCATACATTGCCCTCAGCTTGATCACTCCAGCTCAACCGTTGCTCAAACAATGCCACCCGGGCACTCATATACTATCAACCACGCCTTCCTAAAATGAGTAACCAATCACCTCCCAGACACAAACTGGGTATCTTCAAATGAGTATGTGTGCCCCTGATGCAGCTGGAAGCGAAACGCTGAAGAGACATCTCAGCGGGCGTCGGGTTTAGCTTGGGTATAGCTTATTTTGCTGGCGAATTTATTTGATGTTTGTTTTTGAACAGTGAATGATTTCTCTACAGCATTGTTTTTGTGGTAAATTGTGTTGTTAATCTTTGAGAAAAGTTGTACAAATTAGATCTTGCCATATTGTTAACAGAGGATTATAGCGAATCGTTGATGTTTTATGTCAAGGATGACATCTCTGAACCTTTCGGGTAAATTGGTGCCCTTGCAGATTCTGAGATTTGCTTTCCTCGGGTTTACTGCCTAGAGAAAGGTGTTACAGTGTGGTTAGTAGCAGAGCATCTTTTGTTATGCTATTGAAGTATTGTGATTTGCTCTGAAAGTGCCCATAATATTATTGACTAGATTGTAAGCTCTGATGAGCAGGGACTGTCTCTTACATGTCTGTGCAGCTCTGAGTATTACTTGTAGTGCTATTCAAATGCTCAGTAGTAGTAGTCGTAGCATAAGATATGCCATACTGGGTCAGACCAAGGGTCCATCAAGCCAAGTATCCTGTTTCCAACAGTGGCCATTCCAGGTCTCAAATACCTGCTGGATTCCCAAAGGTATACACATCCCATGCTGTATGTCCCAGGAGTAATCAGTGAATTTCCCCAGTCCTCTTTAATAATAGTTTATAGACTTTTCCTCCAAGAACTTGTCCAAACCTGTTTTGAACCTTTTACTACATCATCTGGCAATGAATTCCAGAGTTTGATTACATGCTGAGTGAAAAAAATATTTTCTCCAATTAGTCTTAAATGTGCCACATTGTAGCTTCATTGTGTGCCCCTTAGTCCTTCTACTCTTTGAAGGAGTAAACAACTGATCTACATTTACCCATTCCACTACATTCATTATTTTATAGACCTCTATCATATCTCCACTCAGCTGTCTCTTTTCCAAGCTGAAGAGACCTAAACTTTTAAGCCTTCCTCATAGGGATCGCCTTCCATCCCCTTTACCATTTTGGTCGCTCTTCTCTGTACCTTTTCCAGTTCTGCTATATCCTTTTTAAGATATGGTGACCAGAATTACACACAATATTCAAGGTGCAATCGCACCATGAAGCGATACAGAAGCATTATAATATCCTTGGTTTTATTTTCTATTCCTTTCCTTATGAGTCCCAGCATTCTATTTGCTTTCTTGGCCATGACTGCACACCGGACCGAGGGTTTCAACGTACTATCCATGATGACCCCCAGATCCCTTTCCTGAGTGGTGATTCATAATGTGGAACCTTGCATTGTGTAACTGTAATTTGGGTTGTTCTTCCCTAAGTGCATAACTTTGCACTTGTCCACGTTAAATTTCATCTGCCATTTGGACACCCAGTCTCCCAATTTTTCAAGGCCCTCCTGCAATTTTTCACAATCCTCTTGCATTTTAACAACATTGGATAATTTTGTGTCATCTGCAAATTTGATCACCTCACTCATTATTCCCATTTCCAGATCATTTATAAATATGGTAAAAAGTAGTAGGCCCAGCACAGATCCCCAGGGTACTCCACTATTTACCTTTCTCCATTGCGAAAATTGTACATGTAACCCTATTCTTTGTTTTCTGTCTTTTGACCAGTTCCTAATCCACCATAATACACTGCCTCCTATCCCATGACTTTTTAATTGTGCCATGAGCCTCTCATGAAGGACCTTGTCAAAGACTATATTAACTGGCTCACCTTTATCTACCTGTTTAGTCACACCTTTGAAAAAATATAACAAATTAGTGTGACAAGATTTTCCTTGGCTAAATCAATGTTGGCTTTCTGCCATTAAGCTATGACAATTCACATAGTAACATAGTAACATAGTAACATAGTAAATGACGGCAGATAAAGACCAGCATGGTCCATCTAGTCTGCCCAGCAAGACGGCAAGAGTAGGTGCACCTGTCACTCTGTGCAGGCCACCCCTCCCCATGTCTTTGTTTAGGGGTAAACCCACCACTCCATGTAGGACACCCCTATTTGTTGAGACGTTACATGGTTCAAAAGTTAGATGGTACTGTTTATTTTGTTTTTATCCTATTGCTGTAAAGGGATCCACTGTGTTTGTCCCATGCTGTTTTGAATTCCGTCACCGTGTTTGCCCCCACCACTTCCTTCGGGAGGGCATTCCAAGCATCCACCACCCTTTCAGTGAAACATTTTTTCCTGATATTGCCTTTCAATTTACCACCTTGCAGCTTCATGTTATGCCCTCTAGTTTTACAGCTTCCCCGTCTTTGGAAGAGGTTTGTTTGTTCATCATTTCTCTTTAAGTATTTAAAGGTCTGAATCATATCTCCCCTGTCCCTCCTCTCCTCCAGAGTGTACATATTTAGGTCTTCAAGTCTCTTCTCATAAGGCTTCTGACGCAGGCTCCAAATCATTTTGGTCGCTTTCCTCTGAACAGTTTCCAGTCTTTTTACGTCTTTTGCAAGATATGGTCTTCAAAACTGAACACAGTATTCCAAGTGAGGCCTCACCAGTGACTAATACAGTGACATAAGTACCTCTTCTTTTCTGCTGGTAATCCCTCTCTGTATGCAGCCCAACATCCTCCTGGCTTTTGTTACCGCCTTGTCGCACTGTTTTGCCACCTTGAGATCATCAGAGATAATCACACCAAGGTCTTTCTCCTGAACCGTGCATACCAACCTCGCGCCCCCTATCTTGTACATTTCCCTTTGATTTCTGCTAACCAAGTGCATGACACTGCACTTTTTCGCATTAAATCGTAGTTACCAAGCATTAGACCAGTCTTCCAGCTTTTGTAGATCTTTCCTCATGTTAACCACTCCCTCGGGGGAGTCCACTTTGTTGCAAATTTTTGTGTCGTCTGCAAAAAGACAGACTTTTCCATTCAGTCCTTCAGCAATATCACTCACAAATACATTGAACAGTGCTGGACCCAGGACCGAACCCTGGGGCACCCCGCTAATTACCTTCCTCTCATCCGAGTGAGCTCCATGTACAATCACCTTCTGTCGTCTGTCAGTCAACCAGTTTCTAATCCAGTTTACATCTTGGGACCCATCCCCAAGCTGCTGAGCTTGTTGACAAGCCTCCTATGAGGAACAGTATCAAAGGCTTTGCTGAAATCCAGGTAGATGACATCCATCGCATGCCCCTGATCTAGTTCCTTGGTCACGCAGTCAAAGAACTCAATCAGATTTGTTTGTCCAAACATGTTCAGTAATTTCATTCTTTAGAATGATTTCTAACATTTTGCCCGATACAGACATCAAGCTCACTTTTCTGTAGTTTCCTGTATCACCTAGGAAATCTTTTTAAAAATTGGCGCTACATTGGCCACTCTCTAATCCTCAGGTACTATATATGATTTTAAGGATAGTACACAAATTATGAAAAGTAGGTCTGCAATCTCATATTTCAGTTCTTTCAGTACCCTGAGATGTATGCCAATCAGTCCAGGTGATTTGCTACTCTTTAGTTTATCAAATAGCTATAATATTTCTTCTCAATTTATTGAGATTTGTTTTAATTCCTCTGATATATCAACTTTGAATATGATTTCTGGCATGGGTAAGTTTTCTGCATCTTCTTCAGTAAAGACTGAAGCAAAGAATTTATTCAGTCTCTCTGCTATGGCCTTGTCCTCTCTTAGTGCCCTCTTTACCCCTCTATCACCTAGTGGTCTAACTGGCTCTCTCACAGGTGATTTGCTATGAATATTTTACAGTAAATAAATGTTTTAAATAAATAGAATAAATAATTGGCTCTCCGGCTAACTGTCTGAATAGTAGCATGGCAAATCATCAGTAAGAGCTCCTCATTCTCCATTCACCCCACCCTCTAGTGTTCATAAAGATCTTTCTACTCTCTGATCTCCCACAAGTGTTCAGTATCACCATTCTGCTCCTGTCCACCAAAGACACAGCCAATCCTCCCAGTAGTTTCAAGTTTTGGATCCTGATTCACCTAATCTCATTTGTGCCATTACCTTACCATTCCCCCTAGATGTATCCTTGTCCGCAGCTGCTGCGCTATCTGTCTTGACCAGACTGTAAGCTCTGATAAACAGGGATCATCTTTTTTCATCTGTATGCTCAGTGCTGTATATGCCTTGTAGTGCAATACAAATGTTCAGTAGTAGCAGTAGTGGTAGTAGCTACAATTGTGGCCTATTGAAAGGGCAGGAGTGATCCCTGCCCCATTGCATCTTGGGGGTATGCTTACTAAAGCGTGTTAAGGTAAACAGACATTAGCGGCAGCAATAAAGGGCATTAATCCTTAAAAAGCATTGGGCAGGTAGGGGGCATTCCGGCATTAAGGGCTCCATGGGCCATTTAATGGACGTTAACAGGACATTGCACGTTAAGGTGACAAGTATGTACTTTAAGGCATATTAAGGTGACACAAGTGCTTTAAGGTGGAAAGCATGCACCTTAAGGCACGAAAACGGCTGTAACCCAAATGCTGGATAGAGCACCAAGGAAAGGTGATGGAAGGAAAGACAGGGGAAAGCTGATGGACCTGCCATATCGGTGGGCACCCTACGTGGCAGCCAGTAAAATGGACAAGCATATGGGAGGCAGCTGTACCAATGCACAGGGTGGTGCCAATGTAAACTGCTGAAAGTTAGTGTGTGGCATAGGATGGGGAAGACATGTCCCCCAGTGGAGCCAGAAGCAGCAAGATGTTTGCAGCAACAAGAGGACAGAATAGTAGTGGTGACGTGCATATCAAGCACAGGAGAGGTGAGCACAAAGAGCCAAAATGCATAAAAGAGTACCAGTGTAGGTCATAGTGTAGGCGCTTGCACAAGAAAACACGACTGCACACAGCTGACAGAGACAGATGGGCTGAAGGAAGAATGGCGGCTGAGGAGAGGGTGGCATGGGCTGGCAGGTCACTGCCTAACATGTCTGCTATGTGTGCCAGTATAGGGTAGCCCCATCAGTATCCATGATGCAGTGCACATGCAGAACAGCTGATCACCAAATGGAGAATGCACTTATCCATTACCTCAGCTCAATAAGATGCACTGATATTGTGTGATACAAACACAGAGCAGTTACAAACCATGCTACTGAGCAATTTCTGCGGTCACCCTAAGGGTGAGGATGGGCACCCAGCACCTGGTCCCCAGAACTTGCAGTGCTTGAGATGGTCTCTGCCATCCATGCTGCAGATCCCCATCACTGCCAATATGTGACAGGTATTGTCTACAGTGTGATATTCTAGTCACCTTCTTTTCTGCAGAATTGCAGCATGCTGTATGCACCAGTCACATCTGGTCCTGTGATCTGCTCCTGTTGGACAGGGAGCCTCCTAGAAGAGTGCATGTCAATACCCAGTGTTAAACTGCCGGTACCATAGATGCCAACTACTGGTGGCAGGGGCGGGGACAGCAGCATTATTTGGGGTTGCTATTAGGGTCTTGATGGCCCTACCATTAGCACAGGGAGTAGGCTTGGAACAGTTCACGTCCCAACCACCTATGTCTAACACTCATCCACAGCAAGCACAGTCAGACTACACCCCAATTCCTTACCACCTGTGTTCCGAGGTGGAATAAGCAGGCCGTCCCGCTGGTGACCCCCAGACATACAGGGCCGACAATGGAATTGGCCCTGTATGTCCTGTCGCCTCGGCATGCCCCCACTCTGTCCAGATCCCACCCCCTCCCACCCCCCACTGACTTTCCCCATCCTGCTGCTCTAGCCATGTGAGGAGAGTCAGAGGGGGAATAGGGGCAGGACAGCTTGTGGGGCTGCACATCCCACCAGGACGTGCAGCTCTGCAAGCCATGTCTCAGAATTAAGCCCTTAAGCTAGCATTCTATAAAGAAAGGTAGACACTCAATTTTATCTATAAAATAGAATTGACATAGGTACAGTATGTGAAAACACCCATTAACTAGGTAGGACCTTATAAAGTTACCCTCTAAGTGCAAAACGTAAGATGTTTTAAGTTCAAAGTTCATGCGGTAAATGTTAGGGGCATGGCAAGCATCTACCTGCATTTACTGCATAGGCAGACACTTATTGCATGGGCCCACATTACATGCATTTCACCCCTCCTCACAAGGTAACCCCATCCCCCAATCAGGTACACTTTCAGATGGCAATCCCCATCTCTCCATTAGATACTCCCTCACAAGGTAAACCCCATTCTTCAATCAGGCAGCCCCTCACAAGATTAACTCCCTCATCTGATCCTCCCAATCCAAGACCCTCTTCATAGCTGAAGTCTGGACCTTCCCCTCATGCCATGACCCCCCTTCACTTATCCTAGCTATCCTTGATAGCCTCTGGTAGGTGGCAGGATCAATCCTCCTCTTATTTGCCCCTTCTGGTGCTGGGATTCAAAATGGTGCTCTGACCTCAAGCATAGTTTTGCAGTACTACCAGTAGGTGCAGGGCTGACCCAAGGTTGTTTTGCCACCCTAGGTAGCCCCACATTCTGCCGCCTCCCCATGCTGTGCCGTGCCTCTGCCACAACCTCCTGGTATCCCTCCTTTCATCTGGGGGGAGATGGGTGGCACGGCAATCCTACTTCTACTGCTGATCATTTGTATAGCGCTACAAGGCGTATGCAGCACTGCACAGGCAAATGTTAAAAAGACAGTCCCTGCTTATCAGAGTTTGCAATCTGGTTAAGACAGACAGCACAACAACTGAGGACAAGGATACATCTAGGGGTATGGTAAGGAAACACTTAGCAGTCTTGATCCAAAAGCAGCCTTGAAGAGGTGAGCTTTCAGTCTGAACTTGAAAAGGGTCAGAAGTACCGCTTCAGCACCACTGTGTTTCTTAAGGCATGCACACATGCATGCACACACAACCTGCTGCTGCTTCCTCCAATGCAACTTCTTGTCAAGGGGGCAGGAGCACGCATGCAGGAGCTTTAAGGTCACACAGTACTGAGGTGGTCTCTTCTGCTGCCACTTTGAAGCAGCATGGAGGGATTGCCATGCTGTGCTGCCCGCTGGAGTCTGCTGCCCTAGGTAACTACCTAGTTCACCTCATAGACACACCAGCCCCGAGTATCAATCTGCCAAATAAGGAGTAATTGTTCTTAGGTTGACCCTTAGCAGTAGTTTCATGAGACTACCACT
This sequence comes from Ichthyophis bannanicus, assembly GCA_033557465.1. NCBI lineage: Eukaryota > Metazoa > Chordata > Amphibia > Gymnophiona > Ichthyophiidae > Ichthyophis > Ichthyophis bannanicus. Next base: position 768,207,317 of record CM066036.1, on the reverse strand, counting down.
AGGGGTCAGAGCTACCACCTCATAAAGGGGTCTATATAATTCAGGTATAGTACAGAATAGAATTACAAAGAAAGAAAACAGAAAAGATGGACGTAATAAAGATCAACCATAGGATCATAAGAATATTCTCTTTCTTTTCTGTAGCCTATAAGATCTGCATGAACAAAATGTAAAACAGATTAGTGGGACTGATGGTGCTCAGAGTTTCTATAACACTTTATCCCAACTCATGATAGCAAAGGTGCGCTAGATATATGGCTCCTAACTGAGATTTATATTGGATTTTCTGGTGTAGCCTGCAAAGCTGTAGGCTGGAAGTCAGAAAACATTATTGGACTGAAGTCTCATGATGAGATGAAATTAGGGGAGCAATATCATGGTAAAGACATTTGTTAAATTCTGCTCTCTTGTAATGAACGATGAAATTCACCATTTCCTGCTGGGAAGGACTCAGCATTTACCAGTCTGTTTAATCAGGAAGGCTTCTTTCTAACTAGGCATCTCATTTTTTTTTTGCTGAGGCTACCTAGAAGTTGGTGTGGCACATTCACATTAAAAAGATGCTTGGCAGATTTGGCACTTGGGAGAGATTCCTCTGATTACTATACTTTTCAATGTAATGCTGATTACTACCATTTTTCTCATGGAGCTTCCCCTGAGGGATTCATAGACACTTTAAAAGACAAAATTGCTGCGCGAACAGGGAAAATCGTGGGCATTCTGCATGTAGCAATGACAAAATTCTTTGGATTTATTAGGTTAAAAAGTAGTATTTTTAGTATATTTTAATAATAAAACATCATAACAACCCCCCCCCCCTCATTTATGATCCACTGGTGGGACTGATCGATCTATTACCAAAAGAGTCTAGAAATGTGTTTTTGACACCACATCTAACCCAAAACAGTGCAAATCATGTATCTGATGTCCCTGAGCGATGTTTATCCCCCCCCCCCCCCGCCATAAAGCAGAAAGGTGATCTATAATTTTTGTTTTAAACTTTTGTGTGGTTTGTCCTATATAAAGTTTATTACATGGATATAATATCACATAAACCTCTCCCTTTGGAACACACAATATATAAGAGCACAACTCATAAGGATGCTTAATAGATGGATGTTCAAACAATGTAATTTCCAATGTAAAGTGACAAACTCCACAATGACTGCAACAAACATGACTCCCTGGTAAAACATTGGCCGGGGGTTGGGGAGGAGTGACCATTAACCGATCGCGCAAATTGCATCCTCTACTGAATGCAAATCTTTTTTTTTTTTTTTTTCACATCAGTACTTTTACTTAAGGTAATTTTGCATACACAAAACACCTCTGTCCACCCTCAGGGAGAAATAGATCATACACTGGTACTCAATGAAGTGAAGCACAGAGCAGTTTTGCAACTGGAAGTTATGCCTGTCCATCATGAAGCGAACCAAGGCCAAACTTATTCCAATATCAAACTGGACTTGTCTGTGGTCCCAATTATGAATAAAAATATTGTTTTCTGAAAGATATACAAATCATGGATAGGGTTATCTACAGTACCTGAACGTAACTTGCCTTTCTGAGAAAAAAGGCATGAGCTAAATCCAATTCCCTTTCCTTTCAAAAAACGCTGAAGTCCACTTAAATATCCAAAAGACAAAAATCGTCATATGATGTACAATATGCACTATGCCAGAGTTCAGATTTGAAGTTCCAGACATCTTCCTTGTCACGACTTAATGGGATCTGCTTCTTTTGACCTATCCATAAGGTCTTTAAAGCCCAGTTTTTCCAAAGGTTCTTTGGCCATAACTTTAACTTTAACTTTATTTCAAATTTGATAAACCGCTTACGTTAAAAGAAACATTTAAGCGGTGTACAAACAATATAAAAAAAGCGGCACTGCAAACTACGGAAAAGAACGCCAAAGTAAATAGAAAAGAAAGAAAAGCATAACAACAATACAAAAGACAATAAGTAATAATAAATAAGACACAAACTATGTACAATATCAAAACATAAAATATTTAAAACAATAAAATCATACTATAAAAACCATAAAAGCGGTTTACAAATTAACAATATACAAAATAAGAAACAATGATTTACAACAATAAAAGAGGCAAGACCACTCAAACACAAACAGACAGAGGGTAAAAGACAAGACTAATAGACTAAGACAAAACCAATAACCGGGGATAATGACAAGAGGAAAAACCAGAGGAAGGGGGGGAGTCAGGAAGGGAGATTGAACACTGTCTGGAACAGGTGGGTTTTGAGGGCAGATTTGAACTGTGAATATGAAGACTGTAAGCGGAGGGATGAGGGCAGGGCATTCCATAAACTGGGGCCAAGAAAAAAGAAAGCAGCATGGCGTGTTTTTTCCAAATGAGCCTGAGATGGGGACGGTAGAACCAGACGATTTGCATGAAGAAAGCGAAGCTGGCAGTAAGGTGTATAAAGCAGGATTAAGTCAGCTAAGTATAAAGGGTTATGGGTGTGAAGTGCACGATGAATGAGGATCAAGAATTTATAGTGGAACCTAACACAGAGGGGTAACCAGTGAAGCTGAATAAGAATAGGTGTAATATGATCCGAACGGCGGGAGAAGGTGATGAGACGGGCAGCAGTGTTTTGAATAAGTTGTAGGCGCTTAAGTTGATACTTGGGAAGATTAGCCAGAAAGACGTTACAGTAGTCAAGACGACTAATAACAAGGGAAAGTGCAAGAGTGACCAGGGATCCAAGGGGAAGAAATGACCGAACAGCACGAAGACGACGAAGAATGGCAAAAGAACGCCGAACCAAGGAAGAAATGTGATCATGGAAAGAGAGAGAGGAATCCAGAATCACCCCAAGATACCGAAAGGAAGAAACCAGAGGGACAGGGACAGAGTCAATCATAGGTGCGACAGATGGACATGACCCCGAAAGTGAAACCCACATAGCAATAGACTTAGACGGGTTTAGACGAAGAAAGTGCTGTAAAAGCCAAAGAGCCACGTGAGAAAGACAGGCATTAAAAGTAGAAAGATCCAGAAAGAGAGGAGAAGTATGAAAGAGTAAAATAATGTCATCCGCGTAAACATAGCAAGACACAGGATATTGTTGTAATACCAAAAGTAGAGGGGCAAGGAAAATGTTAAATAACAAAGGGGACAAAACAGACCCTTGAGGAACACCACAGGTGAGAGGAAAGGAACCAGAGGATTTATTATTCAGAGTAACAGAAAAGGAACGAGAAGTGAGAAAAGAACGAAACCAGAGAAGAACAGCACCACGCAAACCCACCTCAGCAAGACGAGAGAGAAGAAAAGTGTGGTCAATTAAATCAAAAGCCGCCGATAGGTCGAGAGAGACTAAGAGAGTAAGATCACCACGATCATGTGCAACATGGATTTCATTAAGAACAGCAAGAAGAACAGTCTCAGTGCTATGGCCCTGGCGAAAACCGGCCTGACGAGGATGTAATGTGTTTGTGGATTCGACATGAGCAGACAGCTGAAGAAATGCAAAGCGTTCGAGAAGTTTAGCCAGAAAAGGAAGGTTAGAGACAGGGCGCCAATTTGCAAGAACAGAGGGATACAGAGATGATTGCTTTAGAAGAGGGTGAACAACAGCAGACTTCCAGGAAGAAGGGAACAAACCAGAGGAAAAACTTGTGTTAATGATTGTGGTAATAATAGGGACTAATTGTAGGGAAGGAACAGACAACCAACGGGAGGGAATCGGGTCAAGGGAACAAGTAGTCTTACGAGAGGCAGACAGTATTGAAAGGATTTCAGCAGAACAGATCAGATGAAATGAGGACCATGTATGGGAAAGAGCCTGATTGGGCATAGTAAGAGGAGACCGAGGTGCGAGATCAATAGCAGCTGAGCTACGAGGGGAAAAAGGTGGTGAAGGTGGAGGTGGAGGGGAAGTAGGAAAAGAAGCACGAAGGTCTAGAACTTTCTGGGAAAAGTAGGTAGCCAGTGAATGAGGGTCAGGAGACCGAGAAATCGATGTAGATGAAGAGCCGGTAGATGAAAGTTTATGCAAAATCTGAAAAAGTCTGCGAGAGGAATTTGTTGCATCTTTAATTTCAGCCTCATAGTAAGTCCGCTTGGCAGTTTGAATAGCCAAGCGGTATGCAGCATAGAGTTGTTTGAAACGGATGGATAAATCAACTGAGGGGTGGCGGGACCAGCGGCGTTGAACCTGACGGAGTTGAGCCCGTTGGAGCCGCAGGCCAGAATGAAACCAGGAAGAATGACCAGGATTAGGCAGACGTAGACAGGGACGCAAAGGTGCTAGCTGATCTAGGGCATCCGTAAGGAGAGTGTCCCAGAGAGAAGCCTGACAATCAGATGACAATAATGCAAAGTCCGGAGGGAAAACAGAAGAGGCAGGGGGAAAAGAACATAAAGTGTCAGGAGTTAAATGACGGCGAAGGGGGGGGGGAGTGTAGGGGACACCACAGGAGGGGGCGTTTGAGCAGAGGGAACAGTGATAGAGAATAAAACGCAGTGATGGTCCGACCACGGGACATCAATCATGGAGGGAGAAGAAATCTGAGCTGTCAACGTGGGGGAAGATACCACGAGGTCTAAGGTGTGACCAGCAGCGTGGGTAGGACCTGTAACATGCAGGTGAAAAGCAATATCCTGAAAGAAATTTAAGAAAGCGAAATCTTTTTGCCGACTGGGGTTGTTTGCATGGATATTAAAATCCCCTAAGATGATAACATTTGGGAACTGCAAAACAATATCAGAAAGAAACTGAAGAATTCCTTCCCAGCGCTCAGTAGAGAGGGAAGGCGGGAGGTAAAGAAGAAGGAAGTAAAGTGGGGGAGAAGAAGGAAAATGGAGGAACAGAGACTCAGAAAGTACAGCAGAGGGGGACGTTATTTCTTCCAGAAGAAGAGCAGAACGATAGAGCAATGCCACCCCCCCCCCTCTACCTAATCGAGGAGCAGAGAGAGCCGAGAAACCAGGGGGCAAGGAGCTGGCCAAGACAGGGCTATCACCCTCCTTCAACCAGGTCTCCGTAAGAAAACAGAGATCAAGGGAGTGTTGAAGGATCATATCAGCTACCAATAAAGACTTAGACCTCAGAGAACGACAGTTTAGCAAGGAAACCTGATACACTTTGGCAGGGATTGGATTGACAGGTACAGGAACTGGAAAAGGTCGTTTGTGGAAGGACCGTATAGTTTTACAGAAAATTAAATTGCTATTGCAGCGAGCAAGAGAGCCAGGCAGACATTGAGTTGATAGCAAGGGGCGCCGCCCCCAAAAGACAGGAATAGCTGTCATACCTGAGGAATGGTCAGACTCCCAGATGTGAAAACCTAGAACGGCAAAGGAAATCCACAGGAAAAGAGCTCCAAGGAGCAAACGAGTAATATCCCACCGTGCCCTTGCCCCTCGCTCGCCCCAAGGAGCTCGACCAAGGAGCAGGACCTGCTCCTTGGTCGCGCTCCTTCGGCGTGCGCCCGCGGCGCGCGCCTCCACGGCGTGAAACGCCGTAGTCAGCTTGAATTTATAGGGCACTGGTGTACCTGGAGGGACCGCGACCGCGTGAACGCGGTCGCGTCACTTCCGGTTTTCACGGAGCAGGTCCGGAGGCACAGGGGAGGCACAGGAGAGCAGTTCACAGCAGGAGAAACCTGGAAAACAACACAGAAACAACTAACAAGTTGCCTCTCCATTCTGCACTCCAGGTAGGATTTTGATTCAAGTCTACACAAGGCACTTTCAAAATGATTCTCCCTGAGGCATTTCATGAACCTCTCTTTGAGGTCTTTACATTCACCGAAGTGGTCCAGCGGGAAAGCACCTTTGTCCGGGGGCCGAGGCGTGAAGCTCTTGGTGCCGAACGTCATCGCAGTCGACATGGTGCCACGGCTAAAAGCTAAAACAAGCGACGCTCTCCAGACTCCTGCCAAGCTCCCTGAATGCAAATCTTAAACCGCAACAAAAGACCGGATGGACTCTCAAAATATGCCAATTTTTGCAGATGATGGCCGCAAAAGCATCTTTCTGCTTTATGGCGGGAGGTAAATACTGCACCTTTGACAGAACATTGGCGAGCTCAGGGACATCAGCTACATGATTTGTACTGTTTTGTGTTAGATCAGCTTTGAGTGGCGAGTGGTGGGATTTTAATGTTGAGGTTAGTATAACGTGAACAGTCTCTGATCTATCACTGGTATATGGTTGGTCAAGGTGGTCTTAATCGACCTATTGAATGGCAGGGTTCTATTAGAAACCTGTCAGGGCTTTTTTGGAACTTTATTAAACATTGTTTCACACAGAATGCAGTGGGGAGGGGGAGCAGGGTTTAAGTCCTGTTCTTTAAATTTCCGTTCTTTAAATTCCTGTTCTTTAAATTCTTGCTCTTTAGAGTGACAAGCCTTAGTAGTTACTTTGGAGTGATGCTTTGTTTGTCTGTTTGATTGTTAATGTTTTAAGCATTTGATCATGTTAATATGAATGAATTTGGGGTAGTAAGAGAAACGTGTTAGGGTGTGATTGGTTTGTTTGTTGTTGAATGAATGATGAGAGGATTTTCTGAATGAAAGATGTGGTGTTGGTCTATTGGAGGCATAAAGTTACCGATGGGTATATGTTCAGAGGGTATTTAGAGCTAACTAGCATTAAGAAAGAAGAGAGAAGTAAACAGTTTGGTGAGTTTGACATAGAACCTCCTTTTTTAAAATTTTAGTTAAGTAGATAATCAGGCTCATTCCCTCCCGGACGTACATACCCTCTATACGTCCGGTTTGACATCTAGCCCTGCGGGATCAGAATTGCCATCAGTCCTGTACTAAGTTAGTCAGGGCTTTTAAATGGAGCCTGGGAAACTAGACGCAGGCGGGGGGAGACATCCATCCCTGCTATTCATAGCACAGAATTGGGCCCAATATGTTCAAATAATAAGCTTTTTGGTGTGTTTGTTATCAGCTACTTATTTCAGGTACAAGTTATGACATACAGTGGTAGTCCTTTGACAAAGCTGTTTTAATACGGTGAAACCAGCGACCAGGGTTAGGTTCCATTAAGCTGCCCTCATGGTATTTTCCATCTGTTTGAATGTCTTGAGCTATAGTGAGCTATGGTGTTTCACATCTGCCTAATGATATGGATAGCAAGTTAAGTACTGAGCTTTTATGATCTTTAAGGGGTATGTTTACTAAAACGTGCTAATGCTACCAGCGCTAGGTGCAGTGTTAACGTGAGCAATGCCATATAAGGAAGTGGGCGTACCGGCGTTGAAGTAGCAATGGCCGATTAACGCGCGATAGAGAGCACCTTGGCTCATTAACACGTGGTAACCTTAATTTCATGCCAGCACTGGGTTACAAGCTTAGAGGTGTAGCCCACTGGTTAATACAATGACTGCTGAGCCAGAGGTCATGGGTTCATTCTCTCAGATGTCCCATCTAATAAGGCTGTTCGAGGCGATCCCTTTTCCTGCCTGTAATACTCAGACACATCTCTACAATCTGTGCTGCCAGCAAAAACACCCTCACCTCAGTGCCGTAACCTAAGATGCCCCATAGGGCACAGTATAAAGTGCCCTGTCTGCCAAGGCACCTTATAATGTGCCCTATAGGGTGCCTTATATAGCACCTTGGCGGACAGGGCACTTTATACTGTGCCCTATAGGTTACGGCACTGAGGTGAGGGTGTTTTTGGCTGACAAAACAGATTGTAGAGATGTGTCTGACTTACAGAAATTAAAAGAAAATGCCTCTGACAGCCTTATTAAGCAGCACCACTGCAGGATAGAACTCATGACCTCTGCTTCTGCAGTCATTGCATTAACCAGTGGGCTACACTTCTATAGCTTTAAGCACAGTGATGGCTGGCTACAGAAAGACTGCAGATCACTGCACAAACTGTATGCTATGGTTACCAGGATAGGGTAAACCCACCAGTACCCATGATGCACTGCACATGCAGAACAGCAGTCTACATCTGATCACAGGATGGAGTATGAGTCTCCACAGCACCTCAACCAGGTAGTGGGAACTGACCGTGTGTGTTGCTGGCACAGAGTAGCTGCAGACCGTGACATCGTGGGGGTCCTGTGCTCACCCTGAGGGTGAGGTGGGTCACCCAGCACCAGATCCGCAGTACCCAGGTTGACTGAGATAGCCTTTACTGCAGGTGCCCATCAGTGGTAGTGTGTGGCAGGCATTCTTTGCAGACATACTTAGGATAATCTTGTGTTCCTCTGCATTCCCCAGTCACATCTAACTCTTGTGAACGATGAAGTACCTGGAATAGTGCATATCCAGTGTGGTTGCCATGGTCATGTGTTGTAAGAATAGGGTGTGTCTGGACTCACATGTGGATTATGTAGCACCGGGTATCATATTCTCTGGATCAAAGTGGTGGACAGGATCTACCCCCAACAGACCCACACTCAAGATCTTTGCAATGGAGGGGCATGATGAAGGACTCTGGGACCAGCAACCCCAGTCCAGTTGGTGAATCGACACTGTCCATCACAGGTGATGCAGAACTGTACTTATGATATAGAGCACAGGCAGTAGGCCTGGCAAAGCTCAGCTATCCTGCCCCCACCCCCACCCCCTGGCAATCACCAGCAGAGGGCACAGTGTTCCATCCATACATATGCTAAACAGCAGACAGTCTGCTAGCCAGTATATATTCCCAGAAGAACTATGTGCAGCAAGATGTGGGATGTAAGCACAAACACCAAGCAGGTATATCAGTGATTAGGGCCCCAGAAAAAAGAACTCAAAGATATCACTGAAAAGAAGCAGTGTATAGCACTATCTGGAAACCTAGACATGCCATGGTCACTGCTCAGTCAAAGTGAGAGAGACCTCCCAGCATGACATGCTGTGGCCACCCTGTCCGTGCAGATGGTGGTCGGCCACTACCATAACCCAGTCATTGTCCTATGCCCTGTGCAGATGCATCCTGCCCAGACCGCCCTGTCCAGCCCATACCCACAATACCTTGCTCCTCATTATGCACATTGACAGGCTAACACTGGAAACTGTGCAAGCATTGTGAGCTCTCCAAGGTGTAGGCAGCTACAAAACACTGGATAGACATGCACACACTCCCACACCTATTTCAGCATTGTGCAAAGATAGAGGTGGTTGGCAGCCCTGGCCACCACACCAATCCTGGGCACAGTGCAGGCATTGCTAAGGTACTGTTAGGGTCAATCTCCAGGGTGGTAAACACTGTCAGAGAACAGAAAAGAGGAAACACACTCCACATATATCAGAAAGGTTGCTATGATGAATCTCTCTTAACAAATTGTGCTTAATTTAGGATTTGTTATCTGAATTAATCATAGCAACCTTTTCATATATATGGAGCATGTTTCCATGTTTATGACGGCATTGCTAAGGTATGCAGGTGCTAGTCGTGGTAGCTGATGCTCCGTGCAGGGCCCAACAGCCTGACCCTCCATGGGGCTTTGAATAGTGGAGCCTGTGGGTGTTTGTGCCCCTGTTGGCTGATGCTCTAGGGCAGAGGTTCCCAACTCCGGTCTTGTAGGGGGCCAAACACCATTCAGGTTTTCAGGCTGTCCCTAATGAATATGCATGAGATGCATTTGCATACAATGGGGGCAGTGCATACAAATGCATCTCATGCATATTTATTAGGGACAGCCTGAAAACCTGAATGGTGTTTGGCCCTCCAGGACTGCAGTTGGGAACCTCTGCTCTAGGGAGTGCATATGTTTATGGTGTATGTGCTCTGTAGGGTAAAATATAGGGGCAGGTCTGCAGGAAAAACAGCTGGTCTGACCCAGTATGGCATATCTTATGTTCTTATGCCAGCATGGTTTAAAGGTGAGGTCAGAGAGGCTGTTGTTGCCAAAAAAGCATCTTTCAGGAAATGGAAAAAAGAGCCAAATGATGAAACCTGGAAACAGCACAAGCACTGACAGGTCAAATGCAAGGCATTGATAAAGAAGGCAAAGGGAGAATTTGAGAAGAAGCTTGCTGCGGAAGCAAAAACGTGAAATAAAGATTTTTTTCAAGTACATTCATAGCAAAAAACCTGTGAGAGAGTCAGTTGGACCACTAGATGATAGAGGAGTTAAAGGGGCACTAAGAGGCAACAAGGCAATAGCGGAGAGACTGAATGAATTCTTTTCTTCGGTCCTAACTGAGGAAGATGTAGGGATGTTACCCATGACTGAAGTGGTATTTAAAGGTGCGGAAGAATTGAAGGAAATATCGATACATCGGGAAGATGTATTACAACGATTAGATAAACTGAAGAGTAGCAAATCACCCGGGCCGGATGGTATACATCCAAGGGTGTTGAAAGAACTGAAATATGAGATTGCAGACCTGCTATTAGTAATCTGTGAACTATCATTAAAATCATCTCTAATACCTGAAGATTGGCGCATCGCCAATGTAATACCAATTTTTAAAAAGGGTTCGAGGGGTGATCCGGGAAACTACAGATTGGTGAGCCTCACGTCAGTACCAGGAAAAATGGTAGAAACCATCATAAAGAATAAAATTACTCAGCATGTAGATAGTCATGGCCTAATGGGAGACAGCCAACATGGCTTTAGACAAGGAAGATCTTGTCTTACTAATCTGTTATGTTTTTTTGTAAGTGTGAATAAACAGGTGGACAAAGGTGAGTCGGTTGATATAGTGTATCTGGACTTTCAGAAAGCCTTTGACAAGGTCCCTCATCAGAGACTTTTGGCAAAACTAGAGTCATGGGATAGGAGGAAGTGTACTACTGTGGATCAGGAACTGGTTAAAAGATAGAAAGCAGAGGGTTGGGCTAAATGGCCAATTTTCCCAATGGAGAAAGATGAATAGTGGTGTACCCCAGGGATTTGTGCTGGGTCTGCTGCTTTTTGACATATTCATAAATGACCTGGAAAGTAGAATAACGAGTGAGGTTATCAAATTTGCAGATGACACAAAACTATTTAAAGTTGTTAAAACCCAAGAGGATTGTGGAAAATTGCAAGAGGATCTTGATAAATTGGAAGACTGGGCATCAAAATGGCAGATGAAATTTAATGTGGACAAGTGCAAAGTTATGCACCTAGGGAAGAACAACCCAAACTATGGTTACACAATGCAAGGTTCCACATTAGGAACCACCACCCAGGAAAAACATTTAGGCATCATTGTGGATAACATGTTAAAACCCTCGGCCCAGTGTGCAGCGGCAGCCAAGAGAGCAAATAGAATGCTAGGTATCATAAGGAAAGGAATGAAAAATAAAACAAAAGATATTATAATGCCTCTATACCGTTCCATGGTGAGACCGCACCTTGAATATTGTGTGCAATTCTGGTCACCGTATCTTGAAAAGGATATAGCATTATTAGAAAAGGTTCAGAGAAGAGCCACCAAAATGGTAGAGGGGATGGAAGGATACTCCTTTGAAGAAAGGCTTAGAAGGTTAGGGCTCTTTAACCTGGAAAAGAGACGGCTGAGGGGAGATATGATAGAAGTCTATAAATTAATGAACGGAGTGGAACGGGTAAACGTAGATCGATTGTTTACGTTATCAGAATATAGTAAGACTAAGGGGTCTGTTTACTAAACATTCCTAATGTGCGGGGCCGCGGTAGTGTGCCTGTGCCATATAAGGAGTGGGCGGTTCAGGCAGAGAAAAGAAAAAAAACGGGAGTAAGCGATCGCACATTTGCGCGGGGCGCTATTGTGCGCCGTGCATAATAGTGCGTGGGAAGGCTAAGTGGCGTCCTGATGTGCATACACAAAGGAGCAGAGCCATAGTACAATGGTTAAGACACTGACTGTGGGTGCAGCTGCCATGGGTTCAATTCCCCATTGTGCACAACAAAAAGGGCTGGCTGAGGCATTAACTGTAATGGGTAAAAGTGCTTTAGGAGGCATATTAATTTTGGGCGGCATAAGGCGGTGCACTGTTAATTTTGGGCGGCATAAGTCGGTGCGCAGATGCCCAAGCATAGGAACAGAGCCACAGCACAATGGTTAAGACACTGACCAATGGTGCAGAGATCAAGGGTTCAATCCCCCACAGTGCCCAATGAAGAAGGCTCACTGAGGCAGTGTGTATTATGGGGATGAGTGCTGTAGGGGGCAATCTATTTTTATTTCAGTTATCACTACTAGCAAACGCACTCACAAAGCGTGTTAACATAAGGCGGCCCATAAGGCACATGTTAAAGTTCACTGTCCGCCAAGGCACCCTTGAATGTCCCCTATAGGGCACCATATATGTTGCGTCACAGGATAATGTATAGTGCACCTTATATGGACGGCAACCATAAGGTGCCCTATAGGGTGCCCTATAAAGCACCCTCAGAGGCACCTTATGGGTACAGTACACTGAGGGTGTGTTTGATGGCAGCAACATATGTACATTAAATCTAAAAAAGCTTTGGACAACCCTATCAAATAACCCCACTGTGGGCTCAAACCCATTACCGCTGGCTCCACAGGCAGTGAAGTAACCATTGGGCTACAGCTATATAGCTGCCAGCAAGCCCCTGGCTGGCTGCAGAGAGCCTGCATGTCACCACACAGACAGTCTGCTGTGGGAACCAGGATAGGGTTAGGCCACCCATACCCATGATGCACTGCACATGCAAATCAGCTGTCCACAGATGAACACAAGATGGGGAATGCACCCCAACAGCTCCCCGGCCTGGTAGGGGGACGTGTCCGTGTGCACCCACACAGCACCTTGGCCTGGTAGGAGGTACTGACCGGGTGTTTAATTTGCACAGAGTAGCTACACACAGTCACACTGTGCGGGAACTGTGCTCACCCTGAGTGTGCGATGAGGCGCCCTGGACCAGGTCCACAGCACCCTCCATGGCTGAGAGAGGCCATGGCAGAGCTCCAAAACAGTCGTAATCTGTGAGATAGGTAGTTTCTGCAGGAACACCTTGGATATCTCTGTCTGTCTCAGTCAGGGGGAACCCCACGGACCCCCAAGGTGGGCTATGTACCACCAACCCCCCCCCCCCCCCCCCACACGCCAGCCGAGGGTGGCAAACAGGCAGGGTCTCCTATCAACAGATCCCCATTCTGCACGCACACACACACACACACACCCCACCACACCCCCCCCCCTTGCAATGATGGCAGCAGAGTGGACCCCCCCCCCCTGCAATGATGGCAGTAGAGTGGACCATCAACCCCAGTCCTGTTGGGGAACAGACACCCTACAGGGCAGTCCAAGCAGCCCCACACACACCCAGACCACAATATCAGACAGACAGTAGGCCTGGATATGCTAAGATGCACCCCACCACTATCTGATATTCCCCTGCATCAAGCCATCAGCCACTGCACCCTGCAAGGCACTCCAGCAGGGCACATACCAGCTGTGAACAGTCTGCTGGTTAGGCCCACTGGAAATGCATGCACCCACAACTGGGATGGCAGCACACACAAGCAGATACATCAGTGACTAGGCCTCAACAGGTGACCCATATATATCACATGAGGGAAGTGCTATGAAGCACTATGAGGGTGCCTAGCCATGCTGCCATCACTGCACAGTCAGGGTGGAGTGAAAGCCCAGCAGCACATACAGAGGTCACCCTGTCTGTGGAGGTGGTGGACGGCCACTACAATGTCCCTGCCAGTGCCCTATGCCCTGTGCAGATGCATCCTGGCCAGCCCACCCTGTCTGAGCTATACCCATGGTACCTTGCTGCTCATTATGCACATCATCAGGCCAAAACTGTGGACAGTGTTTGCAGCCAACACACACTGTATAGACAGACACACACTCCCACACGTATGCCATCATTGTGCTACTATAGAGGGGTTCAGAATCCTTGCCCACCACACCAGTCCTGGGCACAGTACAGGCATGGGTATGGTATGCAATACCGTTGGGGGTCCCTCCCTAGGGTGGTAAACACTGTCAGGGGCCAGACCTGACGCACACACCGCAAACATCAGATAGATTATTATGATGGAGCTCATAGAGCAGACTGTGCGTAACATAGGGATATCTATCTGCCAGTACTCATAGCAAACGTTTGAGAGCTGTGTACCATATACCCTGGTGTAGGGTGACATTGCTAAGGTATGCAAGTGCTGGTATTGGGAGATGCACGCAGGGCCCAATGTCCTGCCTCACCAGGAGGCATTGGCCAATGGGGCCTGTGGGTGTGGGTGTGGGTGTGTCTGTCTCTGTTGGCTGCTGCTGTACGGCAGAGGTTCCCAAATCCAGTCCAGGTTTGCAATACACTGGTTGGGGTTTCCTGCTGTCCCTCATGAATATGCATGAGCTACATCTACATGCCATGGGGGTGATGCATAGATATACAGCACGGTTCTTTGTATGAGTGGCAGCATGGAACCTGAATGGTGTGTGGTCCTCCAGGACTGCATTTGTGAGACTCTGCTCTAGGTAATGCCCCTGGTCATGGTGTCTGTGCTTGGTGGTGTAAAAGATAGGCGTATGACCAATGTGTATATCCCCAGCAATAAAGGATTGCCCTTACTAACATGGTTTAGTTGTGGGGAAAATATGTGGACAGGAATGGCAGTAGCCCCAGCTGGGCTTTGAACCTGTGACCTTTTGCTCCTGCACACAGTGTCTGTGTGCACTGCACCACTGTGTTGCCACAGATGTGCTGAATTCCCTGGGAAGTCCATGACTGTACATCCGACAGGGCCTATGTTGCAGTGGACGTGCCAGCCTGCACATGGCTCGGCCACTGTCTTCTGTGGCTAGCAGCCACTGCCCCCTCCACCACCTGTACCCTACCGCCAACATGCTGGCATGTCCGTATCTTGGAAAAGCATATGACCTGATTGAGTTGTGGCACTCCAGGACTGCATTTGGGGGACTCGGCTGTCGGTAATGCCCATTGTTATGGTGTGTGTGCGGTGTTGGGTACAAAATGGGTGTGTGAACCATGCTTATGTTCTCTGCAATAAAGGAGTGTCTTTACTATCTCTGTTTAGTGGTGGGTAAAATATGGGGACTGGGTTGGCAGGAGCCCCAGCTTGGATTTGAACCTATGACCCTCTGGTCCTAGAGGTACTGCCTCTGTCTGCTGCACCACACTGTGGCCACAGTGATAGTGCAGTCCCTGGGGGTGGGAAACCTGACCAAAGGAGTCAAAAACCCTGCTCTGCACATTTGTACTGTGGGCTCAGTCACCTTGTCTGGTGACAAAAGTGCAAATAAACCCCTCAACCGACCACGACGAACTGGGGATAAATATAACCAAGCTGGGCAACAGTGATATTAATGGGCAACCATAGCAAACACTCCCAGGAAGGCTCAGAAAAAAGGAAATGGTTTTTGGAAGGGTCTCTGCTCCGTAGCCCCTTCCATACTTCATTTCATTTTTTTGGAGCTTTCCTGGGTGTATTTCTTATGTTTGCCCATTAATATCAGGGTTCCCCAGCTGACTTCCTATTTTTAATATGTTTGTTTGGGTCTTTTTCTATCTTTATTTGCACTTTTGTTCTGTGCACATGTATCACACTGCTCACGTTTTGCAGGTTTCCCCGGTTTCCCTGTACATTGCTGACGGAAATGGTTTCTCTTCCCTTTAAATGCCCTCTACCGTGAGTGTTTCACTCGCGCTATTTTTAACCTGCAAATTCGTCCCCGATACTGTGCGGGGAGCCTCTCCCCTCCCCTTCCCCGCCCATTGACCCCGTCTCTCCGCCCCTCGGGAGCCTTCCTCCGCCCTCAGAATGCCTTTCCACGCCTCTATCGGACATTTGCGGGCCGGGTACTTGTGCGGGGCACGTTAGTGCGGCGCGCAATTGTGCGGGGCCCACGCGCACTTGTGCAGGGCGTTTAAGAGCGTTTCTGAGCGTTTGAGTGCCGCGTTTCCGTGCGCTATTGTGCGGCACGCAATTGTACGGCTTTTAGTAAACATGCCCCTAAGGGACATGCAATGAAGCTACAGGGTAAACTATTTAAGACTAATAAAAGAAAATATTTTTTCACTCAACGTGTAATCAAACTCTGGAAATTGTTACCGGAGGATGTATTAAAGCCTGTTAGTGTAGCTGGGTTTAAAAAAGGTTTGGACAAGTTCCTGGAGGAAAGGTCCATAAACCATTATTAAGAAGGGACCCAGGATATCAATGCTTGACCCAGTACAAGCATTGCGGAACCTGTGCCTTTTGGGGATACTGCTGGGTACGTATGACCTAGATTGGCCACTGTTGGATTCAGGATACTGGGCTTGATGGACCTTGATCTGACCCAGTATGGCATATCTTATGTTCTTATTTCTTATGTTCTTGAACCTGTGACTTTCTGCCCCTGAACACACTGGCTGTGTGTACTGCACCAAACTGTGGCCACAGAGGCAAGTCATTCCCTGAGGATACCATGAATATTCTTCAGACAGACCTTGTCTGTTGCACTGCACGCCACCCACCTAAACAGGGCTTTGCCTTGGTCTGCTGTGGGCAGATGCCACTGCCCCCTCCACCACCAGCAGCCCTCCCCCACCATGCTGACATGCCCTTATGCCGGTGGTGCTAGTGGTGCGCAGTCCCAGGCCATCCACTGTGCCATTAGGCGACTGCATATGGTGTGGGGTCTGGGTAGGGGTGCCTACATAGATATACACGCTTCTCCCTGGTACCACCTGCCAATGTTATTGGCCCTTTCGGGTACCTGCTGTGTACTGTCCCCTGGATGGGACACTGGCACACACACTCATGGGCATTTTTGACGTTGGTCAGTTGCTGTCTTGCTTATTTTCTGTTTCTGCATTCCTATGTGCAACCTAGGCATCTGTCTAGTCCACCCTGTGCCCCATCTGCCCCACTGCATGTCCCACCTGTAGCCCCCTGTACCCCATTTTCAGCCTTACCATAGTGTCCTTTTGTACTTGGGCACTATGAAGTTGCTGCACATTTAGCACCACTATCACTTTTCTGGGTCTCCCTGCCTTTGCTGTACATTGCTGACTTAAATGGTCCTCTCTCCTGCAATTGTGCCTCTAACGCAAGGTTTTCAATCACGGTAATGTTCTGCCCTACATTTCACAGCGTTAGTGTGCCTGGAGCCTCTCACCGCCCACTCTCCGCAGATTGACCCCTTCTCTCCGCCCTCTGGAAAGACTTACTCCGCCCTCCGTGTGCCTTAACGCCGCCGGAGATGTTATCGTGAGAAACGTTACTTTATCACACAATAACGTTACTTTATCGTGCGATAACATCGCCGCTGCGACGTTATCTCTGTTTAGTAAACATACCCCTAAATTTTGATACTATGTGAACAGAGCTTGGAGTTACTATTTAAAGAATTGCACGCTGGTTGATGACAGTGATGGGTGGTTTGACATGTGTTTCATGTTGCCAGTAAATCCACCTATTGAGCTCTGGATGGTGCTCTTACACATGGATCAAGATTGTTATGTATAAGGAATTTTTTCAATGATAATCTTAATTAAATAATTTTGATGAGATTTTAAGGAATATTAAGAGTTTTGTATGAGTTGGATCGATACGATAATAGCAGCTATGGGTACCAGTCTGTCAACAATGAGCCACCTGACTGAAGACAAAACACAATTTAGAACAACTATCCAGAGAGTCTCCATGAGTCGACACCAACTCGATGGCACTTAACAACAACAACATGAGTTTTTTTAGCACAGGTGCCATTATTTCTTCATATTCATGAAGCAAGCATGCACATAAATCTTCCCATCCCTAGCAGAGGCATTCCCAGGGTTGAGAATGAGGAAGGATTAGTGTTTGCAAATATACTTTTTTCAAATATTTCTGTGTGCATGTAAAATAAGCCAGGAAACGTTGTGTACTGATTTGCCAGGTTTAAAAGCCTGCATGTACTTTCCATTCAGCAATTTTCACAATGGAAAGCACAGACATACTTCTCTTTGGAAACCGGCGTAACTTCCAGCTTTGGAATATACTGTGTTTCTATGCAACCTGGGAATGCTGTTTAAAATTACCCTCTACGTGCCCTTCAAAATTATCCCTCAAGGGGACACTGTTCACTAATCTTCCTAGAAGGAAAGTACAGGGGTAATTTTGTACCACATAATTGTTCTCATCCTTTTCCTTTGAACATTTTCATTGGTACAAAGGATCAAGTAACTTTTCATGGGTAAACTTTCATGGAAAGTAACATGCACAGATCTGAAAATGCAAAATGTATTCCAGAAACACCAAAATCATTCCAATGTCTCTCATCCATTCGGCTAAAAAATAGATGCTATGGAACCCTCTTATACTTTAGGCTTGATCGATTGAAAGCAATTTTCAGGCAACCAAGTTACCCAGTAAATAACTTTGGAGCAGATTTTCCATAGCACTTATCCTGTCAATAGCACCTGTTAAGCAGAGAAGTGTCGGCCAGTGAGATATTCAACAGCATTATACATAGAGTGACGCTGAATATGTCTTCTGTATTATCCAGAATATGAAGGTGGTCTGAGAGCTTGGGCAGAGTTCAGGGTTATCTGCTTAGTGACAATATTCAGCAAAAAGTCTGTTCTATTTTTATCCTGTCGGATATCTTGATAGTGGGCTTAAAATCACCACTCTCTGGCTGGCGCCAGTAGTGACCAGCACTGAAATATACAGATTGTCACACTGGCTGGTGTTTAACAAAATGATGGTCATGCTTAAATATTGAACTCTTGGGGCCCAGTTTTCAAAGGCATTTACACGGGTAACTGTCCTAGTTACCTATGTAAATGCTGTAGCCGAGATTTTCGAAGGGTACCTACATGGATAGTGTCCTTCAAAAATCCTGGATTTGTCCCTAACGTGACCAGATGTTATGCGGTTAGCATCAGGCGTGTTAGGGGCAGAACAGGGGCATAGGGAAGGGCTAACTGGTAGCACCGATTTTTGATGCTACCCGCTTAGCCCTCTGTGCCTTAAATATAGGCAAGGTTTTTTCTCGCCTATCTTTCAGGTGCAGGGGCTAAGTGGGTAGCATCGAAAACCGGTGCTACCCGACTAGTTCCTCGGGCTTCTGGAGTGTTCGGCGAGACCTAGCTTTTCAATGCTGGGGCCGCATATGACCCCGTCATTAAAAATCCAGGTTAGGTGGAACGGGAGGGGCGGGCTATACGCCGATGCGTCACATAGGGGTAATGTTACTAAACTGCGGTAATCGTACATAACGCACGTTATGTAATGTTAACAATCATAAGCGCATCATAACACGCGTTATGCTGCGCTTACGATCGCTAACGTTACATAACGCGCGTTATGATGCGCTAACAATCATAATGCCCAGTGGCGCGGTAAAACACCGCAGAAGGTGGAGAGAGGGCGGAGAGAAGGGGTCAGTGGGCGGAGAGTGGGCAGGGAGAGGCTCCCTTCACACTAATGCGCTGATCTGAAGAGCTGAATTCCAACGCGAATGAAAACCTGCCGTTAAATGCACATTAGAGGGGAGAGAGACCCTTTCAGCAACAGCAATGTACAGCCCAGGCAGGGAAACCAAAATAAAGTGATAAGTGTGATACATGTGCACAGAACAAAAGGGCACAGAAACACTGAAAATGACCCCAACAAACTGGAAAAAAACAATAACCAAGCTGGCCAATGGTGGTATCAATGAGAAACATCAACCCCTCCCCCCCCCCCCGAGTAAGCTCCATAGAACAGATATAAATCGTGGAAGGGTCTATACGCCGTCCCCATACAAGGTGAAGGAGCCCACAGTGAAATAGCGCTGCTCAGGGTTTTCCCCACCATCGGACAGGTGCACATGTCCCGCAACATCAGGGCGGGCATGTCGGAACGGCAACTGGACAGATGCCGGAGAAGGGGATACAGAGGGCTGCAGGCGGCACATGCTGTGGTGGAGCTGGGCCACAGTGCGGACTAGGGTGATGCCTAGGTGGCCCATACAAATGCTGAAACAGTAGAGCAGCCAGACAGCAACTGCTGAAGGCCCAACATGGGCACGAGCGTGTTTCCCACAGTGTCACAGGGGATAGTACCCAACAGCTACCCCCAAGGGCACGGAACATTGGCAGGCGGGGCTGGGGGGAGCGTGGACTTCTATGCAGGCACCCCTACCCCAGAACCCGCACCATAGGCAGCCGCCTACCTGCACACTGGATGGCCTGAGACTGCGCACCACCAGCACCACCAGCAGAAGGGCATGTCAGCATGGTGGCTGAGGAATACTGGTGGTGGAGGGGGCAGTGGCAGCTGCCCAGAGCAGACCGTGGCCAAGCCCTGTGTAGGTGGGTGCCGTGTACTGCAATAGACGGGCCCCGTCTGACGAACAGTCATGGTATCACCAAGGAATGTACTGACTCTGCGACAACAAGGTGGTGCAGTGCACAAAACCAGTGTTTTCAGAAGCAGAGGATCACAGGTTCAAGTCCCAGCTGTGGTTCTTGTCAACCCAGTCCCCATATTTTACCCACTACTATAACGTGCTAATACAGACAGCACCTATATTGCAGATGATGTAAACATGCCCAAGACACCTACATTTTACCCTACAGAGCACAGACACCATAAACATGCACATTACCTAGAGCAGAGTCTCCCAAATGCAGTCCTGGAGGGCCAAACACCATTCCAGTTCCATGCTGCCTCTGATAAAGATGCCTGTGCTGCATTTCTATGCGCCACCCCCATGGTATGCAGATGTATCTCATGCATATTCATGAGGGACAGCATGAAAACCCGAACAGTGTTTGGCACCGCAGGACTGGAGTTGGGAACCTCTGCCGTAAAGCAGCAGCCAACAGGGGCAGACACACCTGCACCCACAGGCCCCATTATCCAAAGCCTCCTGGAGAGGCAGGACATTGGGCTCTGCGTGCATCTCCCAATACTAGCACTTGCATACCTTAGTAATGCCACCCTAAACCTGGGAATATGGTACACATCTTTAAAGAGGTTGCTATGATTACTGGCAGATAGCAATTCCTAGGTTAAGTACAATATTCTGAGTGAGCTGCATCATAGCAACCTTTCTGATGTCTGTGGAGTGTGCTACAGGTCTTGTGTCTGACAGTGTTTACCAACCTGGGGAGTGACTCCTACAGTATTGCGTACCATAGCCATGCCTGCACTGTGCCCAGGACTGGTGTGTTGGCCTGGGCTGCCCAACACCTCTATAGTTGTACAATGCTGGCATAGGTGTGGGGAGTGTGTGTCTGTCTATCCAGTGTGTGGTGGCTGCCAACACCCTCCACAGCCCACACTGCTAGCACTGTTGCCAGTATTGGCCTGCCAATGTGCATAATGAGGAGCAAGGTACTGTGGGAAAAGCCTGGATAGGGTGGCCTGCCCTGGCCGCATCTGCACAGGGCATAGGGCAATGGCTCTGACATTGTAGTGCCCGGTACCACCTGCACAGACAGGGTGGCCATAGCATGTCCTGCTGGGCGGTCAGTCTCACCCTGACTGAGCAGTGACCATGGCATGTCTAGGTTCCCCCATAGTGCTGTATAGCACTTTCTCATGTGATATATGTGGGCTTTCTTTTGGGGCCCAATCCTTGACTTATCTGCTGGGTGTGTGTGCTGACGTCCCCATTCTGGGTACATGCAGCTCCTCCAGGACCATGCACTATGGACTAGCTGGCGGACTGTCTGCAGCTAATATGTGTCTTGCTGGAACACCGTGCAGTGGCTGGAGGTTTGCTGCTGGAGAATGTCAGATAATGGTGGGGGTCAGCTGAGCATTTCCAGGCCTGCCGTCTGTCTACTATTGCGTTATGGATGTGTACCACTCTGTCTGTTCCCCAGCAGGACTGGGGTTGATGGTCCCCTCTACTGCTACCATTGCAGGGAGGTAGACTGTGGATCTATTGGTGGGTGATCCTGTTTCCCACCCTGAGCCCCAGAGGGTGGGTTGTGTGGTGGTACATGATCTGCCCATGGGTCCATACACTTCCCCTCCCCTCTCCTCCCTCCCCCCCCCACTGTTTATTTGCATTTGTTACTTCTTCTTACTTCCACAGATGCAGGATCTGCAGGGTTTTGGAGAAGTAGCATGAACCCTCCCCACACCCACCCCCCTGAAAGAAAGGGGTTCAAATACCACTGAAACTCCTTGTGGACTTCAGCAAGCCACTTAACCCTCTATTACCTCAGGTACAAAACTTAAATTTCAAGCCCTCTGGGGACAGGGAAGTAACTACTGTACTTTAATGCAACTTGCCTTGAACGTTGTGATAAGGAAGCTTATCATAGCTCAGGAAGGAGCTATAGAAAAGGTGAAGTGACTCTGAACAAGCAACCTGTCAGTTCTGGTAGAAATAAGAAAACACAATTTTCCCATAAAAGACTACCAGTCCCAGAATGCACCAGGTTTCCAACAGCCATTAGAGGAGCTGAAGTGGGGAAACGTGTGTTCAATCAGGAGGGCTATGAGGTAATCCCTAAGCACTCATCTCAAAGGGCAGGGCCTGATTCAGCACAGCTGCGCTGTATTAGGGGGAGCACTCATCTAGGCAGAATAAGAGTAGAGTTTATTCTACAGATGACCATCTTCATGATCACCTTGGATATCCAGAGAAGGATCATCAGTTTCATCTGAAAGATCATCAGAGGCAGAAGCCAAACCGGATGGACAGAGAGGGAAAGAGACCCTCTGGAAGAAAGAGGAGAAAAGCCTTTGAGAGGTCTAGAAGAGTCCAAAACAGTACGTATACTGGGAGGTATTCCAAGGGCCAGCATACACCATTGGACTGGGGAAAGCCAGAGGAATGGTGCTGCAGAGCTAGGAATCACCAGAGGCTACCTGTGAGGGAGACGGCTGCACGTGGAAGGGACCCTAAGACCTGTGCCAGAAGGTATGTGAAGAGAGATCCAGTGTCCAGGGATCTGGATTGGAAGGCTGGACATAAGAACTGGACTACATACTGGCCAGGCTATATAGAGAGGAACTCTAACAGCAATGGAAGCTCAGGTATGAACACTGATCTATGCCCTAGCTATAACCTTGAAAGACAGCAGGGAAACAAGTATTCTCCTGAAAATGCTCCATTGAGAGATTCATCTGTGCCAATCCATGATATTGAACCCATGCTTGTTGAACAAGGGGGAATAATAGCAGATGAAGATCCTATTTATATGGACTGTTCTCTGTCTAAACTCCGTTGGTAACTTTCTGTTATAAAGTACAGCAACCATCACAAAGAAATACAAATTTGTTCTTTAATCTACCCAGAAAAACTCCTGAAGCAGGATTTGACCCACACAGTAGAAAGCAAGCCAGCTAAGGGGTTTCAACTGGATAACTGCTAGCAATTAAGCCTTACCTAATTGCTTGTGAGCTAGGAGAGAATCACTTCTGTATCTATGTGGGAAGTAATCAGAAGTTAACCTGAAAAGAACAGTTTGTGTCTTGCTTTGTGGCTTTTCATTTGTTGTTTTCCTGATTTTGACTTTGTTTTTCCAAGTTAACACTGAAAGCAAGTAACCTAATTTATGTGCTACCAAGCATATCTGTGTTGGGAGAAATAACCCCATAAATAAATATCTTATTGGCTTTACCCAAGAGCACAACTAAATTATTGTCAGCAGCTGTGTCTGGTATGAATGAACTACATTGCCCACAATACCTTGCAAATCATATAGAAATATGCACTTGCCAAGAGTGTGAAGATTCTCACCCAGGCAGCCGTCTGACAAATGGCGTAGTTTTTCGGATTGCTTTTGCACAAAGGGGATTTACTTGCTGAGGATTACAACTACAGTTCAAGTTTAAAGCTGGAAAAAAAAAAAAGATTTTCCCTCAACTACACTTTGGAGGAAAAGGGGTTGTTCCAGAAAGCTGTCCCAGGAGGAAAAGACCCTGTGCAGAGCTGGATTCATCACTAGCACAAGGTAATAAGTACCTGGGCATGTTTAGTGGTGGATGGGAGTAAGCACAGGGGTAATTGAGAAAAAAAAAAGAGTGTAGGAAAAAACACCTGTTTGGAAGGTGGTGCACTGTGTTTTTTTTTCTTGTATTTTCTTACAGGGTTCAAGATGGATTCAAAGGAACTAGCTCAGTGGATGGCAGCCCAGTTCAGCAGGCAGCAGGAGCTAGCACAGCAGGCTCAGGACACTGCTATGAGAGCCTTAATGGACCAGCAGAAGCCAGTGCTTGATCTGGTGCAGAACCAAAGTGGAACAGATGCAAGACCAGCAGTGAATACTGGTACACCACATGTGGACAGTGTGGGACTCAATCAAGGGATTGGGGCATTTAGTTTTGGGAAGCTAACTCCAGATGATAATGTTGATGATTTTCTAGAGTCTTTTGAAAGAGTGGCACAAGCATTAGCATGGCCAGAGACCCAGTGGGCAGTAAGGCTGGCAGCCTCATTAACTGGAGAGGCGCTTGCAGCTTATAGAGCAATGCCAGCAGCCCAGGCTTTGAATTATAAGGATGTAAAGGCTGCTATTAGAGATCGCCTAGGGTTGTCTATTTCAGAGTATAGGCGAAGGTTTAGAGCTGTTACATTGAGAGTGGGTGAGACACCCAGGGCTCTGAGTCAGAGAATCAGAGGTTTAACTGTAAAATGGTTGGAGCCTGAGCAAAAGACGGTAGAAATGTTATTAGATATTATAATGCTTGAACAATTTATGTCTGGGGTGCCTAAAGATTTACACACTTTCCTTATACAGCAAAATTGCCAAAATCTTGGAGAGGCAACCATGCTAGCAGAGAGATTCTTGGAAGCCACGCAGGCTTGCCATAGAATGGGTGGCCCTCTGAAGACTGATGCTGAAGCAAGATGTGCTGTATCAGAAAAGAAAATAATTAAAAATGTTTCTGAAAATGAATGTACTGTATCAAACCAGATGACACAGTGGAATAGAAAGAAATGTTTCAAGTGTGGAAAATGGGGACATTAGGAAAGAGATGCCAGACACACACTAGCTTAATGGGTGTGGATTTAAAACAGCCCAAAGAAGGATTTCTTTTGATGGTTGATGTGCAAGGAATTACCACAAATGCTTTGTTAGACTCTGGGGCAGACCAGAGTATGATGTCAAAAAGGCTTTGGAAGAGGATAGAGGCCCAAGAAGGATTTGTGCCTAAAACCCCTGAAAGCCAAGTTCACATCAGATGCATTCATGGTGCTGCAACATCATATCCCACCTATAGGCTAAAGGTTAAGTGCCTGGGGGAACAAGAGGAAGTCCTGTTAGCAGTGGTGCCTAGGCTACCCTTTGATTTGGTTCTAGGAAGAGACTGGCCAAGATTTAAGCAGGGTCTAGTGGAAGGACTAGGAAAGAAGGAGGGAGAAGGTTTAATGGTAATAGCTCCCGGGCCTTTATTTGGAAGTCCTCAGACCCCAGCTAAAAAGATGGTTTAAGCGTCCAGAAGACCAAGCTACCCCAAAGCAGACATTCGTCCTAAAGTACCATAGGGTCACAGAGAAGGCCCAAGCTCCTTAGCGGGCAACCCCTCAAGCTGCTGGGTTTGACCTGTGCAGCATAGAAAATGTGACTGTACCTAGCCAAGGGAGAGCCCTGGTTGACACCGGTCTCCAAGTGGAAATACCTATTGGATGTTATGGGAGAGTAGCCCCACGGTCCGGATTAGCCCTTAAATATTTCATCGATGTGGGTGCGGGAGTAATTGATCCAGATTACAGGGGCAATATTAAAGTTCTGTTATTTAATTTTGGACAGAATGATTATCACGTGAAGACAGGAGACAGAATTGCCCAATTGATCTGTGAGAGGCTGGGTTTTCCACCTGTGGAGGAGGTCACATCCCTGGAGAATTCTGAACGTGGAACCAAAGGCTTTGGTTCTACTGATGTCAAAGGGGTTAAAAGCCTAGCTGCCACCTGTGCCTGAGAGAGGGAGGTGAATGAAGAGGAAGATTTGGGACCCCAGGTATCTGATTGTAAAGAAAAATCAGAGCCCCAAATAGGTGAGGACCTGACAGTGGTACAACAGGAAGAAATTAGGAAATTGCTTAAAGAATTCCCAGATGTGTTGACACCCATACCTGGGGAGACACATTTGGTTGCCCATGAAATAATAACTCCACCTGGGAAATTAGTTTGTCAAAGGCCATACCGCTTGCCTGAAGCCAAGAGACAGGAAGTAGTGGCACAAGTCCAGGAGATGTTGGACATGGGAGTAATAGAGGAGTCAAAGATTCCCTGGAATAGCCCCATAGTCCTGGTGCCGAAGCCTGATGGATCTTTAATATTTTGTATTGACTTCCGGCAGGTAAACGCCATATCAGTTTTTGATGCATATCCAATGCCAAGAATTGAAGAGCTGTTGGACCAGCTGGGACAGGCTCAATACTTAACCACCCTTGATATGACAAAAGAATATTGGCAAATCCCTCTCACCAGGGAGTCGAAGCCGAAGACTGCGTTCAGCACCCCCGTTGGCCTTTTCCAGTTCAAGAGGATGCCTTTCGGACTGCATGGAGCAGCGGCTACCTGCCAAAGGTTAGTGGATCAGGTACTTCGACCCCACCAAAATTATGCTTTTGCATATATGGATGATGTCATAATCCATAGTAACACCTGGGCGGAGCATCTAAAGAGGATCAGGGCAGTCTTGTGCTCCATGAAGCAAGCGGGAATCACTTTAAACCCGAAGAAGTGTGCCTTTGCAAATAGGGAGGTAAAATACCTGGGCCACCTAGTGGGAAGAGGAAAAATTAAACCTCTAATGAGTAAAGTAGATAGCATCAGGAATTTTCCTTCTCCAACAACAAAGAAACAACTAAGAAGTTTCTTAGGACTTATTGGATACTACCGCAGGTTTATACCGCAATTTGCAGAGAAAAGTGCAATTTTCACGGATATGCTGCGGAAGAATTGTCCAAACCAGTTAAAGTGGACACCTGAAGCTGAAAAAGCGTTTTCAGTCTTAAAAGGAAAATTGTGTACAGGACCGGTACTGAAAGGGGTGGACTTCAAGAAACCCTTTCTGGTTCAAGCGGATGCATCGGATGTAGGGCTAGGAGCAGTTCTATCCCAGTGTCATGATGGGGAGGAGCATCCTGTGATGTACTTGAGCAGGAAGTTGTCACCGGCTGAACAAAAGTATTCCACAATAGAAAAAGAATGTTTAGCTATCAAGTGGTCAGTGGAGGCGTTAAGGTTTTACCTTACAGGGAGAAAGTTCCAGTTGGTCACAGACCATGCCCCACTTAAGTGGTTGCAGCAAATGAAGAACCACAATGCCAGGTTGACACGCTGGTACATGGCCTTACAGGCATTTGATTTTCAAGTTGAACATCGTGCTGGGAAGTTACACAAGAATGCGGATGCCCTTTCCCGTATTACGGACTGTAGAGAAGAAGTTTCACCAGTGACACCAGTCCGTAATAACTTAAGCAGGGGGGTATGTGATAAGGAAGCTTATCATAGCTCAGGAAGGAGCTATAGAAAAGGTGAAGTGACTCTGAACAAGCAACCTGTCAGTTCTGGTAGAAATAAGAAAAACAGAATTTTCCCATAAAAGACTACCAGTCCCAGAATGCACCAGGTTTCCAACAGCCATTAAAGGAGCTGAAGTGGGGAAACGTGTGTTCAATCAGGAGGGCTATGAGGTAATCCCTAAGCACTCATCTCAAAGGGCAGGGCCTGATTCAGCACAGCTGCGCTGTATTAGGGGGGAGCACTCATCTAGGCAGAATAAGAGTAGAGTTTATTCTACAGATGACCATCTTCATGATCACCTTGGATATCCAGAGAAGGATCATCAGTTTCATCTGAAAGATCATCAGAGGCAGAAGCCAAACCGGACGGACAGAGAGGGAAAGAGACCCTCTGGAAGAAAGAGGAGAAAAGCCTTTGAGAGGTCTAGAAGAGTCCAAAACAGTACGTATACTGGGAGGTATTCCAAGGGCCAGCATACACCATTGGACTGGGGAAAGCCAGAGGAATGGTGCTGTAGAGCTAGGAATCACCAGAGGCTACCTGTGAGGGAGACGGCTGCACGTGGAAGGGACCCTAAGACCTGTGCCAGAAGGTATGTGAAGAGAGATCCAGTGTCCAGGGATCTGGATTGGAAGGCTGGACATAAGAACTGGACTACATACTGGCCAGGCTATATAGAGAGGAACTCTAACAGCAATGGAAGCTCAGGTATGAACACTGATCTATGCCCTAGCTATAACCTTGAAAGACAGCAGGGAAACAAGTATTCTCCTGAAAATGCTCCATTGAGAGATTCATCTGTGCCAATCCATGATATTGAACCCATGCTTGTTGAATAAGGGGGAATAATAGCAGATGAAGATCCTATTTATATGGACTGTTCTCTGTCTAAACTCCGTTGGTAACTTTCTGTTATAAAGTACAGCAACCATCACAAAGAAATACAAATTTGTTCTTTAATCTACCCAGAAAAGCTCCTGAAGCAGAATTTGACCCACACAGTAGAAAGCAAGCCAGCTAAGGGGTTTCAGCTGGATAACTGCTAGCAATTAAGCCTTACCTAATTGCTTGTGAGCTAGGAGAGAATCACTTCTGTATCTATGTGGGAAGTAATCAGAAGTTAACCTGAAAAGAACAGTTTGTTTCTTGCTTTGTGGCTTTTCATTTGTTGTTTTTCCCTGATTTTGACTTTGTTTTTCCAAGTTAACACTGAAAGCAAGTAACCTAATTTATGTGCTACCAAGCATATCTGTGTTGGGAGAAATAACCCCATAAATAAATATCTTATTGGCTTTACCCAAGAGCACAACTAAATTATTGTCAGCAGCTGTGTCTGGTGTGAATGAACTACATTGCCCACAATACCTTGCAAATCATATAGAAATATGCACTTGCCATGAGTGTGAAGATTCTCACCCAGGCAGCCGTCTGACAACATCTACTGGAAAAGTGTGAGCTATATACAAATCAATCAATCAATCAATAAAGTTTTATGGAAGGAGGAGAGGTGGAAATTGTATTTCTCATAAAACCTTTTTGTGACCAGGGCCAATGCAAGGATATTGGGTGCCCTAGACAAACCTTCAATGTTCCATTGGCTCCTCCTCCATATTGCAACCTACTTACAGGTAGTAGCTCCGGCATAAACAATTATATCTCCACATATGTAACATACAACATCTGGAGCCACCTTAGCTATAACAACATCATACCTCACTACCAGACACTTTGGATGCAACACCAAACCCAACAGCAAATTATAGAGTACTACAAACCTTCCATACCATAATGGCACTGTCTCCCAAGATTCCAATACCAAAACTACTGTTAACACTAGACCAGGGGTTTCTTAACCTTTTTACAACTGCAAACCTCCAATGGATTGCCCAGTATGTCCCCATACTCCCTTTGCCAGACTGTCAAAATCATATATATCTGTATAACTAGAAAAAAAAACAGTTTTAAGAAAATCTTAAGGATTTTGACATATCTATTCAAATCACAAATAAACAAGCTAGCTACAACTGGTGAAGAGTTTTGCTGTTGTTTTTGTGCAAAACAGTGAATCGAGGTACAGTCACTGACAATGCTACTTGCATGTCATCTGACACATCAAGTCGATTTCTCCACTTTGCGTTCAGGTTTAATAATGTAGAGAATCTTGTTTCTCAGAGATAAGTAATTGTGAAGGGAACCAAAACATTAATTTCTCTCTTCACCAAGCTGCAATTAGCTCACACCAAAACTGCCTGACTTCCTTTTCAAAATCAGCTCTCTTTCTTGGGTCTTCTTGGAGTTCAATGAAATTGTCCTTTGCCAAATCATTGTCACTCATTGTACATATATCAAATGAGAATGGGTTCATGATCCAAACAGATTCCATGCTAAAATCATTAATATCGGAGAAGTAACCCTCAAGATTTGTAGTTAGGACTTCCAAATGGATCTTGACTTCTTGAACTATTTCCGCAGACAATATTTTGCCATCTCATTCCATGTTGTTAACAGTGATATTTAATCATCTAAATTTTAATCTAACAACATCTTTTTTAATTGTTCAGAGATCCAGTCCCATACCCCCATCGTTTGGTTCTCATACCCCCAAGGGGTATGGATACCCCCGGTTAAGAACCCTTGCACTAGAATAGCAACACATCTTCTAGGAAAACAGAACAGATCAAACTGCTGAATATTTCTACACAAAAACTAAGGGGTATGTTTACTAAACTGCTGTAACATAACAGCGTCTACGTTAACGCACGTTAAGTAATGTTAACACACGTTAAGGTAACGTTAACACACGTTAATGTTACCTAACGTGCGCAAACCCTACCGGCTGTGTTAAGGACCGGTGAGGGGTGGAGAGAGGGTGGAGAGAAGGGGTCAATGGGCGGGGAGTGGGCGGGGAGAGGCCCCTGCTACACTAACGTATTGATCTTAAGGCCAGAACATTACCGCGAGTGAAAACCTCGCGTTAGAGGTACATTTGCAGGAGAGAGAAACCATTCCAGTCAGCAATGTACAGCATAGGCAAGGAGTTCAAGAAAGGTGATAGTAGTGCTACCTATGCAGCAACAGCATAATGGCCAGGTATGAAAGGCCACTATGGTGATGCCGCAAAGGGGGCATATGAGGCTGCATGCAGGCCAGGCAGTGGGTGCAGCTGGGGTGCAGAGGGGACTAGGCATCCACCTATGTGGCACATAGGAACACAGAAACAAACCAGCTGCAAGACAGCATATGACCATGGCCAAACATGCACAGCTGTCTGTGCTCTACAGTGTCGCATCCAGGGGACACATGGCCAGTAGGTACCACAAACGGCACACAGGAAGCACAATGCCTGTAATGGGGTAAGCAATGCACATCTGGGGATCATGCCTACAAGGGTCTCTGCACCTTCCACAGGCTACGTCCAAAATAGACCAGACACCCAACTAAAAGAACACCCGTTACTACAGCTCCTGGAAGGAATACAGAGTGTGACCACACGTCATCTGAAACAGATGTACACCCAGTAGTCCAAACCGGGTATACCATACCCATACTGCATGCCCTAGCCAGTCCATAGTCTGCTGGCATAACACCAGCTATCTACAAGGTCCACCCTAGCCAATAGCTGCGGGATCAACAACCTGACACCCAAATCTAGCATCAGCCCATGTGGAAGGGACATAACAGTGGCAGGCGGAGATGGGGGGATGTGGGGATGTACAGGTAGGCCCCACCACCCCAGAAGTCAGACGCTAGGCACCCGCCTATCTGTACAGTGAATGGCCTGGGACAGCGCACCACCATCACAAACAGCATATGGGCATGTCAGCATGGTGTGGGACAGGGTGTTGGTGGTGATGGGGCAGTGACACATGCCCTCAGGGGACCAAGGCCATGCCCTCCTCCAGGGCATTGTGGACAGTGCAACAGACAAGGTCTGGAAGATGAAAGGCAAAGGTAGCCATTTGGAACACAGCCCTTCTGTGGCAGAAGGGTAGTGCAGTACACACAGACAGTGTTCCCTGGAACAGAAGGTCACAGGTTCAAGTCCCAGCTGTGGCTTTCACACAGCACACCCTCATGTTTTACCCTACAATGCAGATAAACCATCAGAATGTGCAATCCCCAAAGCAGCAGCGAACAGGGGGACAAACACCCACTCACACAGCCTCCACTCTCCAAAGCATCATGGTGGCTCATGCTGTTGGTTGCAGCACAGAGCTGCCGTTATCACCAGTGCACAACTACTGCCTCCTGCACAGTTGAGCAAAGTTGGCACTTTGATCAGAACCAGTGTGCCTGGCAGCCTTGCCAACCACCTGTATCTACGCACAATGATGCATTAGGAGAGTGTGTATGTCTAGGCATTGTTTTGTGGCTGGCCACACTTCACAGGGCCCACAATGTCCCACTGTTACCAGCACTAGGCTGCAAATGCACATAATGAGGAGCAAGGCATTGTGGGTATGGCACAGACAGGGCGGATTGGGCAGGATGCATCTGCACAAGGTGTAGGTCAATGGCTGGAACACTGTAGAGGCTGACCACTACCTGCATGGACAGTGAGGCCATAGCATGTCATGCTGTGAGGTAACTCTCACCCTGACCAAACAGTGACCATGGGATGCCTATGTTCCCACATAGTGCTGTACATCATGTGTCTCATGTCATACCTGGGTGTTCCCAGTGCTGTTGGCAAGTACAGTGCTATTTGCTTGTTGCACATTGGTTTTCTGTAATCATGCACTATGGATTGACTAGTGGACTGTCTGCACCTAGTCTGTGCATGGTTGAAATTCTGTGAGGGTGTTGCAGGTGCAGTCTGTGGGTGAATGGCAGACTGCAGTGTGAGGCAGTGGAGACTTTACAGGCATACAGACAGCAGTACTGCTGGGGTGTCACTGGCCCAGTCACAATTATGGCTGTGGGCCACAAACCCTGGGAGGCTGTACAAAAGGGGTGTTTAGGATGCTATGGGGTATGTACTGTATGCTACATCAACCTGTAGAAGCACAGCCACACAAACATGGTGTGTCTAGACACCCTTCCACCCAAATAACACATGGCAATGGGTACACAATAATCTGGGTGGTGACTTGACCCAGAAGAACACATATGAGTGTGTGATGCAAATGGACTTCAGGAAACACCTAGCACACAGTGGTAGTGAAGAGAGCATACAGCAGGACCACTGACCAGCAGCACATGTGCTGCCGACCTAGTGATGTGCAGCCATCCTACCACTCAGGGTGAACTCTGAATATGCACAATGCCCTGGTCTGTAGCTGCTCTGTGGCAGCATCATGCAGTGTCTGGTCTTTTATTCAGGCTGAGGTACCGGAGAGATGCAGATCCCATTGGGTCATCAGCTGTATACAGCTAATCAGCATGTGCATTGCATCATGGGTACTGGTGGTCTTTACATATCCTGGCACTCAGAACACTGTGCGCTGACCTGCAGTCCCTTTGTACCCTGCAATTACTGTGAGACAAACCATGAAGGTATAGGCTACTGGTTAGTGAAAAGCCTTTCTGGGCAGTGGTCATGGTTGTAATTCCTCGTCGTTGCATCCTATCTCTAATAGTTTACATGGCTGTAACAGTCATATGAACATAAGATATGCCATACTGGGTCAGACCAAGGTCCATCAAACCCAGTATCCTGTTTCCAACAGTGGCCAATCTAGGTCATACGTACCTAGCAGTTTCCCCAAAAGACACAGGTTCCACATTGCTTATACTTGGTCAAGCATTGATATCCTGGGTCCCTTCTTAAGAATGGTTTATGGACCTTTCCTCCAGGAACTTGTCCAAACCTTTTTTAAACCCAGATACACTAACAGACTTTATTACATCCTCCGGTAACAAATTCCAGAGTTTGATTACACGTTGAGTGAAAAAATATTTTCTTTTATTAGTCTTAAATAGTTTACCCTGTAGCTTCATTGCATGTCCCCTAGTCTTTCTATATTCTGATAATGTAAACAATTGATCTACATTTACCTGTTCCACTCTGTTCATTAATTTATAGACTTCTATCATATCTCCCCTCAGCTGTCTCTTTTCCAGAATTATTTATTTATTTAACATTTCTTATATACCACCTTTCATGATATCAAGGTGGTTTACATTGAACAAACTGAAATTACATTGAACAGGGCATTATAACTTGAAGATAACTATTTACAGGGAACATGGGCAATGGAGGGTTAAGTGGCTTGTCCAAGACCACAAGGAGCACCTGTGGGACTAGAAACTCCAGTCCTTCCAGCCCAAGGTTGCTGTCCTCTAGTGGGATTTGAACCCCTGACCTTCTGGCCTGAGGTAACTTGCCCCAACCACTAGGCCACTCCTCCCTAAAGAGCCCTAACCTTTTTAACCTTTCTTCATAGGAGTATCCTTCCATCCCCTTTTACCATTTTGGTGCCTCTTCTCTGAACCTTTTCAAGATACGGCGACCAGAATTGCACACAATATTCAAGGTCCGGTCTCACCATGGAATGATATAGAGGCATTATAATATCTTTTGTTTTATCTTCCATTCCTTTCCTTATGATACCTAGCATTCTATTTGCTCTCTTGGCCACCGCTGCACACTGGGCCGAGGGTTTTAACATCTTATCCACAATGACGTCTAAATCTTTTTCCTGGGTGGTGGTTCCTAATGTGGAACCTTTCATCATGTAACCATAGTTTGGGTTGCTCTTCCCTAGGTGCATAACTTTGCACTTGTCCACATTAAATTTCATCTGCCATTTTGATGCCCAGTCTTCCAATTTATCAAGATCCTCTTGCGACTTTCCACAATCCTCTTGGGTTTTAAAAACTTTAAATAGTTTTGTGTCATCTGCAAATTTGATAACCTCACTTGTTATTCTCTTTTCCAGGTCATTTATGAATATGTCAAAAAGCAGTGGACCCAGCACAGATCCCTGGGGTACACCACTATTCACCTTTCTCCATTGGAAAAATTGGCCATTTAGCCCTACCCTCTGCTTTCTATCTTTTAACCAGTTCCTGATCCACAATAGTACACTGCCTCCTATCCCATGACTCTTTAGTTTTGCCAAAAGTCTCTGATGAGGGACCTTGTCAAAGGCTTTCTGAAAGTCCAGATACACTATGGGGCTTGTTTACAAAGCCACGGTAGTGGTTTCCGATCGTTATCGGAGCCGCAGCCCCATTGAAACGATCTGAGCTGCGGCCCCGATAACGATTGGAAACCACTACCGCAGCTTTGTAAACAAGCCCCTATATCAGCGATGGCGAACCTATGGCACGCGTGCCAGCTGTGGCACGCGAAGGCCTTGCAGCTGGCACGCGGGAAGGTCCGCATTTAAAAAAATAAAAAAAAGCTGTCTTCTGCCGCTTCCGGGGCCGCCGCGGCAGAATCGAGTGTGCCGCGGGGCCCCCCCTGTGCCTGGCAGAGCCTGCCCTCCAGATCCTGCCTTCCCCGGTATCAGTCCCTGTTTCCAGCTTGTCACACGCGCCGGCTTTCAGAGCGCGAGGGGAGAGTTTCTCCCTCGCTGCTCTGTTAAGCCCGCGGGGCTGATGGGAAGTTCCCATCAGCCCCCGCGGGCTTAACAGAGCCGCGAAGGGGAAACTAGTTCCCTTCGCGCTCTGAAAGCCGGCGCGTGTGACAAGCTGGAAACAGGGACTGATACCGGGGAAGGCAGGATCTGGAGGGCAGGCTCTGCCAGGCACAGGGGGGGCCCCGCGGCACACTCGATTCTGCCGCGGCGGCCCCGGAAGCGGCAGAAGACAGCTTTTTTTTATTTTAAATTTTGGCTGGGCTGGGCTGGGCTGGGGGGGGTTAGGAGTGGTGATGGGCGCTGCGGGGGGATTAGGAGTGGTGATGGGCGCTGGGGGGTTAGGAGTGGTGATGGGCACTGGGGGGGGGTTAGGAGTGGTGATGGGCACTGGGGGGGGTAGGAGTGGTGATGGGTGCTGGGGGGGTTTAGGAGTGGTGATGGGCTATGGGGGGGGGGGCTTAAACTAAAAATTGGGTGATGGATTAGGACTGGAAATGGGCTGGTGGGATTAGGACTGGAAGTGGGTTGATGGGGGTTAGGACTGATAATGGGCTATGGGGGGCTTAAACTAAAAATTGGGTGATGGGGGATTAGGACTGGAAATGGGCTGGTGGGATTAGGACTGGGAGTAGGCTGATGGGGAGGTTAGGACTGGTAATGGGCTATGGGGGGCTTAAACTAAAAATTGGGTGCTGGGGGCTTAGGACTGGAAATGGGCTGGTGGGATTAGGACTGGGAGTAGGCTGATGGGGAGGTTAGGACTGGTAATGGGCTATGGGGGGCTTAAACTAAAAATTGGGTGATGGGGGATTAGGACTGGAAATGGGCTGGTGGGATTAGGACTGGGAGTGGGCTGATGGGGAGGTTAGGACTGGTAATGGGCTATGAGGGGGCTTAAACTGAAAATAGGGTGATGGGGATTAGGACTGGAAATGGGCTGGTGGGATTAGGACTGGGAGTGGGCTATGGGGGCTAGGACTGGTAATGGGTTGGGGGGGTTGCTAGGACTGGAAATGGGCTGAGTGGAAGGGGGCTTGAATTGCAAATAGCTGATGGGGGACGGGGCTTGGAATGGAAATGGGCTGAGGGGAAGTGGGGGGCTTGAACTGCAAATAGCTGATGGGGACGGGGCTTGGAATGGAAATGGGCTGAGGGGAAGTGGGGGGCTTGAACTGCAAATAGCTGATGGGGAGGGGGACTTGGAATGGAAATGGGCTGAGTGGAAGGGGGCTTGAACTGCAAATAGCTGATGGGAAGGGGGGCTTGGAATGGGCTCTTAGGGGAGGGAGCTAGGACAGGAAATGGGCTGATGGAGGGGCTAGGATAGGACTGGGAATTGGGTGTTGGGGGAGCTAAGTTTGGAAATGGGCTGTGGTGGGGGCTTGGATTGAAATGAACTCATGGAGGGGCTAGAACTGGAAGTAGGCTCATGGGGGGCTTGGATTAGAAATGGGCTGAGTGATGGTGGGGCTAGGAAAGGACTAGAAATGGGCTGATGGGAGGCTGGTATTGGAAATGAGCTGATGAAGGGACTCGGATAGGATTGGAAATGGACTGATGGGGGGCCAGGACTGGAAATGGGCTGATGTGGGGACTAGAAGGGAGCGGATACTGGGTGGGGCTGGAATTAAAAGGGAGCTGATGTTGGGGGAGATTAGAAGGGGATTGGGCTGGGAGAGTGAAATGGATAGGGGAAAAATATTTTGTGTGGGAGGGAAGAAAAATGTACAATTGGCCGGGTATTGGGAAACTAAAAAAGGAGAAAGATTATTATGTTAAAGCAGATGAAGAGAGAATGGAAAAAAACTAGAAGAGAAGAAAGGAGAAATGGACAGCAGACGATGGAGAGATAGCAGAAGACACAAATAAACCAGAAGAAAGTGGCTGGAACAATTGCAACTGAAAAAAATGCACAAAAGGTACAAAGATATCTCTTTATTTTGAATTTATTAACTGGAATATGTCAGCTCTGGGAAATGTGCATCATTAGTGTCTGTGCTTTGTTTAGTACAAGAGGAAATTTATAGTTTTATTTCTACAGTGTTGTTGTACATTCCAAGTTTGGCTTTTGGGGTTCCCAGTTTAATTATTGCCTTCCTGTTTCTAAATTGAATGAAATCATTAAAACATTATAAATTGCCAATAAATTGAAATGAAAACCAAAGGATTGTGAATCAAATTGATTCTCTGACAATACAAAGATTCCAAACTTTACAAATGATGTTACATAGTTCAGGCAACTTTATAAAGAGTTTTTAAATACTAAAATCTTGTTGTTAAGGTTTAATTGACGTGCTGGCACTTTGAGGAAATTCTTTGGTTTTGTGCGGCAGTTTGGGCACTCGGGCTCAAAAAGGTTAGCCATCACTGCCCTATATCAACCGACTCAACTTTGTGCACCTGTTTATTCACACCTTCAAAAAAACATAACAGATTAGTAAGACAAGATCTTCCTTGTCTAAAGCCATGTTGGATGTCTCCCATTAGGCCATGACTATCTACATGCTGAGTAATTTTGTTCTTTATGATGGTTTCTACCATTTTTTCCAGTACTGACGTCAGGCTCACTGGTCTGTAGTTTCCCGGATCACCCCTGGAACTCTTTTTAAAAATTGGCGTTACATTGGCGATCCTCCAATCTTCAGGTATTACAGATGATTTTAATGAAAGTTCACAGATTACTAATAGCAGGTCTGCAATCTCATATTTCAGTTCTTTCAACACCCTTAGATGTATACCATCCGGCCCAGGTGATTTGCTACTCTTCAGTTTATCTAATAGTTGTAATACATCTTTCTGATGTATCAATACTTCCTTCAATTCTTCCACACCTTTAAATACCACTTCAGTCATGGGTAACATCCCTACATATTCCTCAGTAAAGACCGAAGCAAAGAATTCATTCAGTCTCTCCGCTATCGCCTTGTCGCCTCTTAGTGCCTCTTTAACCCCTCTATCATCTAATGGACCAACTGACTCTCTCACAGCTTTTTTGCTGCAAATGTACTTGAAAAAGTCTTTGTTTTGTGTTTTTGCTTCCGTAGCAAGTTCCTTCTCAAATGCTCGCTTTGCCTGCCTTATCAATGCTTTGCATTTAACTTGCCAGTGCTTGTGCTGTTTCCAGGTTTCATCGTTTGGCTCTTTTTTCTTTTTAGCAGATCTGTGCTGCTAGCTCATAATTCCCACACTGAAGCTGCCAGTAATCTTGCACTCCACCTTTCTGCATCTGTCAGACAGTGTAGCGTCCTGTCCTCCTTTGCAGGCTAACACCCAATGGTCTGTGCCGGTACCCTTTCCGCCATTGCGCCTCCTCCTGCTTGCCATGCCTGTGTCTGATCTGCATACCACCACCACACCTCTGGCCTTTTCTGCATTGCGACTCATCATGCTTGCCTCTCCCATGTCTGCTCTGCATGGCACTGCTACTCCTCTGTTCTCCTGTCATTGCACTTATCCTGACACCTCTACCTCCTCTGCCACTCATTGTCATTGTTGCACTTTACAGTACCATCGCCCTGTGCATCGGTACAGCTGCCCCCGTTATATTTGTCCACTTTACCAGCTGCCACATGGCCCTCAGGCAGATTTGGCAGGTCCTTCACCTCTGACATTTACTTCCTTTCATCACTTGTTAATTGGCTTTCCTTGCTTCTCTGTGCAGTGTTAGAGTTACATCTGTGTTTGGACCATACATTTCATGCTTGTGACCTTGGTCCACCTTACTGCCCTTAGCCAACATTTCTTGGGTCACCTTAACATCCTTGGGCCATCTTTAGCATCACCTTCGGTTCGGCCAGCTTATGGGGCATGTTATATGCCGATTTGGGGGGTGCCACCCTTTCGTGCCTCCCTCTGGGGCACATTATGACCTGCCTTGGATGATGTGGTGCTCTATGATGTGCCTTATGGTGCGCCCTAAAAGGTGCATTAGGTTACGAAACTGGGGTTAGGGGTTTTTTGGCTGGCAGTACAGGTTGTTGAGATGTGTCTGACCGTTACAGGCAGGAAAATTAATTGCCTCTGACAGCCTAATGAACTTTGCCCACTGAGGGATTGAATTCATGACTGCTGTATTAGCAGTCATTGTATTAACCAGTGTGGTACACCTCTATTTTTTTGATCTTACGCCACGGCGCAAAATTAAGGTTAACGTGCAATAATGCGCCACTGCACCCTCTATAGGGTGATAACGGCAAGGCGCCCTCTATTGTGCAATAAGCCGCCATTGCTACCTTATCGCAGAAACGCCCACTACCTTAAATGGCATTCCTCACTTTATCACTGGAACTAGCGCAGGTAACATTAAGACGGTTTCATAAACATACCCCTAAATTCTAACCAAATATCTCACTTCTGTCACACCCCCTCACCAAATAGGACTAAACTGGCTCCATATTTCCAGAACAGATTGATCCCCTCCTGGTTTTACCACGTTGCATGAAGTAACTGCTAGTTTTGGTTTCCCTGTTGCATTACCTGATATTCAGCGCTGGCCACTAGTGCTCCCACAGCAGCTAGCCACTGCGCTGAAGCTAAGACCCGGATATTCAAAATTTGTACTGGCCACTGACATTGAATCTCTGGGTTGACTGCCGAATCCAGAAGCTAAGCGGGCAGTGGCGATACTCAGCTATTGCCCGGTTAGCATCTGCGACTAAAGAAAGCTCGGCATTTGCTGCACCTTAATTTAGCCATATGTCACTAACCAAGCAGTGGCTGAATATTGTCGCTGCCTGGTTAGCGATGGGTGCCACCCAAGAACACCCTCGACATGCCCCAATGTTAACTAGTTAGCAACGGGGAGTGTGGTGAGAGCACCCACAAATATTCAGAGGCACTAACCGTGTTAGTGCCGCTGAGTTTCCAGCAGAGTGGAATTTACACGCTTTGCAGGTCTGCAGACCATGTAAATGCCTTGGAATTTCGGGCCCTAGCGATATGCTTTTGTTTTGAACAAAAGGAGTGATTTGAGTGCAACAGCGAATTATGAAATTGTCATTATTTTCAATTTCCTGTCAATAGTACGGACTATTGAGCAGTAATGAGCACTATTATGCAATAGCATGTTCGAGCATGCACAAATAGTGTGTGCTATTTGTGCATGTGCAAATAGTGTGTGCTATTGTGTAATAGAATGTGTTATTGCACAATATCACATGCTATTACATAATAGTGCACATTATTGCTCATTAATGCTCTTAACAGGAAATGATACAAGATAGCCATCGCCACCAAACTTTACTCCCGGATATTCAATGTCAGTATCATATGCGGCCTTGACATTGAATGTCCAGGGTCACTGCACAGCCCACAAGCCCGCAGGTGCTGGCCGAGCAGCGGTGATGTTGAGCCTCTGCCCGATTAGCTCTCATGGGTAAAGAGGCAAATCAAAAGCTGGCCTATTTTTTGCCCATGGGTGCTAACCGGGCAGCGGTGCAATATCGCCACTGCCTAGTTAACAACTGGTGCCATCCCCGGAACGCCCCAGAGCATCCACAATATGTCCCTATGCTATGTGGTTAGGAGGGGCAGCTCTATAATGAGGCGAACTGAGGTGGTCCATTTAGGCAACAGTTTGCAGGGGGAGGCGTCAGCAGGCAGAGGACCAATTAAGTCCTTTGGTTGTTTTATAATTTTACTGCCTTTCCCTTGCTGCTCTCCCTCCCATCTGGTCCTAGCAAATCAGTGCAGTGGGAACCAAAGAGGAGGAGCCAAGCTTTGACCCAATACAAGCATTGTGGGACCTAGATTGGCCACTGTTGGAAACAGGATACTGGGCTTGATGGACCTTGGTCTGACTCAGTATGGCATATCTTATGTTCTTATGTAAGGTAAGCACCACCATTGCCGCTGCTACAGGTCATTGAGAGGGGTGGCACTGGCAATGGTGTTGCAGTAAGGGGAGGGGCGCACGGGATGAGGTTTGCATAGGGCGCCTCATCTCCTTGCGTCGACCCTGCTTCTGCACTTACCACTTTCCCAGCCCTCATCCGCTTTCTTCTGTCTATCTTCTTTCTCACCAGTTGAGGCTCATTCCTTGTTGCTCACTTTCTCCCCTGGCTTTGGTTCCTTTTTTCTGCCATCCTGGTTTCTTTCTTTCTCCCATTTTATACCTCCATCCTGGGTTTCCTCTCCCTATCCTTGCAATCCATCCTATCCATCACATTCTCATTCTGCCTGCCCTGTCCATAGGGCTCCAGGTTGCTCCAGATCTTCAGGGACAGAATGAGGCTGTCCTAGATGTAAAAGCAGGACTTGCTCAGCCTTCACACAGCTCAGCTAGAGCTAGTCAGTCCCCATTACTGGGAAGATCTCATTGCACAGCAGAGGAAAC
Source organism: Ichthyophis bannanicus (assembly GCA_033557465.1). NCBI lineage: Eukaryota > Metazoa > Chordata > Amphibia > Gymnophiona > Ichthyophiidae > Ichthyophis > Ichthyophis bannanicus. The sequence goes on along the minus strand of CM066036.1, from coordinate 768,166,152 downwards.
TGACACACTCTTAAGCACCCTTCCTAGAGCAGCAACAAAAGATGGGGGGGAGGGGACAAAAGGGCAATGGGACTGACTCAATGAGAAATTTAAGATGTCTGCTCTTCAGTGTCACTGCCTTTTTGCCCTTCTCCCCCCAGAACGCTGGTGCTCTAAGCAACCACCTAGTTTGCCTGATGGAACCACCAGTCTTCCTGTGGCTCCTTTTCAGATTCTTCAGTTATATTAGCTCTCACCAGAGCTTCCAAATGAGCCTGTTCCTGGAGGGAGATTTCTATGTTATTTGTAGTTCCACTCCTTCATTCTGAACCTAGCAGTAGAAGTAAAAGAAGGCACTAGAAGGGCCTCTCACAAAACCAGGATTCACTTCAGAGCCTGGGTCACCTAGTAGCTCAAAGAGACCATCACAGGGTTCTGCTGCTATGTTGCGCTTGCTTTCCTTAGTGAATACTGTTGTAAGGACTGCACCGACTATACAATCTATCCATTTATCATTTATCTATGTGAAAATTTATAGACCTCCATCTCAAAACACAAGAACCACCCAAAGCAGCCTGGAAAGATATGAAGACATACATGTCAATATTCAGCAGCTGTGGCAATTGTATTTTTTTTTAACTCTGGCCTTGGAGTTTTAAAAAATCTATCTGTTCAGCACTGCTGTCAGGCTAGGTGGCAATGTCTCCTTGTTGCTCCATATGGCTGGAAGAAATTACCTGAGTCAGTGCGTCACGCTCTTTCTCTGGCCCGATTCAAATCCAGGCTAAAACCCACCTCTTTGAGGCTGCTTTTGGATCCTGATGCCCCTCATTCTCTTGTTCACTACTTATGGGTATCTTATCATATTCTAGTCCCCAGTTTTGCAATGTTTTTTTCATCTTGATTGGACTGCAAGCTTTGATGAGCAGGGGCTGTGTCTTACGTCTATATGTTAATGTTAAAAAATGTAAGGTCATGCATTTGGGCTGCAGCAATCCAAGGGAGCAATACAGTATAGGAGGTGAAGTACTTTTGTCCACTAAAGAAGAGCGGGACCTAGGCGTAGTTGTGTCCGATGATCTTAAAGTAGCTAAACAGGTAGAAAAGGCGACGGCAAAAGCTAGAAGGATGCTTGGGTGCATACGGAGAGGAATGGCTAGCAGAAAAAAGGAGGTGATAATGCCTCTGTATAAGTCTTTGGTGCGACCTCATTTGGAGTATGGTGTGCAATTCTGGAGACCGCACCTTCAAAAGGATGTGAACAGGATGGAGTCGGTGCAGAGGGTTGCTACTAAGATGATTAGTGGTCTTCATTATAAAGCATATGAGGACAGACTTAAGGATCTTAATATGTACACCTTAGAGGAAAGGCGGGATAGAGGTGATATGATTGAGATGTTTAAATACCTCCGTGGCATAAATGTTCAGGGAGAGAGCCTCTTTCAATTGAAAGCAAGTTCTGCGACGAGGGGACATGGGATGAGGGTGAAGGGAGATAGATTCAGGAGTGATATGCGGAAATATTTCTTTACGGAAAGAGTAGTGGATCCGTGGAATAGTCTCCCAGTGGAGGTGGTAGAGATGAGGACAGTAACTGAATTCAAAAAAGCATGGGACCAACACAGAGGATCTCTAAAGGTAAAAGGTGGACTGTTGTAGTTGTTGTTATGGAAGGACAGACTAGATGGGCCTTGTGGTCTTTTTCTGTCATCATGTTTCTATGTTTCTATGTATAGCGCAATGTATGCCTTGTAGCGCTATACAAATGATTAGTAGTATTGGTAGTCGTGATGTTGAATATATGTTCTCTATTATGAAGTCACCACTGCCAGCTCTATGTGTGGAGGGTAATTCTATAATCTCATGTGCAGGCAAATTGTGCAGGCTTTACATTATAAACTAGGAATGTACGGATGCGCCTGAGACAAGTTGCGGCAGTCATGCCTACTTCAATGCAGTGACACGCTTAAGTCATAGTATTCTATAACTTATATGTGTAGCTTTAGGCTATGCTCTGTCTGTGCACAACCCAACTGAACATACATGGGACTTGCGTACATGTTTGCAGATAGAGACCACCCAAAGCATGTGTGCAAGTCCTTCAGAATAGAGACTTTTGCACATTTCAGGCGTGTAATTCTTTGCATGCCTTATAGAACTTCAGAACCAAAGTGGCAACATTCAGGAGCTATAAATAGAGTTAGGGGAGTTTAATTTAGGGTAATGTTTGTTTTTTTTCTAGCCTAAATTAAACCACATAGTAATACAGATAGAGACCAATTCTGTAGGTGCACATCCAGGCCGTCCGGATGTCCAGAAATCTGGACGGCCCAGAGATGCATCCAATTCTGCTCCCGTGGGAGCTAGAAAACACCATGGGAGCAGAATCGCAGCACAGTGGCTGGATGTCCGGGAGGTGCCCCGATTCAGACACCCCGGACATCCAACCACATCCCCGGCTAACTCAGCCAGGCTCCCTCATGGCACAGCAGTGCCATGGCATTCCATCTCAATGGCACCACGGCTCCATGAGGGAGCCCCAATCACCGGCCGCCGCCAACAAGATTCTTTCCCCACAGCCCAACCCCCATTCTGGCCTTCCATGGCCAAGGTTGGGCTATGGGGAACCCCTGCACCCTTCACCATTCTGTCTCCACTGACCTCCACTGTTCACCCATGTCCAGAGGGACTTATTCCAACCTGAAGTGGAATAAATCCCTCATTTAACTGTGTTACCCCAGACATATAGGGCCGACCTCAGAATTGACCCTGTACGTCTGGGGTCACAGCACAGCCTGCTGCCCACCCTCGCTCCTCCCCCGGCCCACCCCTGCCCACCCATGAACAGAGCTCCCCACATAATTGGCCTGTATGTGCAGGGAGCTCTGTGGCTGCCAATGAGAGCTGGATGTTTAGCGGGTCTGGACATCCGGATTAGGCGTCCAAACCTGCTAAGCAAGGATCAGAATCTACCCCATAGCCACTATGGGAATGATTTTATAGAGAACGTTTTGCATGAAAAAGGCTTTTATGCATGAGTGAAAGGCTCCAGGAAGGCAAATGGTTTTATGTGACCTACATACAGGTATTTTGCGGGGCAAAATCTGAGCAGAACTTGTGTTGGTTATAAAATACGAATGCACACACATACTTTACATATGAATATTGACACCTGCTTCTGAGCCCATGGCTTTAATCTAAGTGCACATGCATAGAATGGTCTATCAGCATACTTGGTGGAGACAAGGTCTATTTCTGAACTCAAGAGAGCATGAGAAAAACCTATGCGATCTCTAGGGAGAGGAAGGGACTGTAGAGCTTAGTAGTTGGTATGGTTGGGCAGACTGGATAGGCCTTATGGTCTTTATCTGCCATTATTTTCTATATTTCTATGTAATGCAAACCACACGCATTAATGTTAGCACGTGCTCACCGTCAGGAAATAACCCTTTGCAAGGGGCAAGAAGTACGGCCTACTGAATATTCTTAAGCCGTGATTTCAAGAGCTGCTTCTGCTACTGACTCAAAGTTTAATGTCAGGCAGATCTCTCCATATCTCCTCTCTATTCCCTTCCTCTTCTATAAGCTTACATAAAGCACCCAAGTCAGAACCATCCTCCCTGGTCATCCACCAGTAGGATTAATTGTGCATGTACTCTTTACCATTGGTAAAGTAGGCTATGCTTCTGACCAGATAAATAGTACTGCATAAATTCAAATACTTATTATCACTAAAAGCATGATATAGATATACTGCAAATTAGGCCAGCAGACAGCAAAAAATATTGAAGAAAATAAAACGTGTCTTAAGAACAATAAGCACCCGTTAGGCTAAGAGCAAAGAAATAGAGATATTTTTCCCATCTCTTTATAATAAAAGTCAGACACTTCCTTGAATCAGATCTTACATTCGCACAGATAGGAGAGGAGGAGTTAGAGAAAGAAATTAAAATGCCCGAAGTAGTTTTGTTTTAAAGTTGATAAGGTGTCAGGGGTAGTATTGCAGGGAATAGCAATAAGCCATAGAAATGGAAAAAGTAGCAGAGGATAATATGATCTGCTTTATCTATCTAGGACAGAATTTCTAAGGCTATCAAGCACATAATATTATGCTATTACTTTATAAAGTGTTCAAGGTGTTCCAAGAAAGTAGCAAAGTGCTTCTGCTGCCTTTTTACTTTATATTATTATGAATGTTTTGTACTAATGCCTGATAAAAGATCAGAAAAACATAGGGGTATGTTTACTAAAACCCCGGTAATGTACTGGCCGCGCTACTGTGCGGGTGCCATATAAAGAGGGGGCGTTACTTTCTGAAAAAGAAAAACCAGGATTTAAATATGCGCTAAGGTGCGTGGCGCCCATGTGCGCCCTGCACATTAGCGCATGAGAAAGCTGCGCGGGAGGCATAAGTGGCGCGCTGATGTGCGATCAGAAGAACAGAGCCACAGCACAATGGTTAAGACACTGACCAATGGTGCAGGGATCAGCGGTTCAATCCCCCACAGTGCCCAATGAAGACGGCTGGCTGAGGCATTACTTTAGGAGGCATTTAAATAATGGGCAGCATAAGGTGGCACGCTGATGTGCATAAGGCAGTGTGCTATTGCTTTAGGAGGCATTTTAATATTTAGCAGCATAAGGTGGCGCGCTGATGCACAAGCACAGGAGCAGAGCCACAGCCCAATGGTTAAGATACTAACCAATGGTGTAGGGATCATGGGTTCTCTCCCCCACTGTGCCCAATGAAGAAGGCTGGCCGAGGCATTGCCTATTATGGGTAAGTTTGCTTTAGGAGGCATTTTATTTTTTATTTTAATTACTACTACTAGCAAACGCATTGCTCAAAGCGTGTTAACATAAGGCGCCCCATAAGGCACATTTTAAAGTGCACTGTCCGCCAAGGCACCCTAGAATGTTGCTGATAGGGCGCTTTGTAGTGTGCCGTATGAGTTACTGCAAGGTCACAGCAATGTTTTTGATGGCAGCACTGGTGCAGTTTAAGGAATGCACAGCATAAGTAGGTGTGCTAACATACAAGGAGGAGCAGCAGTGTAGCACAATGGGTAAAGCACTGACTGCTGATACAGGGGTCATGAGTTTGCTCCCCAGTGTGCCTAATACGTAAGGCTGGCTGTGGCATCAGCTTTGCAATGTACTTTTTTTTTCCTGTAGCACTTTAGTTGTATTTTATTAATTGCTGCCAGCAAACAGGTCCTCACCTGCCGTAATTGAAGGTGCCGCATAAGGCACCCTATAAGGCACTCCATAGGGCACATTATAAAGTGCACTGTCCGCCACGGCACCCTAAAATGTCCCCTATAGGGCACCCTATAAATTGCTCCACAGGATAACGTATAGTGCACTTTATATGGACGGTAACCATAAGGTAACCTATAGGGCGCCCTATTAAGCACCCTCTGAGGCACCTTATGGGTACAGTACGATGAGGGTGTTTTTGCTGGCAGCAATAATGTACATTAAAAAGAGATAATGCTCTGGACAGCCCCATCAAATAACCCCACTGTGGGTTTGAACCCATGATCTCTGGCTCAACAGGCAGTGAGGTAACCATTGTACTACAGCCCTAGAGCTGCTAGCAAGCCCCTGGCTGGCTGCAGAGGGAGTGCATGTCACCACACAGACAGTCTGCTGTGGTCACCAGGATAGGGTTAGCCCACCCATACCCATGATGCACTGCACATGCAAATCAGCTGTCACAGATAAACAACAAGATGGGGAATGCACTCCCACAGCACCTCGACCTTGTAGGGGGAAGTGACCATGTGCACCCCCACAGCACCTCGGCCTGGTAGGGGGTACTGACCGTGTGTTTTACTGGCACAGAGTAGCTACACACCGTCACATTGTGCGGGTACTGTGCTCACCCTGAGTGTGCGGTGAGGCGCCCAGCACCAGGTCCACAGCACCTTCCATGGCTGAAAGAGGCCATGTTGGTGATCCAAAGCCAGTGTTAATGTGTGAGATATGTAGTTTCTGCTGAAACACCTTGGATATTTCTGTTTGTCTCAATCAGCGGCAGCCCCCATGGACCCCCCCCCCCCGGGCAGCAAACAGGGTCCCCCATCAACAGATCCACATTCTACCTCCCTGCCATGGTGGCAGTAGATGGGGCCATCAACCCCAGTCCTGCTGGGGAACAGACACACCACAGGGCAGTTAATGCAGCTCTGTACACATCCATAAACACAATAGCAGACAGACATTAGGCCTGGATATGTTAAGCTGCACCCCACCACCATCTGATATTCTCCTGCAGCAAGCCTTCAGCCACTGCACCCTGCAAGCCACTCCATCAAGACACATACCAGCTTCAAGCAGTCTGCTAGCTAGTCCATAGTGCATGTTCCTGGTGGAAATGCATGCACCCAGAACTGGGATGTCAGCCTACACAACAAGCAGATAAATCAGTGACTGGGCCCCAAAAGGAAACCCATAAATATCACATGAGAAAAATACTATATAGCACTATGGGGGTGCCTAGCCATGCTGTCATCACTGCACAGTCAGGGTGAGAGTGATCCCCCAGCAGGACATACTGAGGTCACCCTGTCTGTGTAGGTGGTGGCCGGGCACTACAATGTCCCAGCCAGTGCCCTATGCCCTGTGCAGATGCATCCTGGCCAGGTCACCCTGTCCAGGCTATACCCATGGTACCTTGCTCCTCATTATGCACATTGGCAGGCCAATACTGGCAACAGTGCTGGCAGTGTGGGCTGTGGAAGGTGTTTGCAGCCAACACACACTGTAAACGCAAACACACACACACACACCTATGCCAGCATTGTGCAACTAAAGATCAGTTTAGCAGCCCTGCCCACCACACCAGTCCTGGGCACAGTACAGCCATGGGATATGCCTACGCAATACTGTTGGGGGTCACTCCCCAAGGTGGTTAACAATGTCAGAGACCAGACCTGAAGCACACACCGCAGACATCAGAAAGATTGTTATGATGGAGCTCAATGAGCAAACTGTGCTTAACGTAGGACTTGCTATCTGCCAGTAATCATAGGAAACGTTTCATAGCTCTGTACCATATACCCAGGTGTAGGGTGGCATTGCTAAGGTATGCAAGTGCTAGTATTGGGAGATGCACGCAGGGCCCAATATCCTGCCTCTCCAGGAGGCATTAGCCAATGGGGCCTGTGGCTGTGGGTGTGGGTGTGTCTGGCCCTGTTGGCTGCTGCTTTACGGCAGAGGTTCCCAACTCCAGTCCTGGTGTGCCAAACACTGTTTGGGTTTTCATGCTGTCCCTCATGAATATGCATGGATACATTTGCATACCATGGGGGTGGTGCATAGATATGCAGCACAGGCATCTTTATTAGAGGCAGCATGGAAACTGAATGGTGTTTGGCCCTCCTGGACTGCATTTGGGGGATTCTGCCATAGGTAATGCACATTTCTATGGTGTTTGACCCATGCGTATGGTCTCAGCAATAATGGTTCAGTCTTTACTACCATGATTTCTTCATGGGTAAAATAAGGGGACTGGGTTGCCAGGAGCCCCAGCTGGGACTTGAACCTGTGATCTTTTGGTTCTAAAGGCACTGGCTGTGTCCGCTGCACCACTGTCTTAGCACAAAGACAGTGCATTCCCTGGGTCATCCATGGCTGTTTGTCAGACAGGGCCTGTCTGTTGGAGGGCACTGCACCCACGTGAAGTGGGCTAGGCCACCGTCTGCTGTGGACAGCAGCCACTGCCCCCTCCACCAACGGTACCCCTCCGCCAGCATGCTGACATGGCCTTATATTGCTGACAGCATCACAGCTAAATGATATGTGGCCCTCCAGGACTGCATTGAGAGGACTGTGGTCTAGGTAAATGCGCATGTTTCTGGTGTCTGTGCTCTGTAGGGTAAAATAGAGGTGTTTGGACCATGCTTTATGTTATCTGCAAAAAAGGTTGGTCTTTACAATCATGGTTTAGTGGTGGGTAAAATATGGGGAATTGGGTTTGCCAGGAGCCCTAGCTGGGACTTGAAATGGTGATCTTTGGCTCCTGAAACACACTGTCTGTGTTCACTGCACCACACTGTGGCCACAGAGACAGTGCAGTCCCTGGAGATAGGAAAACCTGGCCAAAGGAGACATAAACCCTGCTCTGCACAATTTCACTGTGGGATCATTCACCTTGTATGGGGACGGAGCGTAGACCCTTCTAAAATTCATATTTCTTTTTTGGGGCTTTCTTGGGAGTGATTTTGATGTTTTCCATGACTATCACTATTTCCCGCTGGATTATAATTTATTAGAATTTTTGTTGTGGTCATTTTCAATTTTTATTTGCTATTTTGTTCTGTGCACATGTATCACACTGCTCACGTTTTGTAGGTTTCCCTGGTTTTGCTGTACATTGCTGACAGAAATGGTTTCTCTTCTCTTCCCTTTAAATCGGCTCTAATGCGAGGTTTTCACTCGCGGTATTTTTTTCATCGAATTTCAGCCCCTCTCCTGTGCGGGGAGCCTCTCCCCTCCCACTCTCCACCCACTGACCCCGTCCCTCCGCCCCTCGGGAGCCTTCCTCCGCCTCAGAATGCCTTTCCACGCCTCTATCGCACATCAGCGCGCCGCGCACTTGTGCAGGCCCGTTAGTGCAGCGCACACGTGTGCGGGGCACAAAAACGCACTATTAGCGTGTGCTAAGGTACCTTAACGCACGCTCAAGTGCGCCCCGCACAATTGCGCGGTTTAGTAAACATACCCCATAGTCCCCGAATGATTTCTAGGTCGTATTCGGACCATAATGATCAGGGGTGGCCCAGGGGTGTTGTGGGGCCATGTGCAGAGACTAATTGCGGGGCCTTATTCGCATAAATATTTGCATATCCACTGGAAACTTATTTGTATGCATCTAATTTATTGTATTTTAAATGGTATATTTCTGCCCATCTAATCTTTTAAGCAGCTTTCAAAGAAGTCCTTCGCAAGTCTCTTTTTTGTCCTAACAATGATTTAGGGGCATGTTTGGTTTGCAGCTTGTCGTGCTGTGAGGGCTTGCATGCATCAGTGATGCTGAGAGCTACACAATTGGTTGCTTAACTACTGGCAGGGTCTCCCAAGATGGACAAGTCTTCGCTGAGGTGCCAGACCAAGACAAACAATCCATCTGGGAAGCAGCAGAAATGGGACGGTGTTGGCGGTGGAGAATCAGATTTGCAGGGACTGTCTCTTACATGTCTGTGCAGTGCTGCGTATGACTTGTAGCGCTATACAAATGCTCAGAGGTAGTAGTATTATTAGTAGTAGTAGTGACAACAGCAGCAGCACTAAGGGCTTGTTTACAAAGCAGCGGTAGCGGTTCGCGATCGTTATCAGAGCCGCGGCCCCATTGATTTTGCAACTGATTCCTATAGATTTTGGGGTGCTGAATCCAGGAAAAATAGCCAAAATGTTCCATCACGTCACGTTTTCTTGCAAAATTAGATTTCTTACCCATATAAGGAATGTTCACATAATTTTTTTTTAGCCGACTGCAGTTTATTTTCTTGGCCCAAAATAGAGGTTGTAATGGTTAACTAACTAGAAACACTCCCTCATGATATTTTAGAGTGTTTTGTATTCATTTTATACATTAACAGGACAATTGGGAGGCGGGGGGCTAAATCCAGTACTCGCGCTGGCGCATGTTCTTTCCTGTTCGCCTCGCCTCGTTCGCTCACTCAAACACGGTGGTTGCGACATGAACGTTCCTGTCAAATTTCAGTTTCTTGCAAGTTCATTATTACCTTTTGTTTGCTCAGTCGTAATCCAGCTTTATTCCGAAGTGGTTCACTACAGTTGTAGTTTGCAGTGCTGTGTATTTGTGATGGCTCACAGAGCCAGAGGTTGCGTCAACTCTCCGGACAGTTTTTGTTTTATTTGTGGGGAATATACCGTGAAAAAAAGCGGCAGAGGAACATTTCTGCATTTATTAAAAAAGTATATTTCGCCTATTTCGGTTTTGAAGTTAGGCGATCAAGACAAACCGTGGGCTCCTCACAAAGTGTGCAAGACATGTGAGGAAGATCTACGCTTATGGATGAAAGGTAAAAAACAAGCATTTCGTTTTCGGAATACCTATGATGTGGCGTGAACAAAGAGACCACAGCATTGACTGCTATTTTTGCTCTTGCATTGTGAAGGGATACAACTTAAAAAATAAGAACGAAATAAGTTTCACCAACCTTCCCACAGAAATTAGGCATATGCCACATAGCAACGAAGTAACCTGTGCCTGAACCAACAAAATCTTTGGATCATATTTGTGTGGACGGTTTCTGATCATGATGAGACTCATCAGATGGCTTTTCCCGATGAGTCCAGTACTTCCGAGTTTGAAACTGAACCAGATCCGAAACCTGAACTTTTCTCTCAAGCTGAATTGAATGATTTAGTCCGGGATTTAGGACTCCCAAAAGATGCTGCCCAACTGCTAGGTTCTCGGCTTAAACCGAAAAATCTATTGTCACCAGGAACAACTTTTTATTGGTACCGCAACCGCGAGACACAATTTTTTGAAGTATTTCAGCAAAGAGGAAGATTTGTTATTTTGCAACGATATATAAGTTGTGATGGAAAAGTTTAAACTCAAGTATGATCCTGCTGAATGGCGGCTGTTTATTGATTAGTCATTAGACAGCATAAAAGGTGTTCTTCTTCTTAATGGCAACACATTCGCTTCAGTTCCTATTGCTCACTCTGTTATTCTCCAAGAAAAATACGAGAATTTGGCCCTGATTCTTCAGAAGATTCGTTTTGATGATTTGTGGAGACTTTAAAATTCTATCCATGCTATTAGGGCAGCAATCCGGTTTCACCAAATATCCCTGCTTCCTTTGCTTGTGGGATAGCCGGGCCCGCGACCTACACTGGGGGAAAAAAGACTGGCCAATTCGGGAGTATTTGAGACCTGGTGAGAAAAATGTTCTTCATGAGAGCTTGGTACCTCGTGATAAAATTCTACTTACCACCTCTCCACATTAAGTTGGGTCTCATTAAGCAATTCATCAAGTCCCTTCCAAAAGATGGTGAGTGCTTTCAGTACCTTTGCTCAAAGTTCCCCCGACTTTCTGAAGCAAAGCTAAAGGAAGGAGTGTTTGTTTGGCCCTGATATAAGGAAACTCATTTCAGATGGAGCATTCGCTGAAACGATGTCTGAGAAGGAAAAAGAAGCCTGGGATTCCTTCAAGGATGTTGTTCTCAAATTCTTGGGGAACAGGCGGGATGAGAACTATAAGGATATTGTTGCCAGGATGCTCAATGCCTTCAAAGAACAAGGCTGTAACATGAGCCTGAAAGTCCATTTCATATACCAGTCAGAAACTCATATGCAGGTGATCTCTCTGATGTCAGTTTGTGTTAGGTCCAATAATAAAAAAAATCTGTCTTCTTGGGACCACCCTTATTTGTGTATCTCTTTAACCGGAGAGCCAGCTGTCTGTCCACATATTTACTATCAGGTATAAGTGCCCTAGGTGAGATGAATTATCATGTCAATATCATCTGTGACTGGAAAGGCTATCGTATACACTGTCAAAATGTTGCATGCCATACATGGCCTTCAACTCACACCTGCCCCTCCCCAGCCAGTCCCAGGCCATGCTGTACCCAAACCCTAATCTCTGCTGTAGAAGATACACATTGAACACATGACCAATCAGGCCAGCATGCTAGTCAGCCCAGCTACACAGTCCTCTATTATTGCTATGGATCAGAAAGTTGGGCTCCAGGGAGGCTCACATATCCTCAGATCAACAACAGTACTGCACCACTCACAGCAGGTCCACTCACTCCATCATTGTACACTAGCACATGACAAAGTACATATCAGAGGAATCACTCACCACTGCTGGGCCAAAAAGATGCACAATGGGGCAGGTCCAGCTTTCCAACACGACCAGCTTGAGGCTACCCATGTCCTGAATGTAGAATGCCACAAATGTAAATCTGGTCATTACAGCTAATGGAAGACAGATGCCCTCCCAACTGTCTCTATGGGAACCAGTCAGCCCCTCACATCAACTGCCATTTGTCCCATACCAGTCACATACACTGGGAACCTCTGTGAAATGGCTCCTATAGCAGCGATGATTCCAATGAAAACTCTCACCCATGGGAAATGCAAGTCTAGTAGTATGAGCTAATCAGAGCATCTTTTCTCCCCATATACAGCTGTGCCAGAAGATGATTCCCTGCCACCTTCCCCAGAGGTGCAAGAGGAGGAGAAGGAGCCAGCTGCCCCCAGCAGCATCAGCATCAGCAAACAGGAGTACCACCATCCAGGAAACTCCCATTATTGACAGCCCCATAGTACTGTCTAGCCCTTCCCCTTCAGAGGAGGGGGGGGGGGAAGGTATGCCTCCTGTTAGAAGAGGTCTGCAGCCCTCACAAAGCTGAGGAGCTAGATAGCCCCCCCCCCCCCCACAGCAGGAGTTGGAGCCCCAGAAGGAGGGGGATATCTCAGAGGCTATGGAGGTTTAGGTATCCTGATCAAAGCCACAAGGAGTTCTAGGGGGAAATAATACCCCCTAGTACTGGTCTGTGATCTGCCAAACCACAGCACTAACCATTAGGCTACTCCTGCTGATCTCAAATGTTGTTGTATGTCAGTGTCATGTGGGAGCAGTCCGCAAATGCAGCTCTCGGCATGGGCTGTCCTCTATTGGCAGGGTGATGTACAATGAAACATAAAAATACATATGCAGGGAACAAACTGGGCCTTGCATACAATAATGGTTCCTCCATTGCTGCTAAGGAGCTTTAGATGTCTATACCATAATGCTAGGGGTAGAAGTGGATTTGAGCCCTGTTTCTGAGTCTTCACATGAGTGCTGTACCCATTAGACTACCCTTACACTCAGTAGTGGTCCTGTACATTATGCCTCTGAGGCCCTATGTCCCATATGCCCTACATGATATGATGTATGATGTGCTCTGCGAAGGCACAAATAGCAGCCAACAATGTGTCCCCCCAGGAGGGAAGGCTCTGCAAGCTAAAGACTCCTTAAACGTAGACACAGATGTCCCGGGAGGATATGATAGAGGTCTATTACATATGAATGCCGTAGAGGTCCTCAACACATGACACTATGCCCAAGTTCACAGCTCCTGCAGGTCATTGCTAACATATGGTGATCCAGCAGCCCCAATTTTATGTGTGCCTGTTGTGACCAGATGTAGATGGCAGGTTCTGTCACCTAAGACAAATGAGGACTCAGCAGGTAGCCACATCTATGCTCAAGCCACTTTCCTGCTCCACCACTCCTCACCAGCTGTGTGAAAGTGGCAATTACTGGTACCGGGAGGGTGATGGTAGGCTTGAAGATGACACTGTGGTATCCAAGTGAGGCATTCATGCCTTGTATCCTGCATGCCATATCCTTCACATGGTCCATCTGCAGCCTTGCATATGGTTGTGCACGGTAACTGCAGGGATGGTGTGAAGGCATGGCTGTGCAGGCAGATGCCTAGGGTGGAGTCCAGGGGTATGGGGAGCACACAATATTGGGTACCATGAGGGCACCTATGCCTTCACCTTGCAAGGGGGGATTGGGGCCCTGGGTCATTGTCTGCCTGGCTTTCCACAGCTTGCACATTCCTAGGGGCCTATCAAGGCACACCTTTATTGGGGCTAGTGACTAACAATATCACCTTGTGCATTTAAACACATCCCCCCACAAACACAACTGCTCATTCCAACAATGCAGATGCTATACCTCCTTTCTGTTAGCTTCCTATCCATTAGCTCCATGGACATGCTTGGCGCCATGGTAGCAAGGGCAAAGGCATGGGTCAACTGGGGATGCAGAGGAAATCTTGTTTAACAGTAGTTTTTCCTGGCAAGTGACAACAGGACCGTCAGGGACACCAGGTGTCATTGCTCGACCTTACAGCACCTTCAACTGAGGGGAAATATACATGAGAGATAAAATTAAAAAACCAACATAAAGACAGAAATGTGTTTTGTCCTCACAATAAATATTGCCATGTACCCATTCTGGGCCCTTCACAGGTTGTGGCAATGCTGCTTCTTCGACATATTATACAGTCCCAGTATGGCTCCTTGCCCGTATAGTTGGCTGAGATGGTACAAAAAAGCACAAATAAAATCAAGCAAAAGTGGTGAGGAGCAGGTTTATGGCCATGCTGCCACCCCCCCTCGCAGATTGCCTGACCAAGGGGCAGTTGTGGTGCTAACACTCATCATCCTTCCTCACCATATACCCCCAAGGGTTATGTCAGAGGCCTGCTGGCATGGGCTGCTCTGCACCACAGGGCATATGTTGTGTGCAGCATACATCAGGTTGCCAAATATCTAGTCAGGATCTTTGGCAGAGTCATACCGCATCTCACTACCAACTGACTGAGGCCTCAAAAGTGGCTCTTCATTTGGCCAAAGGTGCTCTGGTGTGCCTGATTGTAGTGCTGTTTTCTGCTAGTGAGTCCGGTTGATGATTGGGGTCATAATTTCTTCCTTTCAACTCTGGGGGTGTCCCTCTGGTCCACCTGCATAGACATCATTGGTGGCAACACACAGATGTCAAGAGATGTGTTTTCCTGTACCTAGAGAGAGGCAAGTGTGATGAGTACATATGGGAGACAGAGGATCATGAATGTATGTGAAACCCCAGAATCTGTCTGTGCAACCAGTGAGAAGGTTGCACCTTTGGCTCTTTGTTTGAGCCACTCACTAGAGAGATAAATGTGCGTCTAGAACAACAGAACATGGAAGCCTTGCCATTCTGTCCCAACCAGCAAGGGCCTCTGCCTGGGTGAACCAGGCATGTTCTAATCATTTTGTGGGTAGGCCCTCTCCATATACTTTCCCACCCTCATGTGGGAGAGTCAAATGTATCCTGTGCTCTACCTGTCCATCGTTCTCACCACTGGTTTTACTGCTTGGGGGCCTATTCCATCACTAGGTGTGTGATTGTTGGCCTGCTCATCAGTAGGTCTCGGTCTGTGCCCGTGTAACATGACATATCACAGAGTACCCTTCGCAAATATGTCATGCCCAGATAATCCTCAGGGGCGGCCCAAGGGGGGTGCGGGGCCATGTGCTGAGATTCATTGTGGCCCCTCCTTTGCATAAAAAATTGCATAATGTGCTTTTAAACATGCCGCCTTAAATGAGTGTCTGGATAAAGAAAAGACTACCAGATTTCTAAATTACTACTATTTCCAGTGCCAACCGCCAGGCCCATGTGAGTGGAATGTAATTATAAACACTGACCAGTCTAGAAAACCCATAGCAACCCCGCCGTTATGCATCGAACATCACGACCAGGACTCACAAAGCACCAAACCCTACCTATCAACAAGAAAAGGCAACACTACAAATATGCAACCAATACAATCTCAGATAATACCAATACACTCCTAATGGGAAAGAGAACAAGTGGCGCTGTCACAGAAACTAACATGAACAGAATAACCTCAGCTCGGTTTACACATGCAGAAACATAGACTGTCACCACACAAAGAACAAGGGATTTCCCCAATATAGAAATAGGAAGATAACAAATAAATTGGGGACTCCCAAAAGAGCCAAACATGAAATGTACCACAACACTGGAGAAATAAAACTATACATTTCATGTTCCCTTGGAATGCCATATGGTGTTTTCCAGCTCACGCTGGCGGCTGTTTCGCGTGAAGCGCACTGAATGCCAAGGAAAAGTTACAGGTCATTTCCCGGCACTCGCACACTTCACAGAAACAGCTGCCATTGTGAGGAAAAACACATCCTGCAAAAACTGGCGGCTAATTGGCAGAGGGAGCTGAGGCCTCACGCAGGCTTCCAACCGGCTCGACCCCTCTGAGCCATCCATCTAGTGCGAGAATGAAGTTCGCGCCCGGGGCCCACTGAAGCGAGGGGCCCTGTACGAACAACATTCTCAACACAATGGATGGGCCGGCCCTGGGTATCATGTCTGTACTTGGCGCTCCACACTCCATGGAGATGGCACCTTTACGCACATACCTTGGTACTGGCATATCTCACCCCCTCGCTAATGGGTCGGCTTACATCTGTCCTGCAGCGATGTCTGCTATATGCCTAGCCATCCTCTGGGCTGGCCACATAGGCTAAGCTGTGCCCCATAGCTGCCTTTCCTGTTCTCTGGTCTTCCTTTGTTGATGTGATCCCCTGTTTTTGTGCAGTGTGGGCATGGAAGAGGGAACTCAGTGTCAACTTACCTAGTAGCCGCCTCCTGAGAATCTCACCCCTCTCTAAAGCGTCCGTGCACCCCCAGACTGGAAAAGAATGTATTAATCATGACAGGAACCTGTGTATTGGGCCATAATGTCAGTGATTTCCCCTTGGGGGCTTTGTGTTATTCTTTATTTATTGATTTCATAGGTTACAATCACATTGTCACCAGAGGTTACATTTGGGAATGGTCAGTAGTAGCCCCTTTGCCTACAGAATTGTATAGATGAAAGCGTGAGGTTGCAATCCAGCCGTCCTTTCAATGAAGGGGACCTATGTCCCCTTTTATATGATGCTTCTGGAAGTGCGACAGAAAGAAAGTTTTTGCCATCAAATGCTTTCATGCCAAGTCTGTCAGTGCAGACATTTTGGATACTTCCTCAAGCACTTCTCGGAAAAGGCTCATTTCCCACCCCCGAACTTAACACTCTTGGTGCTTCTTTGCCCCAGACCCAGAAGAATTTGGATCTTTATGATAATATTTTTAATACTTCACCCTCCTCCTCACACATGCCTTGGGATCTCCATGCCAATGCTGGTGCCACTTTAACCCCCTTTCCTGGGGTCCTGGAGGCCTCCATGCCACTACTGGCTCCGGGTTACTCCTCTCCCTGGTGCTTGGGATCCTTCCTACCCCAAATGCCTGGTTCTCTGCCTGCAGAGTCTTCCCTGCCACTATTAGAGCCTCTGCCTCTCTTTTGCTGCTAAGATTGTCTTAGACTGCCAAGCTGCCTGATGGCCATTGGGTAGTGATGCGCTTGAGGTAGTGCTTGTTGGCAGTTTAGGGCCATGTGGGTGTGGCTGCCAGCAATTTTTAAAATGGCAGAAACATCTACTGATAGAGCACAAAATTTGCTTGCCCCGCTTGATTTTAAAGGACTCAAATAGATGCAAATAATTTAGAATTTAGGAAATGAGGGTTGAATGGGGGGTGTTACTGAACTGAAACACAAACCTGTTTGCTGTTCACCCTCTCTCCTTTCTGTTGCCCTGGTGTCCTAGTGCTAGATGGAAGTAAGGGAACATAGCTTTTGGCAGTTGAGTGAGCTAGGAAACGAAATGTATTTTTGAAAGGAAATGTGACTATAATGGAATCTGCACAGCTTTTTATTTCAAAAAAAGCAACAAATATGCAAGTTAAATCTATCACTATAAATGGACAACAGAGCTAAGAAAGGTATGTGATAAACTTCCCAGTAGTGTTGAATAATCATCCTGCTTTCAATGTAGCTGCTGACGTCTCTGTAAGTATGGTTTCTCAGTAAAAGAAAATGTATATATTGTGCGGCTGTCAAAATGATTGCCTATAATCTTGGGTTTACCTGTGTAATGTCTCGATGTCTTAATTTCACACATTGTTATTCAAGCCCACACAGGTTAGTGACATCCGCAGGCCCATCTTTAACTTGTGCTCAGCTGCAGGCCTGAACAGTGCACAAAAATGTCAGCATTCATGTTGATTCAAATTACCCTAATGTGATTAGCAGTCGGAGACCAGTAAAGAAAGACTGTATGCAGACGAATTGTGGAGGGAGACCTCCTGCCAGGAAAATATTAGAACTTGTTATCTAGGCCCTTGCACAGCAGGATGGAAAATATTCTGGTAAATCAGACTAATGTTCCATTTTTTAGGATAGTAATCAAATCACTTGTGTGTTTTTGGACATCCCGGCGGCTTTGATATCATGTTAATGATGCTCTGCTGTATGGCCGGTTTTATTCCGGTTAGAGAAAAAGTCCTGACTTTAATGCACATATTCTAGAGCAGTGTTTAGCTCAAGCTGGTCCCTGAGATAGTGTCTTAGCCAAGATCAGAATTTTTAAGGATGTCCACAATACCTAAATGGGTGCTTTGCATACAATTGGAGGCAGTGCATATAAATCTTTCATGTATATTTTATTGTGTCATTATTTGAATACAGGACAGGTGTGGGGGAGGGGGGCTTCTCCAAGACAGATTGAGAAAAATAGTTCTAGACTGCGGAAAAGCTACTAAACTGCGATAAATTATCACTTAAAACCCCCACAGTGCAATAACTCGAGTACTGAAAGGTGAGTAACACTCAGGGAATTCTAAAAGGTAGCTTGAATAATGCAACTTGTGATTACATCTTATAAAGCCTTTTGTTATGTTTTCCTGCGCATGAGATAGCCTCCCCAGGCCCACCAAGGTGTGTTATGTGTGGTATGGTGGGGTTCTGTGAGGGACATGCTTAAAGGAGTGGCACAGAATTATTTAAGCACCCACATGGATCAACCCCTCACCCCAACTAAGAACCTCTAAGCCTCCTAATCAAGACACCCCCAGACCCCCTTTCTCCCCTGAAGAACCCCCCTCCCCAAACGCAAATACTCCTACAACACTCCTCTCACACCTTCAGAAGACAACCCTCCACACCTTCCCCTCAAAGATGATCCCCGGGACCTTCCATGGGTTTCTTCTCTACTGTTCAGGGGTGAGGCAGGATAGATTATCTGCTATTGGGTTCAAAAAGTAGCAGTTAGCCCTTTGTGGTAGTTCAACTTAACCCCTAACTTCTGCCTACCTGCTAGAGAGCAGTAAAATCCGTGGTAGTTCCTGAACGTTGAGGGTATCTCTTTCTGGTGGGATGAGTAGAAATTCTTTGCTGGGGCTGAGTGTTGTCCCTGTCATGGTGTTTTTATTAACTCGTAGCCCCCTTTAAAGATAAGCCCAGAAAGCATCAAGAAGCCAGGTGTTTAGCAGGCCCAGTGCTCCCAGGGAGGATAAATGCCAGCTGCAAGGCCATGTACAGGAGGTAATAGTCAGCCTTCACAACCGCTCTCAATATGGGTTTTGGTGGGCCCAGTTAAACCATATAAATGCATTAAACATGAATAGTTGATTGCAACTTACATGATTAGTGTCGTTGAATATCCCGTCTTTTGGCCTCATATGTGTGCCTCCGATGCCTGTCCCGTTTAGGCATTGGGGCATGTTTGGGCTTTTCCAGGGCATAGAGGGGCAGAGAGTGGTGGTAAATGGGTAACGTGCCGATTTTTTGGACCTCTACGCGCAGTTAGGCGCTCCACCGGCTAAAAATGAGGTTGAGCTTTTTTGGGGTTCTTCTAGTCCTTAACCATGGATGGATAACCAGGCAGCGCTCCAATAATCGCCTACTACCCCGGTTATGGCTATGCAGTGGTTTCCCCAGGGTGCCTGACCCGGGGATCTCCAATGCCATTGGAGGTCAAGGGTGAGTGGGGGCAGGGGCTAAGCGCAGGATGCGGCGCTTAGGCTTAGCCCCAGCTTCAACATCGGGCCACCTAAAGTCTGTTTCTTCTAATACTGCAAAGGGGGAATTTTTTTTTTGTATACTTGTGTGTGTTTGGGCAAGGCTCTATCAGCTAGATAGAGTTCATTGTCTTTGTTCCAGCTGCCCATTCACTAGCTAACTCTTTGAAGCCACTGACATCATCAGTATTAAGTGGCCCCAGGGTAGCTTCACAAGCAGCTATAGAGCCTTTCAGGTAACTGGCATTCCTGATGAACATCCATTGCACAGCAAGGTAAATACTCTACTCTGCCTGAAAGCTCTCCAAGGGGTTTTGGTGTGTTATTTTTAATAGCTTCAGGGCCCGGTTTTTCAAAGGCATTTTACATGGGTAACTGCCTTAGTTATCCATGTAAATACGCATATCTGGGATTTTTCAAAGGGCATCTATAACATGCAGTGCCCTTCAAAAATCATGGATAAGGTCCCTAATATGCCCAGATGCTATGCTATGCTATGCGATTTTTTGATGCTAAACAAATGCTTAAGCTCTTCTGTACCCTTAAAGATAGGTGGAAGTTTTTCTAGTACTACTACTACTACTGAGGCATTTTGTTATAAGCGCTACCAGTCCCCCCCACCCCCCCCCCCCCCCCGGTTAATGGTTAGCACTGTATCAAAACCATGTAAGAGACAGTCCCTGCTCATCAGAGCTTAGCATACAATCTAATCAAGATTACGACACAGAAGTGCATAAACAGGATTGTTAAACAGGGGGAAGGAAAAGGAAATCAGGTGAGTCATATCCAAAGGCACTGCTAGCCCCAGCGAAGAAGTGAGTCCTTCAACCTGGATTTGAAGAGGTTTAGAGAAGGTGGCCTGGGTGTACCAGACACAGGTAGTTTGGGTTCCAGGCGTAGGCGTCAGCAAGGTGAAAGGAGCGAAGTCCCCTGCAGTTGGCAGTATGAGAAAAAGGGCAGAGATAGAAACAGTTTGGTTAGAAGAGCGGAGTTTCCCGGGAGGGGTTGTCAGGAGAGATAAATAGTAAATAGTAAAATAAATATGTAAATATGTAAATAGATTGATTTCTATTGTTGTTCTATGTAAAATGTATACACACTGTGGTACTAAGACTGTTAACCTGTTATTGTAAACCACCCCCCCGCCGACTTGATCTTCTGGAAGGGGCGGGGAGTAAAAGAAATAGTTAAATAAATAAATACATAAATAAATAAGAGAAGAAAGATAATGAGGAGCCGCAGAGGTGGAATTGTATTTATAGGGCAGTCAGGAGAAGTTTTGAATTAGGATAGCGAAGACGGATAGGGAGCGGCAGTGAAGTGACTTGAGAAGAGGCCACACGCGTAATATGGGTATGACGCGGCCGGTTGGAGGATTATCCGTGAATCGGAGTGTTTTGAACAGATTTAAGGGCAGAGTCAGATGATTCAAAGGGAGACCATCAAGGAGTAGCTTACAGTAGAAAACATAGAAAACATAGAAACATGATGACAGAAAAGACCACATGGCCTATCTAGTCTGTCCTTCCATATCAACAACTCACAAACAGTCCCAACTTTTTACCTTTAGAGATCCTCTGTGTTTGGTCCCTATGGCTTTTTTGAATTCAGTTTACTGTCCTCAATCTCTACTACCACCACCAGATCCACTGGGAGACTATTCCACGGATTCCACTAGTCTTTCCGTAATGAAATATTTCTGCATATCACCCCTGAATCTATCTCCCCTTCGCCGCTCCCTCCCATGTCCCCTTGTAGCAGAACTTGCTTTCAGTTGAAAGAGGCTCTCTCCCTGAACATTTATTGGCACGGAGGTATTTAAAACATCTCAATCATATCACCTCTATCAGCCCCGCCTTTCTTCTAAGGTGTCCATATTAAGAATCCTTAAGTCTGTTCCTCATATGCTTTATAATGAAGACCACTAATCATTTTTTAGTAGCCACCCTCTGCACCGACTCCATCCTGTTCACATCCTTTTTGAAAGCTGCAG
The DNA here is from genome assembly GCA_033557465.1 of Ichthyophis bannanicus. Lineage (NCBI taxonomy): Eukaryota > Metazoa > Chordata > Amphibia > Gymnophiona > Ichthyophiidae > Ichthyophis > Ichthyophis bannanicus. The sequence goes on along the minus strand of CM066036.1, from coordinate 768,144,711 downwards.
TCTCCAGACTTGCACACTATTACTTCCCAAATTGAGGTCGCACCAAAGACTTCTACACAGAGGCATTATCACCCTCCTTTTTTTCATCTGCTAGCCATTCCTCTCTGTATGCACCCAAGCATCCTTCTAGAGCTTTTGCTGTCACCTTTCTCCTACCTGTTTAGAGCTACTTTACGAATCATCAGACACAACCACTGCCTAGGTCCCGCTCTTCTTTTAGTGGACAAAAGTACTTCACCTCCTATACTGTATTGCTCCGCGTTGGATGGCTGGCAGGCCCAAATGCCATGACCTTACATTTTTTAACATTACATCCCAGCTGCCAAATTCTAGACCTTTCTTCAAGGCTTAGCTAGATTCCTTCCTCATGTTATCTACCCCTTCCTGGGTGTTCTACTCTATTGCAGATTTTGGTATCATCCACAAAGAAGGCAAACCTTAACCCAACAACAGCCATTCCGCTATATCACTAACAAAGATGTTAAAAAGAATCGGACCAGTAGTCAAGATGGGAGTTTGATTAAGGAGTGGATAAGCATTTTTAGTAGTGTGGTTTCAGAAAGGAAAGGGCGGAAACATTTAGCCAATGTTTATGAGGGAAAAAAGCGTCCAGGTCTTTACTGCTACGAGATGGATATGTGTGGAGAAAGAGAGGGAGGAGTACCAAGACAACCCCCAGATTGTGGGCCGAGGAAACAGGAAGGAGTAGCAGAGCTGTTCCACAGAGACTGAGAATGGAGTATGAGGAGAGGAGGTTTTAGGTGGAAAGATAAGAAGTTCAGTCTTGGACATGTTTAATTTTCAAACGGCGGTGGGACAGTCCAGGCAGCAATGTCAGAAAAGGCAAGGCAGAGATCCCGGGTCTGGGTTTCCGGAGAGAGTTCAGGGCGTAGAGATGTAGATCTGGGAATCATCAGCATACAGATTGTACTGAAAGCCATGGGAAGAGATAAGGGGCCGCACCATGAGACCTGGTTAGTTGAAATGAGGGGTATAGAGAGAGAAAAGGAGCGGACCCAAGACAGATCCTTGGGTACACACCAACTGGGGGCGGGGTAGCTGAGGCAGGAGTAGCCACCAGAATAACACTGAAGGAGCGATGGGAAGGAGATATGCTGGGGAACCAGGATAGTACAGACCCCTTAAAGCCAAGTGAGGAAACAGGTATCGAGGAGGAGGTTGGGGTCAACGGTGTCGCACGCAGCAGAGAGGTTAAGGAGGATTGAGGACATGTACAGGTCCCTTGGATTTTTTCCAGGAACAAGTCACTGGAAAAAGAACTTTGACAAGAGTCCATTTCAGTAGAGTGTAAAGGATCGAAAGCCAGACTGTAAGGGATCCAGGAGGGCATGAGATAGGAGAGGAAGTCAAGGCAGTCGGCGGTGAACCGCATGCTCGAAGTAGTTTAGAAAATATGAAGGGGAGGAGACGAATGGGTCGATAATTAGAAGGACAGTGGGATCTAAGTGAGGGTTTTCTTGAGGAGAGTTGTGATTCACAGGCATGTCTTTGAAAAATCTCTGCAGGGACAGTTGCCATTGGAGAGTGAAAGGTTGAGAATAATGAGAGGATATGGAAGGGACAAACGGTGGAGGAGAATGGTGCTTAGGAGACTAGGTGGGGATAGGATCAGAGGAGGGGCAGGTTGGTGAGTTTGGAGGAAGAAAGAAGGTGTTCAGTTTCCTCTTCAGTGAGATGACAGGAAAGGAAGAGAGGGTAGCAAGGTGCGGGGGGAGAGTTGGGAGTGGAGAGGGGGACAGGGAGGGGGAGGAGGGGAAATAGCCGAGTTTGTGGGGAATTGGAGAGTGATCCTGTTGGGATCTTTATCATGGAAACTATAGCCCAGCCTCCAGGTTTTGGGCAGAAAGGGAGGGAGGGATCAGAGGTGGAGGCACTTTTGGAGGAGAGAGCCTGAGAGTATTAAAGAGAAGGTGAGGATCAGAGCAAGGGGGAGAGTTTAGTCACGATGAACATAATAGTCTTCTATGGCAAGAGGTTATGGCTGATTGGAAGGAGGCAACTCATGAAGTTGAAGTGTAGAAAGTCTTCGCCAAGGAGGCGGATTATTTGAGCCAAGCTCTGCTCAAGCAGAATGGGCACATGAGCGTAGATAGAGGTGAATTGGATGAGAGGCCCGGGCTGGGGTGGCAGAATGTCTCACAGAACCTGGGGTTGGTGGATTGAGAGCATCGCCAGAAAGCCGAGGAGAGTGCAGCATTATAGGAGGTTTACTGCCTTGTCCCAACCACTTGGATGCACATAAGTGGGAGAAAAGAGGATGGAGAAATGGTGGAGGAGAGAGTCAAGTGGATCAATAGTATGAAGGTTTCTAAATAGGTTTTGGAGGAGACAGGACAATGGCTGAGGCAGCGGGAGATGAAGATCAAAGGCTTAAAAGGTGATGGTCAGATAAGGGAAGAACTGAGCTACGGAGGTTTTGAGGGAGAGGAATTAGAGAAAAATTTAATCAGGTCACGGCAGTGACTGGTGCTGGTGGAGTGTGGGGTCATTGGAACAAAGTTGGAGGTCATACAAGGAGGTTAAGGGAAAGAAGCTTAAAGGGCATAAGGATCAGAGGGGTTCTCGACGTGAATGTTAAAATCCCCAAGAATAAAAGTGGGGGAAGAGGAATCCAGAAAGAGGGAAAGCCAGGAGTCCAAAGTTCCATTAAGGAAGGTAGAAGCAGACTTGTCAGGACGGTCAATAAATAACAGGCTAACCACGTGAGAGGAATTGGAGTGACGAGGCAACTGGCGTGGACTTCAAAAGAGAGAACGGAAGTGAGACTGAGGCAGCAGGAGGGGTTGGAATTGGCAAGAGGGGAGAAAGTAGAAGCCCAACACCCCCACGCGGAAGTGGGATGAGGCCGTGTGGGAGAACTGATAGCCCCCTTAGCAGAAAGCAGCAGAAGATGTGGTATCATCTGGGAGGGAGCAGGTCTCAGTTAGGTCAAGAAGATGTCGAGGCGTTGTCAGAGATAAAGAGATCGTGAGGTAAAATCCGTTTATTATAGACAGAGTGTGCGTTCCATAAGGCAACATGATAAAGGGAGAG